>JAHREE010000122.1:2028834-2108183 GCA_033628505.1 Tringa tobata
CGCACGGGCATGGCGGAGCGCAGGGCGGCCGGACCGCGGCCGTCAACAACGCCGTTCCCCTGGCAAAGCCGCCGGGCCGGCCCGCCTCGGCCCGCCTCGCCAGGCGCCTGCGCGGCGGCCGCCCCACTGGGGGCGGGGAGCGAGACCGCTTCCCCTCAGGGCGCTGCGTTCGGGGGCCATGTTGGCTGAGGGCGGCCGCCGCCTCCCCTCAGGGCGCTGCGCTCGGGGGCCGCGTTGGCCTGGTGCGGCCGGCGTGTTACCCCTATTAAAAGCCTTTTCCCCGGCCTAACGCCGCTATATCGCCGTTATCTGGCCAAGGACGACGGGGAGGTGTGAGAGCCCACCAGCCTGTCAGGGCACCTGGTGCTAATGCAGTGCAAGGACGGGAATATTGGACAGCTGGTTAAAACAGATCACGCACCCAACACTCGCAGCATTAACGTGTGTAGAAAAGTAGTGTTTAAAGAAGTAAAACCAAGTTTCCTTACCTTTCTGCTGCCTGTGCGGTGGCGTGCCAGCAGCCGATCAGCCTTGGCCACCTCACCTGACCTCGCCGCGCTGTCAGGCGGTCCTAATCCACCAGCACCTTCGGATCTTCCCTCAGGGCTCGCTGTTTTGACCGCCTTCCCACTGCTGATCTCCATCCTGACTCTCCTTGACTCTTACCAAATTGAAAAGAACTGAGAGGATGGTATAAAAAACGGGGCAAGATAAATATCCTAAACAAAATGACTTGGATTCTCTGTGCTCCCTCTGCCCATGGGCCTGACCCTCCCCGTCTCCCTTCTCAGTAAGGCCGGTTGCTGGTCCCTGATGCCTGGTGTGCAGCGTAAGCTTCTTGAGCCAGGGGTATGTCACCTCTGTGCCTGCAAAGTCCCCTGCCAGACATGGAAGGAATGATTCAGTACCCATCCCGCTGACTCTAGGCAGAATTTAGGTCCAGTCAGACTCTCTTTAAAAGGTAAGCAGCGATTTTTTTAGCAGCGATGCGAGGGAGGAGAGAGAGAGCACCGATCTGCAATGAAAGGCTCGTGAACAAAGTTAAGACGTTCTTCTGCTGTGTAAACGGCGGGGAATAAAAAGGGAGAAATGTGTTGCTTTGATGGTGTTGCCAAGTTTCACACGCTTTTATATGAATTTCAAGATCAAGACAATAATTTTTGTATAATTTGCTTACTGAGTACACTTGAAACTGCTAGGTCCACCAGATAGTTTGTTTTGTTATTCCAATAGTTTATTTTGTAATATCCAATCAGGTCTAGTTCAGTACATTTTTTAAAGTAATGCGTGAACTTGTTACAGAATGTGACAAGCCAGCTGGCAAACTCCTTGTTCAAAATACGGATTCTAGGTTTGCCAGGAATCTCTCCTCTTTGATATGTATGGAAACAAGGCCAATCATAGTTTCAGTATGTTTTTAGGGTGTTTTCCAATTAACCAAATCAAAATAATGCATTTATAGGTGGTTTGGGGCTGTCTGGATCCGGAGATGGGTTTGATTCTTTAATGCAGAAACATAACATGACACCACACCATCCTGAAATGCAGGATATTATGTTTCTTAACAACATATTTCCATTTTTTTAGGATAAAGGAAAATAAATTATCCTGAAACAGTGGAATTCACATTCCTCTATGCACTGATTGATTTAAATTGCATTTTAAATCTTCTTATAGCTAAGAGGCAGGAATAGCTGATGTGGATGAAACACTTTGGTAAATACACCAACCACTGAGCTACCAGGACCTTTACCTCATGCTCTTTACTACTTCTGATGTATACTAGCTACTTCAGGTTCAATGTATTTACATCACTGAACACACAGTTATTCAAGGTAATATGATGTAAAAATGCTAAAATGCTTAGACTGATAATAATATTTTCATATGAGTGCTGAATAAATAATGAAATCATAAAAATGGATCCATGTTTAGAAAAGAAGGAAAAGATTGTTTCCAGTTTTCTGGAAAATAAACTAGCTGGGACATTTTGATTACAAATGTGCATCCCTTGATAGCTGGTCTGTATTATTTATTGGATCCCACTGTTTAAAAAAATAAGCATTTAAAGCTTTTGTTGCTATATAACACATTTAAATAGTTTCAAGTTCAAGTCACTTCACATTTCTGTAACACTTGAGAGGCTGACCACCTTAATCCTTTATTTCCTCTAAAGCAAATATAAGTATTTTATTTTGCCTTAGTGATATTTACTTCAGGTTTAGATCTTCTTGTTGCTGTTCTTCAAATGAATCGACAAATGTGGTTTCTCTTGCTAAACCACATATGAAAATTCTTTTTATTTTTTATGCGTATAACATGAAATGAATAATTTGTGACCCATGTATTTTTCTTTTCATATCATTTCGTGCCTGTTAGTTCCACTACGTCTAGCTGCATATCCTGACACCCTTATCTTTGACCTTCTCTGCCTCTTGACCCCAGCGCTATTGAGTCCTGACTTCAACTACTTGATGAAGTTAGATTTTCCCCCAGCACTTGAACATCAGCCTGTGAATAGCGAAGTCTGTTACATCTAACTAACTGGAGACCTTTTTATGACCCGTTTCTCACGCTGGTTGTAAATTTGTGTACCACAGGCAACCCTGCCTTAAAGAGTCAGTAACCTAAAGTCTCTTTTCTTTTCTTTTTCTTTAACATTGGATGGTCCCTCCTGCCAAAACTTAAAGTATGATGTATCAGCAAAGCTCCCTCCAGCCAAAGAAGGCTAGACACAGCTTGCCATGGAGCCTGTCAGCTCCACTCCATGTGTCAGCCTGAGGGAATCAAATAAGAGCAATGAAACGTGTTTTCTACCTCCAGAGTCTGTAGCCTCTGGCACCTACTGGTACAGGAGCAAAGGAGGAGCAGTAGCACAGCTGGCCTGGCTCAACTCCCAGGGTTTTACTCTTAATAGCAAACGTTTCTCGTGCAAACTTGTTCCAGCTTATTTTACAACTCATTTAGAAACTGCAGTGTTAAAACTACTTTAATTTTAGTACTCATTTCAATCCCTTTTTCGAGTTACAGAGCTGATCCAGCAGTCATTAAAGGGCAGCGTTCTGTTGCTTACAGGGATCTGAATTCAAAGATATCCTGGCTTCATGCCTCAGTAGTGGTTCTTGAGCTTGGCAAAAGCATTAACTGTTATCATCTTAAACTAGTCTGTCCCTCTGATACAATTTAATTCTTAATTGCAGAGAAGCCGATGTAGTTCATCTTTCTAACCATAAAAGAGGTCATAAAATTAACACGAAATGTGGATAGACAGGTCCAACTCTCAGCACACAATCCACTTTTTTGTGCATTGTGCACTATCTCTTAGGGCAAAACACCATTAAAAGTGACTGCTGACTTTGAGGACTTCATCTTTTACCCACCCAAGGCCAAATACTGCAGAGGTTTCCATAAACCATGGGCTGTCAGCCTCAGTGGCAACTCAGGGCAATCTTGAAACTCTGAAGTGTCTAAGATCAGACCACTTTTGAAATCAGCATCCTTGGCCTTCTTGTCATTCCTCCCTCTCTAAAGTGAAAATAATAAAAGATTCCTAAATATAGTTGATATCTGCTGATCACAAGTGTATTTTGGTTATAAAAGCATAAGATACTTTTCAAAGAGCAGAGAATTAAGTGCAGAAACAGAACAAAGTATCTTAAATGTGTGAAGCTGATGCAAGGGCAACAGCGGCTAACTTCATTTCTTGCATTAGAAGAAAAAAGAAAGTAGGGGAGCATGTGTCATTTTGATCTAATTTTGATCTAATGTTTGCCTGGAGAGCACAGTGAAGCCACAGCTGCTCATCCTTTAGCAAGAAGCGTACACCCAACTTGTAGCTATAAACAATAGTGATCTCCGTTTCTGTAGGAAGCACAGGGCACTGCTTTGTGATATGTGTATGACTCTACACGCTTGTTCGTTGCCAGTCTACGTGGCTGTTCATAAGGTAGAAATAATCCCCTTTCTGTTTTTAAAGGTGTGTAAGATTTACACACTGCAGCAGCAAAATTGTGCAACGCTGGCATAAATAATCTGTTCTGACAACCCCTGGGGGAGTAACTCCTGTTGGCAGGATGTGTGTAATCCCGGGATGGTCTGATGCGTTGGTAACTGCACCGTAACAATGGAAACATGAGCTTGGCCTGGGGTATCTCACGGCTCGGGTGCGCGGGCTCAGCTGTGTTGGCAAGGTAATGCAGTTCAACTTCAAAAGGGAAGGAGAAAAGGCTAATAGTCACTGTGGAGGGCCATCTGCTAGATGGCCAAAACTCTCTTATGATGCATCAAGAAAAGGTTTTGTAATAGACATGCGGCACTTTCTGTTAAATTAAACTTTTTGCATTTTTCTTTTTATTTCTTACTTTGCATGCCGTCTGTAACAATAATTTGCTGTCACACTTGGGGCTATATACATACATCAATAACAAATCACACCTCTGTGATGCTGACTTTAACAGACACATAGCTGTTTGGAAGGGAAGGCTCATTAAGGGAGTGGGAATTAGCCAGGCTGTCACAAGAAGATTGTCCTTTAGTTTTCAGAATCCAAACACAAGCAGCTCTCTCCCCTGTCACTCCCGGCAGTCTCCTTCAGGAGGTGGACAGACAAGTCTGTTTCAACAGCCCTGTAGGTCAGAGTGAGAATGTTCAAGCAAGTTCAGGCTTTGTATGTCTAGGTCAACTCAGAGGTAGATTTTTTTTCATCTGGCAACGTTGAGGTAAAGGAACCTGTAAAAACTGTTCTTGCTCTGGTAATAATGATCTGTCAGTGCAGTTTGCCGCAGTGTCTCTCATCTATGCTAATGTCTATCTTAACTGTTTTCTATAAAAATATGATGATACAACAGAGTCTTGTTTTGAAAAAAAAGTGTGTAAAACTGCTGTGGTTTATAATACAAATATTGAAAGAGACATTATTAATAGCTTGAAATACACCGTACCAGTAGCTCTAACAGTGTGGAGGACAGACTGGGAAGGGGACAATATGATCAAACGGGAAACAACTTTGGCACCCAGCTGCAGGAAAAGCCATTAGTGGCATTTACATAGATCATATATTCCTTCTCATTATTAGGAACTCATTTGCTGTAGATACCAGGAGTAGCTGGATTCAGACAGATAGCTTTTTACCCCCTTTCTCCCTTACCGGTGGGATCTGGAGAAGAAGCTGTATATTCTCTGGAGTATGCATCTGGCCTTTGCCAATTTCTTGGGTCACCACAGCAGTTAATGGTGATGGCTTTCTGTCACAGAGGCGCACAGATTTATTTTTACAAAGTGGTATTAGTACTCAAGATTCTGAGTCATAAAAACTTTTTTACCTGCCATTTTATCCATTAACCCTCCAGTAACTGCAATGCAAATGTCCTTATTCTTTTTCTTTTCACGTTTTGTTAAACAAAATCTCAGCAGATGGCAAGCCTTCACTGGTACAGCTCGATAATGTACCTATACTAAACACAGACCAGACTTCGATTCTTCAGCCTTTTTCAATGGGTGCCTCTTCCCTCCTGACTCATGACCGCCCACAGGATTAAGAATAAGGCTCCATAGCAGTTATATTTACAAACCTACATTTACCCACAAACTGCAAAAATTGTTAGATGTTACTGTGTCAGCTACATTGTGTCTAGGAAAACTAGATTTGATACACACAATTACTTGACTAGCTCCAGTGCCTTCTAATAAGTTGATTTGAAGGCACTGATTATAGTAGTTTCAGAGAGGATCCCAAATTGTGTTCATGAGAAAAATCTTCAAGTATCTGTAGTCTGCAGCCAGGTATAGGACCTGCTGTCACTACCAGTGGCCACCACCACTGTTGCCTCCGGTGTCCCTGCCTGGCTTTAAAAGTTTGAGAAAAACAGATTTAGAAACATGTCTCCCCTCAAAGAGTGCCAGTAAGTATAGTAAGCAGGACAACTGAGTGAGCCCTGCAGTAGCTGTCCTCTGTAGATGGCTCAACACAAATCTGCAAGTAGGCAGGATCTCTTAGTCCTGGATTACTGCCAGCCTGAATAGCTCCTTGTTCTGCACTGGCTACACATAACAGCTGATATAATATGTCTCTTAACTGTATTTAGGTGTTGCAAGGAATCTCTTTTACTGTATATGTGGTTCTGGTGGGCTGTTCACAAGGACAAGAGCTTCTGAACCTTCTGTGTAAGCCTTTGTTACTGCAGCTCAGTTTTTCATTTGGGATTACGTTAGGCAATGCACAAGAATGTTACTGCACCAAAACACTGCAGCTTTGTGGTGCAAAGTGCCACAGGCATGTGATTTGAATGTGCTAAAAAGATGTTCCCATTTATATTGGTTTGAGTATATTCTGTCCATACCACACCATTTTTTTGCTGGACTAGATATTAACGCTTCTCCCCAGACAATATAAAGCCAGTATAAATACCACATTGGCTACTGTGGATAATTCACCAAAAGTGCCATCATGTGCTTCCGCCCCACCCATTTGGGCTGGCAGGTCATCCAGTGCCACACAATGAAATCTTAATGGTTTTGTCAGCATGTCCTTACTAAAAACAAGGTTCTTAATTGTCTCAGCCTCTCTTCTGTCTGGCATACGTATGAACACAAAGAAATCTAGTATTTACCAGTGCAGCTGTTTCCTACCTCTTTCCCTGTCTGCAGCCACATGGGACATCATTCTAATAGACTTTTGTGTAAATAGCAGTTGGCAAAAATCCTGAAGTCCCTTCTAAGGCAGATATGACATCACTGTGACAACGTATCTCAAATTTCTTCAGAAAATTACTTCCTCCAGATAACGCCCAACAGAGAAACTGAGCAAGCTGAGGGTGTTCCTGGAGAGCCTCATCCACCTCTGGCTGAAGATAGCATCAGTCTTTGGGTCGGCTGCGTGGGAGGCAGGTGTAAAGCTACAGGCTGAGCCTGGCCCTGGCCTTGGTGGCCCTGGGGAGAGGCCCGGTGGTCCCTGCTGCTCTTTGTGGACTTGCTTAGTGGGATTTGCTGAACATAAGGCTTGTGCAGTTGATCCTGACTCTGCACTGTCCCAGCTAAAGGAAAGCCACCGCATGGGGATGGGCTGAGGCTGTGGTCCCAGCTGGAAGCAGCTCCCCATGGCACTGTGTGGGGATCTCTCCCCACCGACACCAGTGGAAAGGGGCCATCCTTGGCTGCACTGACTCTGCATTGTCCCCAGTCCCTGGCAGCCAGACCTCCCTGTGGGGAGATGCTCTCAGGGCCTTTACGAAGTAGGTGCAGTGGGCCTTGCTGTATTTGCAGCTGGTCTGCACAAACAGCAATGCTTTCTAGTATTCTCTTTCAATCTGTAGCAAAATCTAAAGTTCCCAATATTGTTGGAAGGGAAAATGCCACCCAACCAGCAATCTGGTCCTTATCGCAGCTGCTCAGTTTCAGTGCCCAAAAGTCAAGTTTCAATCAATTTACTCTTGGATGCCTTTTCAGTTTCAGATAAACCAGAGCCTTCAGTACTTAAGAGCTTTTAGAAAATTTATGCAATTAAATATGATATGTTGGATTCATTTCAAAATACCTGACTTGGAGTGGTACACTTCCAAAGATAATTTCATTAGGGTTTTTCGTTCCATGACACTACCTGGAACAAAATCCTGCAATTTCCTTCTCATAAGTAGCTCCCACTGAAATCAATGGAGCGGCCTCAGAGGAACAGTCTGCTTACAGTGTCTCTTTTCTTTCCACGGACCAGATTAACTGCTTTGCAGGCCAGATCTAGTCATAAGGTCATTGGCTGATCATCTCTGCTAAGACATCTAAAAAGGATTATGTATTATAAACTTTTATGTTCTAGTCAGTGTCTTGAACTTGGCCTATGTGAGCAGTGGCTTGATGTCATTCCTGGGAGCAGTCTGTGTTTGTGAATTCTGGAAAAGCTTTTTCTCAAGTAAATAGACTGTTCCAGGTAAAGCCTGAATAAATTTTGTGGGTTTTTTAATCTGAAATCTGGAGTGGCAGCAAAAAGGTTCTGTGACCGAAACATACACCTCCCCACCACCTGCAGATGTTCTGGCTCTTACCACCATCAGTTGGAGCGAGATGTCAAAATTCAGCACTCGATTACAATATCTGGTGAAGAAATAAAGTTGTAACTGTCACGTCCAGAAACTCCCACTGATGTAAGGAACAACATTCCTGCTGACCTGAAGAGAAGGAGAAGCCATCCTGTTCTGAAGAAAGGAATGGTGAAAGCATTAAAGTAAATAGCAATATCACAGTGAGTTAAAACCAATGGTGGTGGTTCTTAACTGTTCTTAAAGTTAGTTCAGGCAGGTGTTCCACCTCTTCTGGTAGCGTAAACGAGTTGAAATGCTCTCACAGAACAAAGCATTTTTTCATCATCCCCACCAGGATGTAAAAATTGCAGGAAAGAAACCATGTGAGTAGTAGGTAGGCTTTTAAATAGAAATTATAAATGGAAATGCGTAGGAAAAAACTCATTTATTTGGCTGTCTTGTGCTGGAAGCTTCCATTTGATTTTGGATTTCCATATACAGAAAAGTAGGGTTAACGTTTTCAGGATATCCCATTGGTCTTTTTTTTTTTTGGTTTTTTTTTTAATGTTTGAAGACCTCCCTGACTGCACAGTCTCCATTGTAGCAGCATGGCAAGGGCAGGCTATTTGGACAGGCTATTTCTAATTAACACCCATTTGCAAAACTGCTGGGGCCACCAAGGCAAACAGAAAACTCTATCACACCTTATATGTAGAGAAAAGTATCCAGGGCAAAGCATTACTGAACAGTAGTAAATACTTAGCTATGTATCCACATGTAGCCTCCAGTGTGGCATTAACCTCCTATGGAGTATTTTCTCTGCTGCATACAAATACTATGTGGAAATAATTGGAAGTTAAATATTTTATGTGCAATCACCTGGTGAAAAAAGTCTAAATTTTCCAATTTAAAAGCTTCAAATTTTCCAAAAGCTTTACTTCTTTTGTTGAGGAAAAATTAAATAGGAGAGTCTCAGTCTGGTCTGGTTTTATCAGAAATTAAATTTTGTAGCAATAATATCAGAAAGAACTTTGAAAATCATTGGACATGTTAATTGAATAGTAGCAATAGGATCCAAGAAGGCAATCCAGCTTGATTGCATTGTCACAGCTGGTGTATTCGCCGTGCTTGAGAAAATGGGTATTTTTGGTTTGCTCTCCATTTTGGGTCTCTCCTTTAAGCATGGGTCATGCTGGCAGTTTCTGTGAAGTTGTTGCAATTTCAAATTTAGAAAAATTATTTGAGAGTTAATGTTTGATATTTTTTTCTGCTCACAGCATTCTCTCCCTCCCAAACATAGTCATCATCAAATAAACAATTTGCTGTTAAAGAAGATGTTATGTTGGTTACTGTCATAACATGCTGCATCTGTCCTTATTTTAACTTCAAAATGTAACTCTAATGCAGCAGCTCTTCCAAGTGATTTTCCTCCTAATCTTGTGACATCTGCATTAGCTCCACCCCTGACACTCACTGAACGCTGAAAGCATGGTATTAAGACAGCTTAAAGATGACATATTTCTCACATTTCTTCTGTCTATACAATATTTAATCCTCAATAAATGATGCTTTTCTAATCCATTTTTTACATGTATTGAGAACCATGGCTCATCTCTCAGACATACTTCTCATTGTGTTTTGAATTGGATTATTTAAGAAACACTGATAAAATGCCTAAAAGCCTTTATTGGCATAGTATCACTTCTATTAGACTCAGAAGTTGTATTTGCTTCTTGGCATTTTGGCTAATCCCAGTGGCAGAAAGGCTTGCAGGAAGAAGAAGGATGCACAGCAGAGAGACCAAGGACCACACATGACACAGGGAGCAGGACCAACTACTGAGGTGCTGAACTTAGGTTAAGAAGAGCATTTATCAACAGGTTTTGTCAGAACTTACAGGGGATCCCAGTGTTAGTTTAAAACTAATCTAATGCTTTCCAGAAAAGAGTGGCAGCAGCACCATATTTTTCTGTCCACCTAGGGAGTGACTTGTGAAGCAGCTCAGGATTTCCGATTGCTTCCTATCTCCTCACCAGGGCAAGTTGAATCTTCGTGCTCTGAATGGAGATAATGCACGATTTTATGGCACAACAGTTTCTCTGAAGACTTGAGTGCAGGCTTTCTCTTTAGTCCTGGCCTGAATCCATTAAACTGCACGTGAATGCACAGTACTCAAAATTTTCCACTGCAATCTATTCATTAAAACTGCAGTCTGTTCTGTGGCTTGCTTAGTGCAGAAAGGTTGAAGTCAACAATTTCTTCTGTTGTGTTTTGGTCAATAAATCTGCTCGTCCAGATTCCTTCCTGGTACAACTCCAATGGTGCAATGGGGATAGATGTTGTCTTTTTTCTCCCTCCCTGGATTAAAATGTACAACCAAAAATATGAGAAATCTTCAAGAATCTTTGCTTAAGTGAGGCTGAAAATGTCACTAAACAAAGACAAATGGAGGAATTTTAATTTGAAATTTACTGCAGGTTTGCTGACAACTGCTTGTTAAACCAATCTACTCTGGATTAAGTTTAGACAATAATCATAAACTGAAGTGAAATACAATATCAGTTAAATAAAGCTATTTAGAAACATTTATTTTTTTAAGATATGCCTTTCGGGGCTTCCGGGCAATGCATGGACTGTTGACAACTGTATGATGACTTGGGCAGATGAAGAAGTGGCAACGAGTGAGAACTGCCCGAGTGAAGCACTTCTCTATTCTGCTGTTTTATGACTGCATTGCCTCTGGCTTCAAGACCCAGGCAGAGGCCAGCTGGAGTGGGCAGGCAAATTTACAGATGTTAACACTTGCCTTTGGCATTTTCTTTCACCGAAGTGTGGAATATCATCTGCAGTCTTCTAAGGGCTGATGTGCAGTTTGGAGGTGAAAGACAAAACTTACCTGAGCATCTAGGGTACGGATTAATAACCTAGGACATTGTGCTTTATCATTGGAAAGTATACTCTGATTATTATTGTTTTTCATGAAGAGATGTGAAAACCCCCATCTGCGTTACCGTTGGGAAGCAGCACGGTGGGACTGTCACCACTAGGTGGCACGAACCTGATGCAGCAGAAAACACGTCTGAAAAAATGCTGAAACGCTTAATGCTTTGCTGAACAGCTGCCATCCAGTAAGTGAAGAGACTATCATACCAGCACGCTGGCCGTCAGCACAGGACTCGTCTGGAAAGTCCACTTCGTTCTGGTTTGAACAACAGTCTTCTCCATAACAGGGGAAGGAGGATGTGTTTGGAACAAAGCCACTGTGTTGTCTCCTCCCCCTGCATAAAATGAAAATCAATTGCTACTAATAAGTTTTTTTCTATTTTTCTGCTATTCAAAGCACACAGTTTTCTTTTTTCTTGGAGCTACAGTGATATGGACAGCTAGGACCGCATCATAAAATTGAGGCTAGCTGGCTGCCAGCGCTGTCCCATTCCCTCTGGCCATGGCCACGCAGCTCATCCCATGCAACCTTGCTTTTAGACCTCAAGGTTGTAAATTGAAGTGTCTCAGCACTGCTTCACCTCCAGGCCAGCACTGACACTGCACTGCAGGTCTGGGGAGAGCTGTTGTCACAGTGTTCTCTGAGTGGGATGTCAATCTGGAAGCCTTGGATGGCTCTCCAAGTAGGTATTAGAGATCCCAGAATACTTCTGGTTAAAGCAAGTGATCCTCAAGATTTCTTTACAGATATGCACTCTAATATACTGTTGATTTTTTATTCAGATTTGCTAATACCTAATCCGTTAAGTAAGCAGCATTTCTAGTTAATTATGATAATTGATCTCAAAATACAGGAAAGCTGACCTCCCTGTTTCTGACAAAGAAGACTGAGAGCTAGAGAAATATGTTCTGGTTAGGCTTACAACTCTTGGTTAAGCTTTTGTAATGATATTTTATTTCTATAGCATCACAGATGTGGAAAGCACTTTCAAGAGAAAGAATATGTCCTTTATATCTGGTATCATACATGCAGAAGGCACTCAAAATAAAGAAAATAGAAGGTCCTTGTACTAAAGCACCTATACTTTAAATGAGATTAAGTGCAGGATAGGATGACAATAAACAAAGGGCTGGATGAAAGGCTGGCAATGGTGAACAGTCAGACTTAATAACATGACCATATCTTATTTCCTCCTCAGATTTTTTTTTTAATACAGTAAATTTATTGTAATAGGATTTCTGGACAGCATCCACTTTGAAAGCCTGCGCAGAGGTTAGCAATAGAAGGTTGGCTGAGAAATAATTGAGGCATGTCAAAGGATTTTAAAGGAGTCTGAGGTTGCAGGAAACAAAAGATCAGAGACTATTTCTTTGAAAATACTTTCAACAATTCCTGTTTCTTATATAGACAGCATGTTTTAATACATGACTCTTGTATAAGTTCCTGAGTCATTTGTGTCAAATGTGAGTTTGATCTGGTTTCCTGGAAGTGTGATGCTACACTTAGACACTATGGGGACGGAGGTTATACACATGAAGCCAGGCAGAAACTGCTTGCAGGGGTAAGAAAGAGTTTCCTCACAGGAAACATGATTTCTGGCAGAAAACAAAGAAAGTTCTCATTTTTTGCCTATGAGTTAAAAAAGGGAGGAAAGTGTTCTCTTTTTTATATAACATGGAGGAAAGCAAAGTATTTCTGAGAAAATTTGCCAAAACCTGATTTTTCATCAGCACGAGTTTCAGTCAACGATTCTGAAACATTTCTAAAGCAAGTATGTGAATTCTCACACTGCGAGTCCCTTGCCTGAGAAGGACTGCAATTTACTTGTGTGTATCAATTATATGCAATTTAGCTACAGATTTATTGTGGACAGCACTTAGAAACACGTGACAGTAGCCACAGAAGCCCTGAAGCTTGAAGCTTGCAGAGGGTCAGGAGCTTGGTCGAGGGCCTTTGCTTGGAGGGGTCTTTCCGCTCGGGCAGAGATGCTTCATTATCCTTTTCCCCTGTTCCACGGAGCCAGAGCTTGGTCACCAAGGCTGCTGCAGCCCCACAGCACTTACACGGGCACAGCCAATGCAGGGAACAGCCCAGGGAGCAAACCTTGAAACAGCACCTGCAAGAGCAAAGAGCATGTTATGGTTCGAGGAACCCACAACAATTTATTGTCGTTTAGACAATTATTCTCTTGCCCAATGATGCCTCCCCACCTAGGATGGGGAATCGGGAATAAACAAGGAAACCCAAGGGTTGAAATACAAACGTTTAATAGAGTAAGACTAGATGATTAACATTAATAATACTAAAGAACCGATATTGATCCCAATACCTATATAAAATATACAAGGATTATACTCAGCCCCGTCTACCAGCCGGAAGCTGTGCACTCCCAGCAGTGGACAGCAAATGTCAGACACTGCGGGTGCTATGGCTTTGGGAGGAAGGGAAGGGCTCAGGGGTCCGGCATCAGGGCAAGGAGTTCCCAGGAGAGAGAGCACTGCTCAGCAAGGTTTCTAATATATAGTGAATATGTTCATGGTATGAAATAATCCTGTTGGCCGGCTTGGGTCAAGTGCCTGGTCTCGCTCCTCCTCATCCCTGCACCTGGCCAGGCTTGAAAACACTGAGACCTTGAAATCCACATACCATAGCTGGCTATAAAGTAAATATTTTCACAAATTCAGACACCAGAGTCTTCTAAAAGTGTGGTTTTCCCAAGCACTGGAAGATAAATCAGTCCTGTGTTGCTCAGACCAGGACAGGGTGAATTACTGTGACTCATTATTCGCAAAATGAAAACAGAATGAGCCTACCAGCTCTCATCAGTGACGTACGATCGAAACTCTGCAAATTCAAAACATCCAGTATTCATGCTCTTCCTTTCTAAAGAGAGGCTGGAATTTGGGCTACTTCACAGACAATCGGTATATGCTACTTCGGAGGCCAAAAGAGTCAGGGAGAAGCACTCATTGTTACAGTTGGAGCCTGAAAATCTCAGTCCTGGGCTGCCTCAAAAATCCGGTTTGCCTCTTTCCTTCACATGCCCCTGCCCAGAGTGCAAAAAGATACAGCATTTCTTTTCTGCATGGCTTTCCTGAGCAAAACAGCTCATTTCTTAGTGATGGGCCTGTCGCATTTGGATCTGTCTTACAATCAAAGGAACTAATTTTGACCAAATCTTCCTAGGAGAATCTCCCAGCTTATTAGATCTTTTTCTCTACTGTCCGTTCCTTCTAAAAATGTATCTGGAGATCAGCAACTGGAAATCTGGTGTCCTAGAAGCAGCACTTGAATTATTAGTATTTTATTTTCCTGAAGGGAAGTGTTTTCTTATGTCAAAACATTGCATGATAGTGCTGGCTGTCTGAGGTGCTACACAAAACATCTGTGCTCGTTTCCATGAACTGCTAGCGCGCTGCATCAATATTCAAATGCGGTGATTTGTTCTGTGTGATACCACCAAGTATCTAAAAACTGTCTTTAAAACCTGGGTGGTTAATGTGAACCAGGCATTTTTAAACAGATCAGCCGGCCCACCCATGATTGTAAGCCTTGAACATAAGGGAGCATGTTTTACAAGGTCTTCCAATTAAAGCTCCTCTCCCAACCCAAATATCTTTAATCTCTGAAGACTACTTGTATGCATCATTTTCACTTAATGTAAGTCTGCTTTGTGATTGCTTCCAATTGCTTCCCTGCCCACGTAGCTTTCTCACCCTCATCCGCCACGGTTACAAATACCCAGGTGAAGATGAAACTGGCCCTAGCGCACTACAGCTCCTTTCCCTGGGTGCTTTTCTGTAGGGCAGCCTTCGCGTCGTGATTTAATACTTGGGAACAAGCCGACACGTGGGGGAAGGGGAAAGAACTGCTCAGATGATGCTGCTTAGTAGATCACGTTCCTGCTAATTTACTTACTAGCTTTACTTTTTTTACTTCACTGTTTAATCAGAAGCATAAAGTTGCAAAGATCCTCAAAAGTGCACGAGAGAGGGTTTTTGATAGCAGAAATAGGATGAAATTCTAGACTTAAAACACGGATCAGAGTCAAAACTCCTGATCTAAACTGGAGGCAGACTCAAATGTCAAGGGCAGATCTTGATCTCAGTTCTCTGCATGGAAATCTGAAGTAGCTCCACACTTTGGCAAATGTAGCGTTTTGTTGGAAGCCTCACCAAGAGCACGGTTTGAATCAAAGTGTGTGTATTTCGTCTTCAATGTTTTGATTTGGGTTGCGAAAGAAACCCGCTTGTGAACTCTGGCGCAATCCAGGACCCAGAACGGAAATTTGTTCCAGCCCGTTTTAATTAAAAAGTATGTTTTAAAAATGTTAATACTGCAAAGGTCAATCAGGACACAGACCATTGTGCTATTTGAACGGAGCAGAAAGGCATCTCTCTCCAAACTCTATCAAAATACACTGATTTCTTTCTCACTTTTCAGCAGGCGTAAGAAACGGTGGGCTTCTGCAACTCTTCTATGCCAGGAAAGGGGAGTGATCCCGTCTGATTCACTGCTTGCTTCCCTGCTTTGCCTCAGCCTGGTAGTACAAAGGGAGGTGGGAAACAGCCTGTCTCCTGAGCTGGCTGCCCTCTCCCTGGGGAGCTCCAGGCCGGCACCGAGCTGCCACGTACCCCTCAGCTCACGGGAAGAGGAAAGGCGGGGAGGGAGGGAGGTGGCCAAGACCGTGGTGCTCCCGTCCCATCCCGTCCCCAGGGACATCTGCTCCTCAGGAGAGCAGAGCAGTCTCTGAGCTATAACTGGGGTTTGTTTTCCAAGATATCTCTTCCCAGCTTGGGCGTGGCAGAAAATCGGGCTCAGTGGAGTTACACCAGGATGTGTGAGAGCAAATTACGGCTCTGACTCTTTAGTTTCATTGTTTCGTGTTGATGATGCAATATGACTAATTTGTTGGAATAATAGCACTGCACTCAAATATGCCCCTCTTAGAAATAGCTTCCCCACAGGCTCATTAAGAGTAACCTTTTTTGAAAAATGAATGCATTTGCCTTAGTTCCTGAGAGCAGAATAGCTCTTTAAAGTCACAGATACACCATTCAAACCACACCATCTTGCTGATGTATTATATAAAAGTGTTAGGTGGCACCATGCTGCATTTGGTACTTTTGGACAGGGCATTTCTCCACCCCTCCCAAAAAATTACATGTAAAATCATGTTTTTAAATGAAAATGGCCTTCTTTCTACCAGACATTCCTTCCAGTACCAAGGACTGGGGTTTACTGGCTCAGGACTATCTCTGCGCAACATACTGGTAATGCCAAGACCTTGGATTAAAGGTCTGAATTAAAGAAAGCAGATATTTAGCTGAAAAGAGATCCCAAGCATACACAGAACATTTCTAACCAGTGTCCATAAATACAATTGATGGTAAAGATATCATACCTTTGAACTGATTACTCCGATCAGATTTGGTTTTAATTGAGTTTGGATGTAGTTTTTAAAAAGGAAGCAGTACTGCAGAAATTATTGGGGTTTATATATGCCCAGTTAGGATTGGTGGTGAATTTTGGCATTCCTCTTCTACATCTCTCTAATGATTGTGTCAGGTATGTGAATTTCTAGCATATTTTTCTTTCTTTGGTGTAGGAAGATGAGAACATCTATATTAGTCCACCTCACCCAGAAAGGCCTTATACATGAGTGTCCTCCTGCAGGTTCAGTCTCTGTGATTTCTGCAGGTCTGGCAAATCTAGCCCCAAGTGTTAAGCATGGGTTTCCTAGGAAAGCTGGTGATGGGATGAACATGAATAAAAATGGTATAAAGTGACAAATGTTTTAGTACAACATCAGCTTCAAGGTTAAAGGAATTCCTTTCAGCATGGAAATATTTTGGCAATGCCTGAGACTTTTTCCATTGTCCTCGTAACAGTTAATCTGCCTCAGTGCTTTCCACCATATTTAAATTCAAAAAATATATACAGTTCTATTAGAAGATAAGAGGTACTATGAAAGATACTGTTTTAAATTGGTACATTTATTACATGTACCTACACAATGACTTCAGGTTTTGAGGAGAAAAAGAACAAATACATACATTTGAACGAAGCAATACAGCGTAAATTTATCAGCAAAGTTTTCTACATTGAGCCCATATTTTCTGCTTCTTAAAGAAAATCTCCCAGAGAGGTCTGATCTTTGCAGGACTTACTTAAGTAAGTGGGTTAGCAGGCAGAATACACCTACAAGATTATTCCCAATAAGCACACTTGATTGGAGAGTATGTCTGTGTTCACTTTGTGCAGAAGCTGCCCATGTTCTGAGGAGTCAGGAGTTATACCTGTTTTGACTAAGGTAGACCTTTGGAGCAGATGTTGTATTGATCAGATTTCTAGGACACATATCACTGTAGAGTCCAAGTCACCTTAGGCAGCATATTTCTGAGCTATGTATAAAGAATATTGATTTTCGGACACCTATTTCTAAACGGATAAAATGCAACATCTGCATCTTTCTTCTCCCTGAACTTGCACCTGGTATTTTCGATTCTTTCCATGGGGACTGGCCATAAAGCACTTTCTTGTATCGTTCCCTCTGCATGTTTCTAATACGTGGTCCCACTGAAGTCAACAGCAGCCATCTTCATGTGGGCAAGATCAAACCTTGAAGATTAAGATTAAGACTGAGGTGATGGAGAGGGGCATACACTACTTCTGTTCACGGTTTCACACTGAAAGCCCCTTTCTGCTAGTAAACTGTATATTAAAGTGCTTTGTCCAGATAAAAATATTTTAGAAGAAGCCATGCTGTTGCAAAGGATCAGACAGCAAGCATCTGTCCTTCACCCATTACCCCCTACCAGCTCATTCTTAACTGATTCCCAGATTAGGAAGTGGGTTGTCCTCATAGAAAGAGAAAACACATAGAAATAGAGAACACATAGTAGTCCTGTGAGAAGAAATGTCTCCCAGCCCAGTTACTTAGATCCTGTTATTGGTACCCTTGTCACCTTGGCTGCCAATATTGTAGAAGGCCTGCCTGAAAGTTATTTTATTCACACATTTTCCTAAGTGCAGCTTGCAAGTACAATGAAAAACATGACCAAAGAATAAGTTGAGGTTTAAATTATCAATAACTGTTGTGGAGTGAAGACTGTTGTTGTGAGGTGGCGCTCAGTGACTCTTGTGAATTAAGATGGACCCTGCAGGGAGCAAATATTGCACGTGGCCACATATAACACACTCTGCTCTGCTTCTTTGAATGTCATAGAATCATCTAGACTGGAAGGGACCTTTAAGATCATTGAGCCCAACCATGAACCTAACACTACCAAAACCACCACTAAACCATGTCCCTTAGCACCGCATCTGCACATCTTTTAAATATCTCCAGGGATGGCAATTCCACCAGTTCCCTGGGCAGCCTGTTCCATAGGTATGGCCAGACTCTCAAATACATCCAAAGATTCGGCCCAGCTCACCACTTAGAGGCACATAGCATATTTAAAATTGCATCTCAAATTTTTATCCAGTGTTGAGAATTTTAGCCAAGCTGCTCTTGTAAGCTACACTGATAGAGGGAACTTGCATTAAAATCTTGGCCTCGTTGACAAATATAGGCTATTAAAAAAGTCTTGCGTTAGGAGCACTAGAGTTAGATGATGTATGACTAAGTCAGGTGATTATGGAGAGACAGAGTCTTTATACTAATTGATTGGTTATATTCTCTATTAATGTGGGGAGCTCATCCACTATGCTTTAGCTAGACATATGGAAGTTTTTAAAAGTGCCTTCGGCATTAGGAGTGAATATCAAATACATTGCAACATGACGTTCTTTTAGAAAATCTAGCCCTGTTTATCACAGTGAGGTTAGGAAGTCAGTAAGGATTATTTTTGTGAGCAAAAGGTGCAGAATTTGGCCCAACTTTTGATATACTGTCTAAATGGATCTATATGCTTGCTGCTGCATTTATTTCTATTTGTAACTAAAAGCAAGTTGCTTGCTGTGGGAATTTGAATTGTGCCCTGTGTATTATTTACATGTGTTGAAAGAAGCATTGATGTACGATAGGAGCCAGTATGAGACTGTAGCAGGGGAAAGCTATTAAAACATATACACGCTGAACTCATTAGCTAAATTTATCTTGTATTATTTTTAGTAAAAGTCCAGATGACTGTGTATCCCCATTACATCTCCCTGGGCTTGTAAATGATCTATTTAAAAAAAAAAATGCTTAACACAAATTTATCAAGTTATCTTTCTTTCAGAAACATGAAACATCTACAGTCTAGCACAACACTGAGGGGCCACAAAGGCTGCCTCTGTAGCTCAGTGGTTGCAGCAGTAGGGAGACCCACACATCAAATCCTACCTTCAGCCTGCATATCCTGCCTCCCCAGCTGAGTGCCCTTAATTAAGGCACAGTTACTCTGTGTATAAGGGAACCTCTGCAGCAGAGGAGGCAGTGCAGTAAAATAACTTGAAACCTGGTGTCTTGCTGGTCTTCAGCAGAGGAGGCGTGGAGTCAAGCATCCTCAGGCAGTGGAAGAGGTCCAGCCTGCATTCACCGCATCTTAGGCATGTTTCTCTCCAGAAGAATGAAAGGCAGCAGAGGTCATGCAGCCAGAAATCCTGAGCAGAGACACTTGTATCACAGAGTCCCTTAGGAGGACAGACTCCCCAGCTGCAGTGGCTTTTATTGCTCCACAGGCCAGGCACCCCATTGTCCCCTAGCACCACGCAGTGCCGTGGCTCTGAGTTGTGGCTCTAATAGGGGACAACTGATAATGTACAGAGCAGTTTGTCTTGGCTTGTGGCAGGGGTTTTTACATACTGCAGTGGAAGTAAAAAACTCAGTTCTAATGAGAACGCCATTAATTTCTACCCAGACCTCCCAACTGAACAAAGCCCTCCGCACCAGTGCTTGCTCCACACCAGCATCGTGCTTCCATGCTTGTCTTCCCAATGCTCAAGTGTGAAGCACCCTCAGGATACCAACAAGCCAACATCTTCTTTCATCACCCTTTCCTCTTCTCAGATGCTGTTCACTACATGTCATTCAAAACCAAAACAGGCAACAAGAGCGCCCTGGCTAATTATGCTTTGTCCCACTGGCTCCTGACGTCTTTACTCTTGGCAAACAATGAGATACTGATTGTGGCTGGGGAAACTGGGACCTGCTGGAGGACTTACGCAGCATTTATATCTATTTCAGGATAATTCAGGCACACCTCATTACTTCTGGTGTACCATTGATTTTACTGCAATTAAATCCTGGAGGTTTCAGACTTGGTTGAAATGTCAAATATCAGTTTTAAAAAAAAAAAAATCTCAGACATTCACAAAATGGATGCTTCCTGGAGATGCTTTAGCAACACTTCACCCTTCCCCCCCCTCTTTTGATCAGTAGCTCAAATAAGCTTCAAACGGGAATCTTCCTCTGGTAGTGTCAAAATGTTGGCCAAAATGGCTGGAAATCATTAATACTTCAACCTTACCAACCAAACTCATAGACATCAGCCAAGGAGAGGTGGGTACCCAGTTGCCAGTGCAGAAAAATAGTGCTATCAGATGGAAGCCACTGCAAGGTGAAATTAAAGTACATAATGGGAGATGCTTCTCAGGAGTCAGGCAAGTTTTGACCCAGAGAAAACCATAAGATAGCAGAGATGATACATTTCTGTCCCTCCTAACTGGAGCTGGTGTCTCATGAATGTTGTCTGGAGCTTGTCTGCTGACCCAATGCAAAAGGCTGTGGTGGCTGATGCTAAAGCCAAGCTCTGGGCCAGAGGTTCCCATAGTCCTGTTTTCATCCCCCTGACTTCCCTGTCTCAGGTGGGCACATCACCCAGACCCTTCACTGGGAATTAGATGAGTTTATCGTGTTTACTTACCTAAGAAGAGCTCATTACACCGGTGCCACTACCGTGCTCACACAGGAGAATTTGTGTTTGTTTCCAGTGCACATGTGCTACAAGTCCCTATTGCATCTTACCCGCATCCCAGGAACAGCTTCCCTTCCTTCTCCTGCTCCTGCAGTGGAGAGAGAAACAGCATTTTCATAAAGGACATGATAAACAGCACTGATTATGCTCGAGAGATCTAGAGAGTGAATGTTTAAAATATGGTGCTCATTTTCTTAGACACTGTTTGAAAACATTCTAGATGGGGATTAATGAAAGCCAATAGTTTACTGGCTATGTTTATTGTTTTCTCATTTAATTAGGGACTTAGCTCTATGTTCCAGTGTCAACAGAGCCAGCAAATATTTAAATGAGATCGGGGTACTCATTTCTTCATTGCTCTGCTGTTGGGGGAGGGGGCACTTTGCTCTTTGTCTCTCCATTTAATATGTTATTAATGAAGTTTTTTCCATCATCCACACCTGTGTGTTGAAAAGAGGCAGGGCAGAAAGCAAGGTGACAGACAGTACTTGGGAGGCTAAAACACCTTGTCTCTGCATTATACAGGAACACAGCTGGATTATGGCAAACTGATGCCCTAGGCAAAATATAACACAGAGCTCCCCGAGGCTTTCTCTACTTCCCCAAGGACACACCATGTCTCCACCGCTACGTGGCACAGCGTTGACAGGGGAGTTTTCTTCTCTGGCAGTCAGCCTTGCCTTCCAGCCACTCCTGGCACCATGGGGGTGGACAGGGGGACATCCCACAGCATTCTCCTGCGCCTGGGTGGGGTGGCCTGAAATGTCACGCTCTTCCAGCAACACCTCCCAGCTGGGGTGCAGTTGCTCTTGACTGTTGGGGTTTGCACTCTAATTTGCCTCAGGCTAGTCTTCCAGGTGCCAGCAGGCTCAGGCATCACTGCATCCCTTGCACACTCATCACCCTTCAAAGATTTTCCTCCTGACCATGAGACCTAGAAATATGTATAAACTTAGGTTCAGGTGCAATCATGCCACTCCTGGACACAGAGACCAAGGCCCAGATTTAAAGTACAGCTGCTAGCACCACATCTGGCGGGGGGAGGTGAGGGAAGATGGGAGCATTTTCTGTGGACCCATTTCACAGAGGGTGAGATGTACCCCAGGTATGAACAGAAAGTACAAACAGCAGCACTGGCACACCGCTGCAGGGCTGGGATTTCTTCCTTCATACCAGCATTCCCCTGGCACACTGAAAGACTGGGAATGGAAGACTGCTTCAAAGGCAAAGGTAGCATCCATTTGTATTTAATAGCTAGCATTGATTTCCAATTTCATATCTGCTGAACAGTAGCCACCGGCCACATTAAAATTCATCGTTGTCTTCACTGCACCTTCCAATTCAGACTCTACCATCACCCTTAATGAATCAATCCGTGTCAGCATACAATGCATATATTTTTAAACTATTCTCGGTGACTTTATGAAGGGAATTCAGTTGGACTTTGAACAGTCTGATTTTAGTTTTGGGGGTTACAAGGAAGATTTAAATACAAAACACTCAAGCAGTTGAATGACATGTTCAGTCTTTATTGAAAAACTTAGTATTGGACTACTCCCTGTCTTTAAACCACACGTGTTTAATGCACGATAATAACATTTATCCATCATCGTGAGGCTTTACTGCTCCTTAAAACAACATGGAAAACACCGGATCAGCTGTGTTACTCTTTGCGGGTGTTGAAGCGCAGCTCTCTGTGTGGCTCACCCTGTGCACACCGTGAGCACGTGCCAGGACAACCTGCCTGGGGACTGGGCATTTTGGAATACCAGCAGAGGGGATCCCAGTTTTTGCCCTTCAATCAAGAAAGGGAAACAAATACTTAATTTCGTGGCTGTGTGGTGGGATTTGTTCCTTTGTGAGAGGGCTGCAGAACCTGCTCTCCGGTGGCCTTACTGGTAACACCAGCAGAAGTGCTGGAAACGTCGGGGATGCCAAGGAGGGGGGACCTGAGGCTTTTCCATCCTGCAAACAGAAACCTGGCATCTTTGGCCCAGGGATCAATACCAGCTGCTGCTTGCTTTGTTTCGCACGACCTGGAGGCACTCTACTTTTTTCACCTTATTACAGGACAGCAGCGAAGCGCATGTTAATGCGGGGTCTCCTCAAGGGGCTGCGCAGCCCTGTGGAAGGAAGGTGCAGGAACCTTTAGTGCAAAGGCTTCTGAACCAACTGACAGCAGCAAACATCCCGAGCTTGCTCAGTGCCACATTCAGGTGGGGTTTTTGTTTGGGGAAGGGCAGCTCGGCTTGTATCATGGTCTCCTTTGAGAGATTAGTTCTCCCTAGACCTAATGTTAGCACAGCGAGTCGAGAGATATTACTCATCAATTAAAAATTCAATAAAAATAAGCTGTCATTACCATAATCCTTCATACTGGGAGATGTGGAGTTGAGAGCTTTACCATCCCGGCCTCTGACAAAAGCCCGAAAGACTGCCGGCTGTGGTGTTAATTGATTGGTGTCATTTATAAGTAATCCAACAATCCTGAATAATTTATTTTTGCAGTGACATATGCTGAAAATATACAGCTGCCCAGATATGTGCACAGCTTCGGAAGAAGCGGTGCTAAACAGGGTGTAAGACAAAGATTAACATTCAGTGATCTCCTAAGGAGCAGTTTCTCACGCGCTCTGCTCTCCGGCGCTTTTATTACGGCAGAAGTCTATAGATCTGACAATAGGAGCGTATAGATCCGGGTGGTCGAGACATGCAGGCTGGATATTCTCCTTTGCAGCAGATTACCCGTAATGAATTTTAAAAGCGAGGAAGGTGGATGGCGAGCAGGAAATGTGCAGCGCTGAGGACAGCCTTGCCCGACCGCCATAAAAATTGACTGCCGTGTTTCCACAACGAGGATGCTGCTGATGGGAAAAAGTCTAACGATTTAATCTCTCTCCGGCCAAAGTGGAATAAGAATTCTTGCCGTTCAGTGACTGCGGAACAGGTTTTCCAGGGGTCACCTACTGGGGAGTGACTCTCATTAATCCACATTGTTTTCACAACTGCGTGAACAGCCCCGGCTGATACGCTTTGAAATCTAGAGGAACAACCCCGGAGAGCCAGAAAGATTGAAGAGGCTTGTGTTCAAAGCCAAATCTCTTCCCTTACAGATGCACAAATGAAAAGTTCATGTGAGCCCTTATTTGCTCAGGCCGCTGAAGTCAATGGCCGATGACCTGGGACTGTTTCAAATCCACGTCACCCCTCGCTCGGGGTGAATCCCACCCCCGCAGGCCAGACCCCGCTCATTTTCGTTTCTCTGAAGCACGGAAAGCTTTTCCCTAAATTTTATTTTACTGGAATGATGAACTGCATTGCTGGGAGTTGCTTTGAAAAATGTCCATGTGCTTTGTAACTGAAAAGCCTAATCCCACGCAAGTTTTTAAAACAACATGGAAATCAACCCCAAAACATGCATGATGAAAGGGTGGGTTCCTCAGTGCATCATTTCTGTGGTGTGGTAGCAACTTTAAAAAGTAGAGAATTATATTCTTGAGACCAAATTCATGTGGCCAGCTTAAAATTGCCTTAGTACAAAATATCTGTTTTTCAACAAGTGTTGCCGGGTGGGGTATTTCTTTCAGAACATTAGTTTTTGAAGCGAAGTGATCATGCGGAAATCCTAACTTTCATTTCATGAAGTTTTTAGTTCTTCAATCGGCTTCTGGAACAGAGCCTAAAAATACAACCAAATATAGCTAAATGCCTCACAAACTAGAATGGCAGGGAAAAAAAAAAAAAAAAGGCATGCAAATCTTTATTTTAAACCTCTTCTTTTTGTCCCCTCCCAACTTTGACCTTGTTTGGAGGTCAGCAGGATGATCCATCTAACCCTGAGTGTGATGAGCTCTGCCTTCTCCATGGGACTTTTCCATCTGCACGGCGATTCCAGAGGGGAATGCTGACTGCAGGCAGCAGATCCCATCTTGCTCCAGAGAAGTCAACAGCAGAGCTCTCCCCGACTTCAGTCAATGCTGGATGGTATCCAAAGAGAGCAAGGGCAGGAGGGAATATACTTGTTTTCATTATTCATGTTGGTTGTGTAAACAGCGCTCACTTCTGACAGAGAAATATGTGACTTTATTTCTATCATTTTTAGAAAAAGCGTTTACCAAGAAAATAATCATTACTACACGCTGATTGCTCATTTTTTCCATCGCTCTGCACGTCAGAGCACGCATCAGTACAAATACAACTGATCTGGTTAAGTGTTTTAATACACAGGGGAGTAAATTGTTTGGGATGAAAGAAATTCATTATCCACAGTTTGCAGAGCTGATAGTCTGGCTGTTTTAATGTTACTGCTGAGTAAAAAATTTAAAAGTGCATGCTGCGACAAGCTGAATAAGTCTTTAGATTCTATTCTAGTACAGTAAGCATATTAATTAGATTATTGTTCATTCTTTCAGTAATGCTGAACCCCAACACGGCTAGTAGGATAACTAGAGGTAATCAGCCAAAGAATAGCCAATTTTCCCTAGATTCTTTTCTCATTAATTTAATTCACAATGGGGAAAACTCCTGGTTCCCTCCGGAGATGGGGCCGGGGAAAGCCTAAGTGGGAAAGACAGAATATCTTGAGAGGTCGCAGATGAATCCAAGAGATAATGTGTTTGCACAGGGAGGCAGGAGAGCGTGTTGGGCTGCGGACGGCAGCAGCGTGCGTGCTCCCACTCCGGGCAACACAGATGAGAGCCTCTCCTCCCCCTGCAAACAGAGGGCTCCTGTGCACAGCAAACACAGCCAGGCCTTACACAGACCTCTACTACTTGGACAAGGGATTCTGCGATAAAATTAAAGGGCCTCCTCAACTAGGCTTTCGCATCAGCATTTTCCTGTAGGACCTTTATTTTTGTCCATACCACCTTTCAGCTTGTGCATGACAAAGGAGAGAGAGGACACGTTTATTTACTTATTTGTATTTCACCCCTACTTTGGCAGAGTTTCATGATCCATAAAACTTACCTTGCACTGTCTGAAGCAATTCCTCTTCATGTATACCGTGGGAGTAACATCTCGGGAAATTAAATGTTTCCCACCCGGGCTTTTGTACGGGGCTGCTGCCAGATCCCCCTTTGAGCCCTGAGGTCAAGACATTAAAGAGAAATTATTTCCAATTCATTGGAAAGCTTTGTGGGGTGGGATGGCCTACGGTTCAGCATAAAGCTCTTTTTATAAAGTTAGGTTTGCAAGTGCTGAGTTAGTTGGCTTCAAAAGAAATGACCTTCTAGGATATTTTTTTTTAAATAGCCTCAGTCTGGTTTTTTAGAAAATATAGCTGCATTATATGGCTATAAAGCTACAGCGTTGCTGTGCACGACATGCACTAGAGACAAGATATAAACCGTAGAAGACCTATATAAGTTTTTTGACTGCCTGTAAAAAACCGTACCCCCATCAAAAAAGGCCCTGACCATAAAAATGCTCTCCAGCTCTCTGCCTCACCCTCTGCCAAAATTTGCCACCTCTGCAACAGAGGAGGCCAGGAGCAGACCTGCGCCGGCACTGCGATGCTCAGAGCTGAAGCAGCGGGGAGGGAGACTCGCTCTGTGCTGACTGCAGCCGGCAGCAGCCCCGGGGGACCCGCGGTGGTGGCGGGGAGCGGTGGCAGCCCCGGGGGGACTGAGAGGGGAGCGGGGAGCAGGACCCCCCCACCGCTTGGGCACTGGAGCAGTCCCCGCTGCCAGCCCCAGCGTCAGCTCTGCGCCGGAGGTAACCGCTGGTTTCGCCGTGGAGGGTCTGCCTGCGCCTCGGCTGCCCCAGTTTGCGGGCTGGCACGCAGCACAAACCGCAGATGAAGATAAATTAGCATCATCATATCACCAGAAGTACCTGCAGCACCGGCACACTTCGCTGCCCTTCCCGGGCTGCCGTCCCACCTGGCTCCTCGGGCTGGGCACCTGCAGATCTGGAGAAGCAAACCCAAAACTAAGCACCCTACAGATACTCCCAGGCAGCCCTCAACTACAATTTTCTGTTTAGGCAGACCCTGCATTTAATAAATGGCTCAGTCATGCCACTGGGAGCTCAGCATCTCCCCAAGTCAAGCCCTTCCCTGCATCACAGCAGAGCTCCGCACAGGTTCGTTATCCCTGCAGCTGAAGGCACCTCGGCAAAGGTGTCGCAAGGACCTGAGGTCACTGTATCCATGGCATTTCCTTGTGCTGCTTCAGAGCCACTGGCTGGCCATGCACTGGGCTGCTCCTCCATGTGAGGGGGTGAAACCTTGGGAGTGGGACTCATTGGTATTTGAGCCTCACACCTCTCTCGCTCCCTTCCTGACTCAAAGGACTGTTACACACTTTCACAGAAAATGATAATAAAGCCAACGGAGTGAAAAGCCATTAACTTGGAAGTATCACATCTCAGTTTTTGGGTGCCTAAGCGGAGACGCTGACCTGTGCCTGATGTTCACAGCCAGCAGCTGGTGCCATTTCAACGAGCATCAGTGGAAAGGGGGCACCTCACAAACCTTATTTGGGAAAAAACAGGCAGACTGTTCAAATTGAAGACCAAAAAGTAGGGGCACCCAAAGCCAGTGATGATGGTAAAACTGGAGGAGCCTGTGTCTGCTGAGGGCTGCACTGGTGCTAAGCCCAGTGCTTTGCAATGCACTGAAGGTTACAGATATTAAAATGGTTGTCATCATCTGTCTCACAACTGCTAGTGTTGGGCTCCTTGGTTATATTTAAGTGGAAAGCCTAAAAATCAACAGGTGCAGAAGTGCTTCATGTATATGCCTTGGACCGATGTCCTTTCTCAGGACCATCCTGAGAAACTGGGTTTGGGCTAGCAGGGGCAGAGGAGGACAGGTGTCCTCTCTCTTCTGCTGCAGTATGTTCTCTAAAATGTGCTCTTCAGTCTGCCTCTCATCTGTGTACTAAAAATTGCAGCAACCTCTGTAATTTTGGTGCCCTGACCTGATACCAGCGGCAGTTTTATCTCCACCCCCCTGGCATTTTGCCAGTGTCCTCTCCTGGTCCCTCCAGCTGGAGAGAAGGGCTCCGGATTTGCTCTTTCATGAAGAAAAAAATAGAGAGTTGAAAATACAGCACCTGGTTGCTCTCAGAGACCCACCGTGGCCCCAAGATTATACCGTTTCACACTGCAGAGCCGAGTGGCCTTGCTTCAGCCAGGAGCTGCAACCCTGGCCCTTATCAGGCATGGACTATCAAGGAGGACAACAGCACAAGGAATTTTGTTTGCCTAAGTAATGACAGACTTTATTACAGAGCAACTGTACCATACCAAGCACGTTTAATAATTAAGCAATAAGATATGACAAGAGGCAAATTCCAGCACAATTTTTACATGCCTTGGATTGTATGATAAGGTCAAAGGCCGAAGAATTTTCATCAAAGGATCAAACTGTTTTGCATTTGAATCACCTATTCTGTCTAGTTTTCTGCACTCTGTAGCACAGCGGTGATATTCTGCCATAAATATTACAAGCATAAAATTTCTCATGGTCCGAGACCTTGGAATCTATTCTCCCAATGATATATGTGTATCAGCGTCATGCAGAATGGTGGAATACACCCCTTTGTCCATGATTAAGCCTGGAATTGATTTTCAGGCCGCAGTTAACAGGTCTGAAAAACAGGCTTGGTGATGGAATTGCTGACAGATTAACTACGCCGATGCAAGGGACATCACCTCAGTGCCATGGTTGCTAACTCTCAAATATTTCTCCTTATGCCATAAAAAAGAAGAGAAGAACTTGAGATTTCAAGACAATGCTTGTTCTTATCTGCCACAAGTTTGATACGAGTTCTGTTTGCTTCACGCTTGTCTCTCCCCTTTGGAACTTGAGTACATTATTATGAAATGCAACTATTTCCACAGAAACGTCACACTAATGCAGCATCAACTCTGAGACTTTAATCCTATAAAAATCAGCTATTGCCAGAACGAAGATTCTCACAATAAATTTACAAGCAGCTCTTTGTGGTACGTTTTGCAAGGACTTTCTTTACGCAGAGAACATAATACCAGGCAGTGTGACGTGCTGTACAGCAAATATTTATTTTTGAGATAAGCATGGGGGCTTGAAAGGTCTAATGAGCTAATTGAAATAAATAAGGCTCTGCTGGAATTCAGGGCCGGATGCGTGTGGTGGTGCTGGGGAAGCTGCCCAGCTGCTCTGCCACTCCTCTCAAAACCAAACTGCTGGTGGGCAAGATACTGTCACTTTAGGCTGCTGATCCCTCCCCACCCCTGCTCTGGGTAATCTATACCTGCAGAAATTATATGAGCCATTCCTGGCATTAATAAGCATGACATAAGAGAGCACCTACTTCATCAGGCCAATTAAAAGTAGAGTCCTGCTCTTCATAATGGCCAGAATGTGTTGTTCAAAGGAAAAAGAGCAAACCGAAACATCAAGATCTCATCAATGCTTATAAATGTATAAAAGGCAGGTGTCAAGAGGATGGGGCCAGACTCTTTTCAGTGGTGCCCAGTGACAGGACAAGGGAGAACAGGCACAAACTAGGACACAGGAAATTCTGTCTGAACATGAGGAAAAACTTCTTCACTGTCAGGGTGACAGAGCACTAGAAGACACTGCTCAGAGAGGTGGTGGAGTTTCCTTCCCTGGAGATATTCAAAACCCACCTGGACACGTTCCTGTCCAGCCTGCTCTAGGTGAACCCGCTTTGGCAGGGGGGTTGGACTAGGTGATCTCCAGAGGTCCCTTCCAACCACTGCCATTCTGTGATTCTGTGATTAAATGTTGAATATTCTGCCATATATATATAGCCATATATGTCTGTAATATTCATTAGAGATACCAAAACCATAATTGTGATTCCTGCCCTCAAAAAAGCAGGAACTGCAGCAGCAACCTGAAGTTCAGGATGTGCTGGAGACCAAGCCCATAGGAGTAACAGGCAAATCATCCCGAGGCAGAGAGCTGTTGTGCATGGACTAACCATGGCTATGTGGTAGGGTAGGTAGAGACAGACCGAGCAGGTAACTGCTGGATGGTCACCAAGTGTCTCCTCAGAGCTGCCCTTAGACACAGCGGAGATGAAGATCTGATTACAATACAGAGAGGCAAGGGTGAGGAAAGAAGGCATCAATTAAGACGTGATCATCTGGCTGCGTGGTTAGTTATTTGCACATCTTCCTGTGTGCTCAGCCAGCTGTGTGTGTGCAACATCTGGAATCAGAAGGGGGAGTACAGCTGGGAGACAGTCCTTTCCTGATTCCTGCAGATAATCAGCTTTTGCCCTGAGGCACTACAGTTTGCTAACCATCTTCTTCAAATCCAATTTTAAATGGAGTGCGAGATCATGCTGTAACACTGGCTGGCCGGCACAGCATATAAATGCGTAAGCTCAAGGTGTGACCTCTACGTTACAAGGCATTTCAGGCACTGGGAAAGTGCAGAAGGAGATGTGTTATATTAAAAAAGACAACAGCATCCTTTCTATGTGGCTATTCTTTTTATTAGATTAGATATCTAGATTTTTACCATTTTCCTGAAGAAGTAAGGGCTGTTCCACAGAAGCTTCAGGGAAATGGCTGCATTTTAATACAGTCTAATTGACTTTTATGGTTATCTCTGAGGAGTCCTGGTCATAAAAGCTAATTAAATTATACTGATCTACATATTCGCGAACCATTCTATTTCTCACCCTTGGAAAAAAAAAAGAAAAACTGGAGGCTCATACTTATGATTAGGACACGTTACAATCTCCTGACACCCCTCTTCGTACAGTTTGATTTGCTCAGCATTGCAGGATATATTTAACCTTCCTGAACAAGTGACTGTCCTTACCAGTTTTAAGAACATCAGTTACGTTATTTCAGATCTCTCGTTCTGTAAATATGTAGAAAGATCTATATACTCAATTTACAATTCTGCAGTCATCTATATAATTGTCTAGAGAAAAGCTTAGCAAAAAAAAAGAAGACAAAAGTAAATCATCTGAATTTGCTTGAAGAGGGCTTTATAAAGTAGACTTTCTGCATTTTCGTCATTCTCTTTATTTTTTTTTTATGGTAGCTAGGTTTTGTTTCTAGTTTTTAGTTCCATGCACCTTGTGAGAGATTCTGACTTCGTTGTAGTAACAGTTTAGCAGCATATCAAACCTGATACTGTAAAAAACAACATCGCGGGTTTTTAATCTGAACTCCCATTAGTTTCCTGTATTTGTTAGTCTCACAGCACCATATTTCCAAGATATTTAAGTGCTAAACAAATCAGATGTGCCAAGTAAAATTTTATGAAGCAGACAACAATATTTCTGAAAATCTTAGTAGAAGTCTAACTCTATCTTTCAGCACCTAAACACCTTTCAAAACCTGGCCTAAGGCAGTAAGCAAAATTCCCACTTAGATTTATGGCCATTTGCCTGTACAAATTTTGCAGAAACCAGTTCCTCTAAAGTTAGTATCAACATATTTCAACCAATTTTTTAAAAAGCCTTCTGACACAATGCACCGCACAAATCTCTGTCCAAATACCTTAATCCAGCTAACACATTGTGCACTAAATAATTACCAAGAATTTCCCAGCAGGAGAACAGCTCAGAGTCCAGCAGGCTCCCTTAGCTTGTACCTACCCTGTCAGGGGGTATGAAATCATAGAATGATAGAAGAGTTTGAGTTGGAAGGGACCTTTAAAGGTCATGTAGTCCAACCTCCCCTGCAATGAGCAGGGACATCTTCCACTAGATCAGGTTGCTCAGAGCCCTGTCCAACCTGACCTTGAATGTTTCCAGGGATGGGGCACCAACCACCTACCTCTCAAGCCAACCTCTTCCAGTGTTTCACCACCCTCATTGTAAAAAATTTCTTCCTTATATCTAGTCTAAATCTTTGCTCTTTTAGTTTAAAACCATTACCCCTTGTCCTGTCACAACAGGCAGTGCTAAAAAGTTTGCCTCCATCTTTCCTGTAAGCCCCTTTTACATACTGGAAGGCTGCTAGAAGGTCTCCCCAGAGCCTTCTCTTCTCCAGGCTGAACAACCCCAACTCTCTCCATCTCTACTCACAGGAGAGGTGCTCCAGCCCTCTGATCATCTTCATGGCCCTGTTCTGGACCTGCTCCAACAGCTCCATGTCTTTCCCATGCTGAGGGCTCCAGAGCTGGATGCAGCACTCCAGGTGGAGTCTCACCAGAGCAGAGGGGCAGAATCACCTCCCTTCACCTGCTGGCCAGGCTTCTTTTGATACACCCCAGGATACAGTTGTCCTTCTGGGCTGTGAGGGCACATTGCTAGTTCATGTCCAGCTTTTCATCCACCAGTACTCCCAAGTCCTTCTCGGCAGGGCTGCTCTCAATCCCTTCATCCCCCAGCCTGTATTGATACCAGGGATTGCCCCAAACCAGGTGCAGTACCCTGCTCTTGGCTTTGTTGAACCTCATGAGGTTCACACGAGCCCACTTCTCTAGATGCCAGTAGTGAAGTGGTAACATTCCCCTTTTGCTCTTCTATTATGGATCGATTGAACAGGTCTGACCATCTCTTTCACCCTCTACCTGCCTGTCCCTCCTCCTCTCAACTTCTTTGGCTCCAAATGTCCTGGGGACAGCCGTTAATATCTTCTTGATTGTGTCTCAGAACTACCTGGCAATATAGGAGTCAAGCACTTCCATTTCCACCTCTTCTTACTGCTGACCCACTCTTTTTTCCCAGCTCCAAGGAGCTTTTAAAAACATCCATAATGTGAATTTTTAAAAAGTTATTTTACTAAATGTAAAGTAGTAGATGAAGACATCAAGGTACCAATGCAATTGGCACCTGTAATTGTCAGCACCAGGAAATCCCTCTGAGAAGGCCCTCAGTACTGTGGGAGTTCATAATGAACATGAAAATCTAAAGGTCACTTCCAATTGGAAAAAAAAGAAAAAGAGGAGCTGATTCGTCAAAAAAACCCCTACCTTTTCCTACAAAGCAATATAAAAAATTGCCAAAGTTTAGCAAAATGTCACGAACTTCTGTAGGAAAATGTGTGAAGAAAAGGAGGTAGGACTTCTTGCTAATTTAACCAAATTGTGAAGGGGAGCAGCGAGGGACCAGCCTCAAGATCGGCCACTGCACTCTGTAAGGCCCTACTGAGCCACAGGAGACACTTCATTAAGTCAGGAGCTGTTAACCAGATAGTGGCCACGTCAGGCAGAAGAGCTGGGGGTCTCCTGTTTCTTCAGTAAGGACAGATGGATAACAAAGCCTCATTGTGCTGGTGCCTAGTAGTCCTGTGTTGTGTGATGAAGAGGTTTCGATGCCAAGCTATTAGCTAAGGATCAGATTGCAAAAAAGAAAATCCCTCTGGGGAGAGAGTCTGTACGAAGCAAGGGCATTGTGAGGCAAAGAATGAGGGCTCCCATCGAAAGAGGCACCTCTCACGTTCTTGTTGGCATGCACGCACAGCGCCTTGGTGAAACCAGACCCACGTGCTCTGCGTTGGCTTTCTCAACTCTGAATTACACAAAATTCAGCGTCCTGTGCATTGTCTGAGAAATTACTGGCAAAACCAGACATCAGCAGATGTAAGAGGTCCCCAGTGCTTCCCTGAGCACAGCTGCAATCAAGGAGTCCCATGTTTCTGGCCAGGCCATCTGGGGACAGCTGGGTTCAACCAAGAGTCCAGCTCACTGAGCACCTCTGTGGTGGTGAGGTGGGTCCAAGGTCAAGCCAGAAAGTCAGTCCACAGGCCAGGATCAAGGGGCTCCATGGCTGGGCACAGCTGTGGTGGCACTGGGGACTGGCACCCCAACATCACATCTCAGATGGAGGTCTAAAGACCTGGGCCAAAATGAGGTCCATGGGCAGAGGTTTAGTCCCTGGTGAGGCTGGGCAGGGCCAGTGAATTACCAGTGCACCCATGAGACACTCAGTTAGAACACCTTGCTCATTCAGGTCTTTTTAAGGATCCAGGGCTTTTCCTGTGGTCTTCATGCCTTTCCTGTTTTTCTAGGATTTCTGTGATCTCTTTTGCTGCGTTCCCTGTAGGCACACGGAGGCACAACTGAGGTTATCTCCTGTGCTGTCATCTTGCATCAGCGTCCCCTTGGGCATTCCCTCTCCAGCTCCACTGTGACTTTGGTAGGGGCCGGGGTCCCTCCCGTTCGAGATGAGCTGGTGGATTTTTTATGTTTATCCTGAAGGGAGAGAAGCTGATACACTCACAAAGTTTAACTCGATCCAGAAAAATATTGGCAGGGACCAGGCCAGGTACTGTCTTAGTTCTATTTGCTTAACGCCAAGCCCCTCAGGTACTAATAACTAGTAACTTTTCAAGGGTCAGGTTTCAGTGGTGAGCTTGTGGACAGCGAAAGAAAGGATATTAGCTCTGCAAGGGGTCTGGTAATCTGGAACGTCTTTGTTTTTACCTGGGAAAACTGACACTCCCCCCCGCGCCCCGGGTTCGTACTTGGCAGGGCTGGGCTGCAGGTGCTCCTGGCAGCCGCAGCAGCCTGCGCAGAGCCTCCGGAGCCATTCCCCGTGACCTGATCAGGCAGGTCAATAAATATGGCTGATGTGTTTTAATTGAGTAGTTTCACGGGCCGGTTATGTCCTTGTTCGTAGATGGATTGCCAGGCTAGAGATTCACAACTTTTTTTATTAAAAATGTCTGAAGCTGTTCGCCACCACTGCCATAACTCAGAAGGAAACTGCCCCAGCTGGACCTTCTTTTTAGCAAAGCCACTCATCTGTGTGTGATCTAAGGACAGTTATATTGTATTAGCCTGCAGGATCTGATAAGTAGGGTGGACAATAAGATTAGAGTCTGTGGTGTTGACAGAAACACGGTCCATCCACCAAAATAACGCACAGTGCTTCGTGAGGACTCAGAGAGTCCGTTCCCCAGTGATCACATCCTGCTTCCACCTCCCACCCACTCTCACACACAGTTCTGCTTCGCTCTTGTCTCCTTCCCAAAAGGCATCACAGTTTCTGTAACTACTGACTTTTATGACTCAAATGCTTTTCCAAATGCAAAGCCAGGTTGCAGAAGAACTGGTGAGGCAACCGCAGTCAATGTTTTGGGTTCTTCCAGAGACATCTCCTAATGTACGCCTCAGAAGAAGGGGAGGTATACCCTTTTAGCGTAAGGGCTATAATGTAACTATGAAATTTCTTGGTCTTTTAGGAAAGCTGTATATCATCCATTAATGAAAGCAATACAAATCTTCGAATTACTGGCTGACTGTACCATGCCTGAGTGACTAAGAAGTACTAGTTTTTAAAAATAACTCATATTTGGGACCCTTCCTTCCTATTGGAATTGGGGTATATTGGTCACTTAAAAAGGAGTTAGGAGCCCAAAAGCCAACTAGGGTTTAGTCCTTAGCTGCTTCTTCTCAGATGATGGCCTGCCCACAGGGATGCATGATGTGGGTTTGCTGCTAAATTAATTAATCCTGAAGGTGTGTATGAAGGTGATGATCAGGATTCTGTGCAAGACAGTCATGCCTCCTGCATCATCCAGGCCGTTACAATTACATCAAACCATGGTTCATCTTTCTCTCTAGACCTCAGTAGCCTTTGTTAAGACTTTGATCCTGATTGTAAGGATGCTTCTAGGGGTAGATCTAAATCCAGCAAAAACTGAATTTAATATGCTAACAACTGCCACAGCTGATTGCGCTAGAGAGCCAAGAGGTCTCCATGCTGGGAATGGCAGTCTTTGTATGAGGCCTTGTTTAAATAGCACATGAGAAGCCAGTCCTGGCCCCTAAAAACTTACAGTTTAAAGTTAGGAAAAGTTGCAGCAGATAAGCAGAAAAGTGGAGAGGAGAACAAGCCTAAGAAAGTGACGAAACAAATATTTGTCAACCTAGTAGGTCTCATGCAAACTCAGGGAGGAAGCGTGGCAAAAGGAGAGTTTTAAGAGGACTGAAGAAAGATTATGAGGCAGCTCTGCAGATGTTTACAGAGAGCTTCTCCTGAGTGTTGGGGAGAGCATGAGACAGGGCACAGAGGCATGTGTTCGAGAAGCCAGCAGGAGAGCCACGGGCATTGATACAGTGGGCTGGTCAAAGACAGGATTTGGTTTCTCAGCCCTGGAGGAGATGGTAGGTAGGATGAGGATAAGCCACAGATAAGGTGCCCACAGAGGCACTCCCTTAGAGCGTTCCAAACTGTGGCTGTCAACAACCAGAAAGCCCCTCTTCTTTTTGACCAGCTGTGAGTCAAAGGTAACTATAAAGCTGAAATGGAAGCAGATGGACAGATAACTGTGGAGGAAAAGTACTTCATAAAAGCAGTATAAAAATGCACGCAGTGTTTTGCAGTGTTTTTCAAACAGCTTTTTCTCTGGTTGCAATTCAATAAGAAGGTACTTGGAGGTACCTACTGATGTAAGTAAAGAGTTATCTACAATTTTAGAGTAAAATCTTATTCCCCCGCTTATCCTTTGGCTTGTTTGTACTTATTTTTATACATCTTCCTTACCACACTGTTTGCATTTGCTAACATTCAGCAACCACTTCTTGCTTCAGCTGCACTTTTTTTATATCAGTGCAACCACTTTTCTCATGGTCTCTTGGTGTTTGTTCTCTGCTTTGTTTGGATTAAAAAAAGAAGGACTTGCACTTGCGATCCCACCAATTGCTACTTGAATATTTACCAGTACCTACTTGTAAATTCCTGAAAGTTTTAGTGAGTTTTGCATAATTGTTCTGATGATTATCTCCATTGTCCTTTATAAAGGAAAAATTGTGCCAGAGTCATCACTATTCTGCATTCTTCCAGCTCCAGAAACAACCCCAAAGTCAGACCCGACAGATGCCTGGATTAGACCCTGCTAGCCTGGGTATCGGTGCCTTTGCCAGGTACCCAGGTTAGAGCATCACCCCAGACCATTAGAAGTGCAAGCAGGAGGGAACTAGAGTTACAAGGAAGAGACAACTTTACCTTGTTACACTAGGGACACTATGTTCTGTATGTATTTCCACCCTCTCTGAGAAACGGAAGAAATCTACCTGACGTTGCCAAGATCTGTGCTTTCTCTGAGGAGATGCTCTGTAGGGGTGATGCTATCCTGAAAACAGTTGTGTTTAAGTTTGGGCACAGATGGATCTAAAAAGCATTGACATCTGTCCTGAATGCAGCATTCTTCCTTCCACACAAAGGCTGCCGGCCCTTTTTTCTCTTCATTCTTCTGTTTATTACAGTCACCTTAAAAGACTATTGGAACATGCAAGCAAAAAAATCTCAAATTATCATTAAAACCTGTTCCTTCGTGACTCTTTTGGACTAACTGATCTCTACCATCTGTGCAGTGCACAGATATTTTTAGCAATTGTAAACTATATTGATGGACCAGAAACATGCAGCCTAGTACATTTCAGTCAGAATCTGAAATGGTGCCATTTGGGTCAACTACATGCAATGTGAGTATTCGTGATAAGTCATCTACATCAACAGTATATTTGTCCTCAATAAAAATCTTATTATGTGCAATAAAGTACCACGGGGGAAGTTGGTTTTTTTTGTTTTTGGTTTTTTTTTTAATTTCCTACTCAATAATAATGGTGACATGACCATCAGAAGTCAGGGGCAGTGTGGTAGGTCAGGAGGTTGGCCTCTACATGCTCTGTCCTGTTAGTTGAGGGTGAGTGGGTTGTATGAACTCACTGGGAAGCATACATCCAAAGGCTCCAAAAAGACCCCATTCTCACCATTTAGTGTTTGTGTACATATATTTTGCCAGCATTGCTTTAACTACAGGAGAGAAAACATTTCAAAGGGTACTATTTAAAAGTACCAAATTAAAGTCACTTCATGGGTTTTTTTGACCTATTGATTATGCTTTATGTATAACCTACAAATATGCAGGAGAAAACTCAGGATCAAAAGTAGGTGACAGGGAGATCCTTCACCACATTTCAGTCCCCTTTACACCAAATACCATATTGACAGCACAATAAAAGAGGTCCACAAAATTGGCAGCAGCAAATATTCCTTTGGCTAAAGCATTGCTGAAGGCATTGGTAAAACCTGGACACTTGTGCCAATAGTGCCATAGAGGAATGCTAGGACCGGGGGCAAGGCTGGCTCTTGGTTGTGTTTTTTTCATTGGGTTTAATGTGTAACACCTTTGGAAAGCCCTGGGAGCTACCCATTACACACCACTGATGGGTGTCGTTTATAGCGTATCCCCTGGAGATGCAGCACAGAATTTTACCTGCACGTTTTGGAAAGCACTGCTCTGCAATATTGACAAACAGCTGAATTATTTGTCACAAAGGCTGAGAAAGAAAATGGTCCAGCTGGTATCAACACAGAACTGGGAGTCGGGACAGCTGAGTTATGTCCTGGCTCTGCCTTTAAAACAGCTGTTTAATTGTATAATTCTCTTAACATACATGTACATTGTCATGTCCCTCTTACATAACGATGCTCATCTGCTGAGAAGCCTATATAATTTCTAGGAAAGTAATTTAGATACTTGGCTGGATTGCATTATTACAGGCCCATGTGGTCTGAGGCTATTTCCACTGAAATATTAAGCAATGATCTGATTGATTATTCTTACGACTTCTTGAGCTGAGCCATTACCCAGAGCTAGATGACTTCTTTGATGATTTGACAAGAAGCCTTGAAATGGGTCCCAGGTCTCTCTTGCTTCCAAAGAGCTTAAAAAGACCCATTTTCATGCCTAGAGGTTTACCAAACAAGTCACCATTTTGATGCCTGTGGGTCAAAGAACAGATCTCCATGCTAGGCTCTTCTCAGGGCTTGTTCAAAGCCTTGTCCTTGCTTTTTTTAATCTCCGACACTTTGTTGCTGGGCTGCAAGAGGGTTATCATTACTTCCATATGTCAAACATATTTCTTTTCCAGAAGTGTTACCCAGTAGGTGCACACCAGCTTTATATGGGCCTTCTTGTAGGTAATGATCTCCTGATTATTATTTTTTTCATTTGTAGAAACTCCTATTTTTTAAGTTCTCCACTAGAATGAAAGGCTCTTCCCCCTGCCCAAGTTTTCCCACCGATTTCAGCAATAATCTCACTGCAAACCGAGATCAAAATTTGCCCTGCATTTGGGAGTGCCCTGACTTAGCTGCTAGCAGAGCCACCGTTTTTCAAATAAATATTTACATTTGTGTTTATTTGTCGTTGATTCTGTAGGAAACAATTACATGGTTTCTTTTCCCAACTAAATCTTAATGATTCATATTTGGGGCTAAAGAGGTCATTGTGCAATTTTTACTTGCTTTTCTATGTTTTTATTGCTGAATTTGTTATGTTGAAGGATCATGAGTGTCAGAGGTAGTCAGCAGGCAACTTAATTAGTCATGACTATACATTTCTGAGTATCACATGGATCGTCCGGAAGAAAGCGCAGACAGCATCAGAAGAAAGTCAGCAGCATCAGAAAACATTTCTCTAAACAACTGGGAACTTTCAGGACAGATAAAGGGGTTTCGTACTTAAAAATAACCTCCTAGATAATTGTTCTGTCCATATGTTGAAGGGCTGCTGCTTTGTCATTTCCTTATGTTTGTTTAGTTTGTTTGTCAGTATATGCAGTGTGTAGATAGATTATGGATTGTCTTCCTGACTTCAAAACTCTGAAGTTTCACTAAAAATTTAAAAGGGTATATTAAAGTTACTTTAAATGGGAAAAATACTACTGGTATTGAACAGTATGGGCTTTCATGCTTCTGGCTCCAAATAAATGCAAAAATCATTAGACAAGCCACTCTTAACGTTGTGCATTTCTTGATGCTCACAGTGATCCCATGAAAGCAGAAAAGTAAAGTGCATAATCCATTTATTTAAAGTTAGCTACAACAGCAGTGCAGTTTGGGGAACACACACACACAGAGTCTAGACACCTCACCCACAGTCCTCATGCCGAAATCCTGCTGAAGCAGCAGGAAAGTCCTCTGCAAAGAAATCTGGCAGATGTAGGCCTTATCTTTGTGCCTTCAGTATAACAACTCTGTTTTCCCAGTTGCAGATGCTTTTGCCCCCCTGAAATTTTTGTATTGAACTAGTAATATTTGTTGATACATATCCTATTTGCAAGTGTAACATTTTGTATTTGCATTTTATAAAATACCTTACTCTTGGTACAAGAAATACAGTTTTAAATGGCTATTCCATTGACCGCCTAAGCAATCAGGGCTTTAGTTCTGCTTTCAGTGAAGTTTCAGTTTTCAACAGACACAAGAACAGATCTGCATTCATGACTGCTTTTTATAATTAAACCAAAAAGAGAGGAGCTGCCATTAATGTAATGCAGTTTTCCAAATCAATATTGTGGCTTCTTCCTCCCTGATCTGCTGAAATACAATTTCAGAAACACAGAGCACAACGCTGCTTGAGGGGAGGAAGGCACAGAGCACCTAACGTTCCCTCGGTGTCTGAAAAAGTAACATCTAAGTTGGTGGACCTTAAAGAAGAGGGGCCAAGGGGAGCTGGTAGAGCTAAGCAGTTCTTATAAAGCAAAGGACATCAGCTTAAGCCACTGTTAATGCCAGTGATGGTTCCCTGCAGGGGGAGGGTATTATCAGCCTCCTCCTTGCTTCCTCATTAGTTATTTTTGGCTCCAGACGAGTCCTTCATTCCTCTTTACCGAGAACGCTAGACCACCATGAGAAGAACAACAGCAGCAAACCAACGTGCGTGTCTGGGTGTGCTCTGAAGAATGGAGCTCAAGGATGGAAATTGTTGTGACATTTTAACAGAATAAAGAGGGTTTCTAATTTAGCAACTGCGTTTATGTCATAAAATGTTATACTGGCAAAGATATAATATGCTTTGTAAATACATTTTCCAAGCTTTCCCAAAGCCAGCTCGTGCTACACATATTTCATCTTGTCATTAGGGTGTCTTGCAGAGTTCAAGGAGTAATATGAATGTTCCTGAAGCAGTGAGGCCTGACATTGCAAAGTACAGAGTGTTAGAGAAACCTGTAGGGGACTATATACCACCAGAGCACCAAGTTCTATCAAACACTGCAAAACTGCACCAACTTCACCCCTTTCTTATTTATTTAAAAAAAAAAAAAAAGAGAGAAAAAAACTGTGATAAAACAAAAAAAAATCAATTAAATATTTTGATTTAAATTAGTTTTTCAGAAAATATTTTGGATGTTCAGGGCATTTTTTTCCACATGAATGAAAACTTCAAACTGTCTGTGGAATTCTTATCACACACCTGCACTTTTGGACATTCTCAGCATCTTCTAGGTCCAGAAACCTTACCCGTGTCTGGGGTTCTCCTGAACAAACATACATGTCTACACTGTGGATGTTTTCACCTGAATTACTCATCTAAGCTTTCTGCATAGCCAATCCCAGTGGGAGAAACAGGCCCTTCTAAAGGAGTGGTTAATCTTAACCCAAACTAGATATCTAAAACAGACCTAATAAATCAAGCCCATTTAAAGTGCCTTTCTATCTGCTGATGATAAAGATAGCCCAAGGTGCCTAGCTCAGATGTAGATGTTTGAATTGTAGATGACTCAAGTTAGGTGAGATGAATTCTGGCCCATATGTCTTCTTGATTTTTACAGGCTCTCTTGGAAGCAGAGTCTGGAGTAGGCAGTGAAAATACTGAGACAAATTTGTTCCATAAACCAGAAAGTTTGGTGTTTCCCGGGCAGGTCTACTCACCATATGTCTTTACATTTGTTCTGTATCACAAAATTGACTTCTTGTTGCTTGGTTAAATACAACATTTTTAAGAAGCTAACATATGGTGGTATCACGCCACTTTTTAGAACTGGGATGCTATGGAGAGCAATGGGGAATTCTGTGTAAAAAATGGTGTTAAGAGCTATCCTCAAAAAATCTCTGCTAAATGGGGAAAAGGAAAAAGTTTTTTTAACCAAAAGTACCTCTTCTTAAAATATTGATAAATTACTTAACATACTATGAGTTAGTTGTATCAGAAAATGCTTATGGCAGTTGTTGAGTATTGCACGGAGGATCTGGTTCTGTGCATCCAAATGCATGAAAATTCTTTACACATAGACAGATGTTTAAGATGCAAATACATTAGAGCTGAACCTGTCAGATCTAAAAAAATCTTCTTTGCTTGCTGTTTTCTCCATCTTTCAAGTAACATTCATTACATTATTATTTTTATGTTCCAGGGTAAGGAGTAAATAATGTAATGGCAACCAGCTGTCTCACTGGCACCAATCTCCCTGCCCCCTGAGGCTTCGATGCAGTCAGTAGGTGTCCCACGCTGTGACAGCCAACAGAAAAGAGATCAGAAGCAGGAGAGAGAATCAGGAGGAAAAATGTCTCTCTGGTTCAAATTTGTCACGCTTTGGGCCGAATTCTTGCCCTCGGGGTATAGAAGGCGATTCTCCAGACCCGTGGTGCTGCCCAAGGGGTAATCCATCTGTAGGGCAGTGGCAGTAACGGGGGCTGTGTCTACACGGCTCCAGAAGGATGAGGTTATTTTACTGAAGCTTTCGGAGTGTCGCTCTTTCCCTCTGGAGTAGGTCGCACAGGTCGCACTGAGCATCGTCCGGGAGTAATGTGGTAAGAAATATCAGCAAAGCTGCTTGCTCCCATGCTGTAATACTCCCTTCATCTTAATACTTCGGATGACTAGTGTCATCTTCCGAGCCTTCCGCCCACTGCCTTAACCTCCCTACATCTGAGCTGAGGAAGTCTCAGCTGCAGGATTCTCTGTCTGCACCCATCATGCCAGACCTTGGGTTCAGAGCACCCGATCTCGTTTCACACAAGCTCCCGAAGCTCTGCTGGCACGCCAGCATCGCCGCTGAATCACTGATGTCTCTTAGTCAGCCTGCTTAAAACGGCACAGCTCTGAATTGTCTGGTTGCCTCCTCCAAACTGCACCTGACCTTCTGCCAATCCTGCTCACTCGTTTCTAGCTACTGGCTTCCTCTCTGAATTTGCACCCCCACACTCCTTGAGACATCTCAGCTCTGTCGGCCACACGCCCGCCTGTCTGTGGCCCTTCCCTCTGAGGGGGTACCAAGGGCTTCCCTCCATTTGCACTATCCAACCGTAAACCCTTCAGGGCAAGGGCTTATTACGTGTTAGGCGCTGACCTCTTCCTGTACCGCATCATGTACATTTACAGCGCTATCAATTATTTAAAATAGCTCTGCCTTCAGTTCAGCCACATGCTGAGTTAAGCTCCATCGCCTTTGGGTAGTTTGCAGCAATTCTATTTTTCTTCCTCAACGTTTCACAAATTGCTTACTGCTCTGTAGCACTTGTTACTATTTGCTAAGGGAGATGATATGGTGTATTATCACTTGAGAGAAGTGTTTTTGTGGAGATAGTGTTAGCTTTCTTCCCAAAAATTCAGCTATGCCGGCACAGGAATGGAAGCCCAGACCCTACCCCCAGAGGGGCCTTGACTTCATTAGCACTTTCATTTAGTTCAGACAAGTAATTATTAATATCAACATCCAATTCTAGCAAATCTAGCTGGATGTGCCACAAGGTGACAAAATGTAATAAACATAAAACAATATAGACTTAAAAGAAAGGAAAGCGTTCCTTTCAGTTAACAAGGGACAGACAAGACAGCAACATCAACAAACGGTAATGCACATACGTAGTTTCATATTTTTTTACTTAATCTTGCTCCTATACACTAAGTTAATTTTTTAATGCTTTTTCTCTTGAAGTGTTGGGGGACAATTTTAATTATTTACTCAGGTTAATGAAGAAATTAAGCTCTGCCTCCTGAAATATAAATACCAGGATGTTAGATGACACAAATTCTATTTTTATTTAGCTCAGGAATAGCTGGAGACAAATGCACAGGACATGGGGAGGTGCTTTGGTAGGCTGCTGCAGTCAGCTCTGACCCCACATCCACTCCACCTCCAGGTCTACTTAAAGCTGCAGGAACCTCACGTCCCTCCTGCTTTTCCATTGCCTCCTTCCATCCTCCTGCATAGGGCTATCTGTGTCCCTACCTGAAAGGTGATGCCTGCCCTCCCCAGGGTCTGCCAGGGACCAGAGCACCCCTCCCCATCTTCCCTCCTGTGTGTGCTCATGGCTAAACCAGGAACAATGGGGTCAGGGCACCCAGGGACATGGCAAAAGCCAGACACGATGAGAGAGACCTTTCTTGCACTTGACCCTGTGCATGCATATGTATGTGTATTCATGTGTGGTAGTGTCCAAGAAAAGGAACCTGGAAGCAAGACCTTAGGAAACCACCTCATCAAATGACTCGTGTCATAGCCACGAAGAGTTCAAAACCATTATTGTTCCTATTTTTCTCTCTTCACTCAGGCCTGAACCTTTAAATAATTGTTTGTTTTAGCCCCTGTGCCGAGAGCATTAGGTCCTGAAACTACTGACCCTCATCACAGAAGACACAACCCCACTCCCTCTCTTCACATAAGTTCCCAAATCAAAATGTAGGGCTACTTGCTTAGGCTACTCAGACAGCAGACTTGGTTAGTACAATACACGGGAATCCACCAAGCTCAAAGGTAAAGAAACTATCACCTGAACCCCTTCCCATGGCCTGTAAGTCTGTGTCCAGCCTCCAGCAGTTTCATAGCCATCACAGGACTGGGTCTATTGGGTTGCTGGCCTTGGAGACGGCCCAAGGAGGTCTGCAAAGACCTTCTTTACAGGAATGCCTGTGCTGAACATGATCAGCTATAGCTTAGTTACTTCTAAACTCTCTAAACCCAAGGACAGGAAGAAGAAGGGACAAAATCCTAAAGCATAGTTCCTAAATTTTAATTACATGTCAAAACCTCTATGTTTGGCAAATTCATACCAGGAATTACAGAGAAGCGTCTGTCTCTCCCTCTTTCATCCTTCCTCTAGGACGTAGTAAAGCTGAGGCAGCTCTAGGCAGGGCTTTCTGGGGTGTTGGGGACTAACACGGGCTGTAACACTGCCCGGCTGCATCCTCAAAAGGAGTACAGAGGAAAGAGGAAGAGCCTGTGAAATGAAAGGGCTAAGCCAGCTACTTGAATGCTGCTCCTCAAGTCACCTTCTGTTTCTGTAGGCCTTTAGCCAGCAGAACCCCTTTATGCCATATGTGAAGGGGTGTCACCATTAGGAGAGTTTTCAAATACCTGTCTGAGAAAAAAATCCTTCGTGCTGTGATCGAAGCCCAGTTCTTCTTGTCTAACTGACATATTCCACACTTACATTCTTAAAAGGATTTTGTTTCTTCTCCTGTATGTCCAATATCTCAAAACTATTCTAAAATTTTCATCCTCTCTTCCAGTGTACTCACAGTCCATCCTCAAATGGTGGTGTCTTCAAATTTACTAAGCTGTTTCATCATCTGAGTTGTTAATGAACACATTGAGTAGTACCAGACTCAGAGAGGTCCCTATCCAACCCTACTACATACCTCTCTACAGTCTGTTGGTGAACCATCAATTATCACTTTCCAGACGTGGTTAGACAATAAACTTCGCTAATCATGCTATGTGTCATATTCAGGGTCCCTAGTAGCTTCACTATCATTCCAGGGAGGTGACTCAAGTGAAGACTCATTGCCAACCTTCAGGGTCACTCCCCCTTCCTCACAAATTCCTCACACTTTGGCTGCTTTCCACACTTACTTCCATCCATCACATCCCTGCTGGAGGCATCACAGTAGGAGGGTAGTTATTGCCAGTGTTGCTCTAAGGAGCAGCTCCATGATGGTGGAGCCACACTCAGAAGACCCTACGGCACCAGGTGAGGGAACTCAGACAAGTTCTCAGTCCTACATTTTGCCTAGGAAAGAATCTGGAAGTCCTGGAGAAGGAATGGAGTAAGCTTTTACATTCTTACCCCAGGAATCTGACTCTAGGGCCCCATGGTAACACCCAAAGGAAGAAATTGAGCAAAACCAGACCAGAGGCTGCAAATGATGAATGAGGAGGAAATAATTCTGAAATTCTTGCTTGTCCACAAAGCATATTAAGAAGCCACAGAAGCACAGCAGAAATAAGGCCCCTAAAGGCAACACTATAAAACTGTATCCTTCGTCTGACCCACGGCTCAGATTTTAGGCCTGGGGCTAGAAGCGCATGGTGTTCTTGTCCAAGTTTTATGTAATCATGGTGCATTTGCCATTTTTCCTATGGCTGACCAAAAAGATCCAGTTGAAACTGCCCACATCTTTTTAAAATTGTTTATAATTCTTTACTCAGTGAAGCCAAGGTATTACTCATAGTCCCTGAGCTCAAAAAAAGGAAGCAATAGAGGAAGAGCAAAGAACTATAAGCTTATGGTATATGTAGATGGCTGGTCCTCTATGTATTCCCCAAATCTCTTTTACTTGTCTATTATGTGTAGGCTTCTTACTGGCCTCCTAAAAGACGTACGTTTCAATGAGGAATTTGAGCAAAGGGAACAAGTGGCCTTAGTGACTCCTTAAGGCAATAGCTGCAATAATCCTCTCAGAAGAGAAAATATACATATATATAACTTGATTAATATTCTGCAGGATGATGTATTACTTTTAGAATGACTTCTTAGGTGAATAGCTGAGCATCCTCTAACGTTCAAAGTGAGTTCGCATTAAAAGCAGCGTGCAAGGCAAATAGCATGACCTTGTAGAGCACACTCCAGTCAGAGGGTGCAGTGCTGTGAAATGCATGCACTATCAACAGCCACATGAGCAAACCTGTCCCCTATGGGGAAAGTTGTATGCCTAAGGCATTTGCTGGGTATAGCCCCATAGCTGCAGCCACTCTAGAAGTTGTTTTATAGCCTGTCTTTCCAACAGAATTAATAAGCCTTTCCAAGCATAAAATACTACAAACACTGTGTCTTTGCTATCAAATTTGGGGTAACGGAATAATGCTTCTCTGAGGCATAATGTGAGGATAATCATGTGTGAGGAGTGCTATCCTCAAGCACAAAGTCATTCTTTCTCCTGGAGAAGGGCCTATTCAGAAATGGTTGGTTTTCAGTGACTCCAAGAACCAGACAATTGCATCCTTCATACCAGAACATACTCTTCAGGTGTGTTTCTATGTGCCATGTTCCTCTACAGGCAAAATGATTTTACAACGGGTAAGCACATCCAGACTTGTGTTAAGCTGGTTAGCAAGCATAACAAAACGTGGTGGCATGGGCAAGCGACTACTATGTGTGCCCAGACTGTCTGTACTCCGGTTGTTAGCCTGTGCTGTTATAGCTGTTACCACCACGAAGTATAATAAAATTAACACAGGTAGCTTATAGGTATGTCAAATCTGCCTTGAGCAAATATTTATAGTCTGAGTAGACATATCCAGTTCAAAAGCCAAAAAAAAGTAGAACAAATGTCTATAAAGACGCGCTTTTCCTGCTCTTTTTTCTTTTTTGCATATTAGCAAAATAAGCTTCCTTTTTGGAAGTTCTTATTATAGTCTTACTTAGAATAGACTGGCAAGCGACAAGCTGAGTCATATTGGGTTTGATCTCCCTTATATGGCAGCAAACCAGGAGTCACTCTGCTGAAGTTCATTGGAATAAAACTAGGCTAAGTGGGATCAGAATCGGGCTCACCAACTTGTGCAAGGGTGTTATAGGTGCTGCTGGTGATACGTGTGTTTTGGAGATAACCCTCACCTAGCTCATCACCATCAAGGTCCAAATCCACACAGAAGAGTATACGGCAAAATGATCCACAGCCTGGGAAGCGGGTTTTGCTTTAGCATATGATGTAGGAGAGTCTCTCAAACACACACCTGATACTTGCATCCCATAATAGTAATGGGACTAAAAGCATAAGTAAGGGTTACAAGATAATCCCTGACATAATTTTACTAATGCCTTACACTCATTTTTCCTGACCCTCTAGGCTGTCATACAACTAAGTATTAAAAACTACCGGGGGATTCCTTGTGATTTAGCTCTAAAAGCTGGTTCATGAATCTTGTGATCTGACTCGCTTAAAAGGCTGGTTGTTCCTTGACATGTAACCACCACTATAACAACATTAAACAGCAAATCATCTCATCTTCAGAAAATTCCTGAGCATTTATTATGCTCAATTGATACAAGTTCTGTTAGCAAAGACTGTACCAACTACTTTTCATGGTGTATTCATTTCCAACCATTTCTATTGCGGTCCCTGCTGTTCTTCTTCATTATTTTTATCCTCTATGGGCCACGCACCACTTTGCTGAATCCAATGTCTTTTTCTTAAAAGCCAGTTTTCCTTGCTAAGTTGTTAATTTTTTTCTGCTGGCTTTGATGTCTTTCTTCAGTTTCCCAGTGCATCTTCAGAACTCCAATTCATTTCAGGCTTTTATTTCTGTTGATGCCTGCTCTTTAATTTACTGCTACATATACCGGCAATTTACAACTGTCTGATTTCTTTAATTTGAATTTTTCACACGATAATAAGACACTAAGTCGATGTAGTGCTATCAACCTAAGGTGAAAAAAAAAAAAAAGGGAACGTACCAAACAACATCTTCAGTTGCTTTATGATTCTAAGCCTCCATGGCATTTCTGATCTTCTAATCTAAAGGTAAGGACAAAGATATGCAAATTACAAACAACAGCAAAAATGACCCTGAAGGAAAGTCCAGTGTATTTGAAAACATAATTGAGTTTAGCAATGAAGCTAATATACTCCCTTTTTTTCAAAAGGTATTCTAAATTTCAAGTCAAAATGCCCAAGGCCATTCGAAACTGGCTTTCAAGAATTGTTTGAAGGTGAACTGTTCTATCAGGGTAAAAACCTCAGCCCAACCATTCAGTGCTTGCACAGAGCCAGTGTCACTCCCTTCATGGGGGTTACAGAATGGGGAGAAAGCAGAAGGGAGGAGGAGGAGGAAAAAGCAGAGGATGGAGGAAGGAAGAAACAAAGGGTTTACAGAATTACCCTGTGGATTCTTAGGTGCCCCCAGTCTACAAAACCACCGTTCCCCTTTTAGTCCACTACAGGGCACAAAAGTATAATTTCTCTGTGCTTTGTAGTTTGCCTTTAAGACCTCCCTCTCCTGAAGTTAAACTCCTTGTGAAGCTCTGACATATAGAATCATTCTGCTCAGATCACAAAGAACGGGCTTGTATTTTATGTTGATGTAAACTATAAAGGCAGCATTTTCTGCATGTAGTTAAAACAAAGAATGGAGAATTTAGCATACCTAAATTCACAAGAAAACCTGAACATACTTCTAAAGGAAAAAAAATGTCGGACACCATTCTCCTTGTCATGTTCATAAAACCATCATTTCTGTGTGATTCCTTTTAAGTTCAAAGCACTGGGTTTTTTAGTAAATGAGACAAGGGGGAAATGGTGAAAACAGTTTCCCTGAGGAAAACTATTCCCCAGTTCTTAAAAAGTTTGAACATATCGAAACCTTAGGGAGATGAAAGCATTTTCCATTACAGTCGTGCTTTTCTTCTTGTGTTGTTTTTTTTTTTTTAATTATTTTTACAGAACACAGCATGGCAAGAAAGAAAGGAACAGATCATTCAGATCCATAATCCAGCTCTTGCTTTGGCTGACACCAGTCTCTTCCTTCTCACAATGTTGGAAAGGTTTCCCACAATTTTCAGTGGTGTGGCATGCTACCTCTTACTGTCCTCACGTTGGGCCCTCATTCAGCTGTTTCGGGGCTTTGTATGTGTTTTGTTCCTGGTGTGTTGATTATGGAAGAAAATTCAGCACAAAAAAAAGAGCTAAGAAGAGTAGTTTCGGTTATGTCCCAGATTTTTTTTTAAATACATTTTCATCTGAAATACCCTGGAAATGTTTATATATAGCAATAGACTCACAAATAGCAGGCAGCAAGGGACCTCAGGAGGTCCTCTAGTCCGTCCTGTTACCTGCAGTAGGATGGATCATACCTATGCCACTTCTCATAGATGCCTCTCCAGCTTCCTCTTAAAGACCTCTAGAACTCAGAGATCTGCTTTCTAGGACACACACTCTAGTTCTTCACTGTCCTTACCATTAAAAATTTTAACTAATACCCAAACTGCATGTTGCACTTGTATTGTCCCCCTTAGCACGTTTTTTCTGGTCTTATCCAACAAGAACATGAAGTTCAGACAACTTCCTGTTCTCTCCCTGGCAGGCCTCGATGTGTCTGAAAAAACACATTTGAAGGCTGACATCGTGTCACTCCTCTCTCCTCATTTCTCCACAGAAAATAACCTCAGTTCCTCCTGCCTTTCCTCAGAGTCTGTGCCCTCATGATTATTTCTTGAGCTCTGATCATTACTGTTGCTTTTTCTGTGAAACTCTGCCATTAGTTCCCCCCTCTTCTGAACTGGGATATCCAGAAATGGATTCAGTATGGATGAGGAAAAAATCCTATCCTCGTCAGACCCTGCCTCTGCAACTCAGTATGGAATATCAAGATGGAAAAGCTTCATCAACCACAGTAGAAACAAATAGTATTTAAGGGTCTATTAAGCTCAGCCTTCAGGAAATTGCAATTTGGCCTCATTGTGTCATCTGCAAGCATTAATAGGCATTAAGGCTAGTACCACATACAATAGTATAAGTGAATATGCATCCAGAGGGAAGGAAAGTCATAGGGGCTGTTGGATCCAAACGTGGTGTTCCCCTTACTGCCATGTAAGGGGCTCCACCACAGCATCCCACTATTCAAGGTCATTGCCTTCCTCACACATGAAAAAAAGAGATGCAGAAAATCTGTGATGAGAAGGAGAAAGTGCTGACCTGCTGTAACTTGATCAGTGTTAGTACAAAATTATACTTGGATAGCAGGATCATTGTCTTCTTTTACAAAACTCAATGAGGTTCACATTCAATTAGTATAAAGTTTTCTGGAGACTAACTTTCAGAGTTAATCTCCCGAGAGACTGGTCAGTAGCTTTAATAACAAGAAACCTTGTGCTGTGTAGCTGCCCAGGGTTTCTCTCATGTAGTATTTAGGATTCCATTCAAGAGCAGTTCCCCTTTGTCTGCTGCCTTCATAAATAATGGATACATCTTGCATTAGAGATTAGCAAAGATTGTTAAGCTTCCTTTTTTGCATGTGTAAGATTTGGTAGCTTTTGAAATATTGATATAGTTGTGCAATTTGGTGCACCTATTATATTTTTAAGCAAGAATTTAAAAAAAAAAAGCAGAGAAAAGAAAATTATGTTAAATCTGAAAAAGCAGACCTTTGACACTCAAAAACATCAGAACACGTGATCCTTCCATTTTTAAGTCTATGAAAAAATAGTTGCATTACTAACTTTTGTAATATTCTTTCAAGAAGACTCTACAGAGATTGCTGTAGGTTTCAAAGCAATTACGGTAGGAGGTCGTGAAAAGCCTGCAGGAAATGCTGCCAAGGTACTGCACCATCTAAAAGGAAGAACACAGTGCTGGAAACTTTTCAAATCTGATTGAGAATAGACAAAGGAAGACAAATTTTCAAAGTCCTCTTTACTCATTTAACTGATTTTATTTTTAATGTAATACTTCATAATTACATCTTTTATCTGAAAACACTTTCATGTTTAGGCTTGGTATTCCTTTTTGGAAAAAAAAAACAACAGATAATTCACCACATGTTTTGGTAGGAACCAGCTTTATCAAGACTGGTGACTTCTTTTTTTTTTCTTTTGTGTGCATGGTCCCATGTTTAACTGTCTAAGCAGTGACACTGTACTTGTTATTGTGGTTCTTTGTATGCAATGAAGTCCTATTTCCAGCTCTCTGGCCCATCCCTTCCCCATATCCCACAGACAGGACTTTTAAGTGCAGCTTATTACAGGGACGAGTTAACCGGTAATTTCATTGTGCTCCGTGGCTAGGATCCTGAAATGCAGGCTGCCTAGCCAAAAAAGGGTGGACAAAAACTGAAAGACTGCATTAAATAACCATAAAAGTTACAGGGTCTGATAATACCTACAGTTATGGCAAAATCATTGCTTTCATGCTGTGGCCAACTTGCCATTATCCAGAGCTATGGGAGAGGAGGAGAGGAATAAAGGCCTGAAATAACCTAGCTAATGGAAAATTGCAGGCAACATGGTACTGAGCGACTTAGTGCCAAGGCATTTGAATGGTTTGCTGTAAAGTCAGCCAGGATGGCTGGTGCCACATTAGTGCTAATATGCCCTTCTGGAGCATGTCAATTCCTTCAGGACCACACAAGCGTGGCCTTTTGTCCATGCTCCACATCGCAGGACTGCTGGGAGCTGGCTGAGGAGCACACTGCAGTTGTATTCAGGGCTCTGCAGGATTTAGCTCAGGTCCAGCTGGATTTAATACCTCAAGCTCAGTGCCAGGCTTGCTAAACTGAGGATGGCTTCCTGCAAAGCCACCTTGAACCACGGGGTGCTTGGACACCCAAGTTGCCTCTGTGCAGAGCAAGCTTCAGTCTGGCGGGACTAAATAGTTCAGTCTTCAGCGTACAGAATTGGCCAAGCTTCCTTGGAGACAAACTTACTCTGGATATGGGATGGCTGTCTATGCAACACTGCCGAAACTACCGAGCCTGGCCACATCCAAACTGCCTCTCTAATCACAATGTCATTTAGCCTGAAAGTACAGATCACAGAGAATGGTCTCCTTTAAAGACAGATCATCTAAGACACGCAAAAGACAAGAGGTTTACTCATTGCATGTCAGTAAGAAGCCCACTGTTAGATTTCTCAACCGTTTCCCCAACTTTAGGTCTTAGTCCAGGCTACTTTGTGAAAACAAGGCTGGAGTCCCTGTCCTTACCTGGCCCAACTGTGGGGACTGGACAGGTGATGAACTCCTAACTTGTGAAATGGAAACTGCAAAACTGATTGTTCAGCAGAGAGAGAGTGGAAATAACAGGAATGAGTTAGTGGGGACTGAAAGATTCAGCTTTCGTGACCTCACAGGCATACCATGAAAGCAATCTAAAAACCAAAGCTATTTGAAAGCTGGAGAGCAGGGGACAGGTACTCTATATCCAAATGCATCCGCTAAGGCATGACTGAGTAGAATTACATGTGCTTTTTTAAACTGCACTTTTAGCAGCACTAGGGATGTAAAGAGAGCAAGACAGACTGACCACAGTGTTTTCTTTTGACTCCAGGGCAGACTGTTTGGACTGGAAATGGATCAGCACTTACAGCAAGCTCTTCGCTTTTCTAAGATTCATCAGGTTACACACAATCCATCCAAAAGTGGCTTAGCATCTCCTCACATCATAAACATATTATGGAAGGAGAGTGGGAAAATGCATAGAGAAATGACAAAATTTGGAACTTTCTTTCAGTTTTCCTCTTAGTGACCCCTATTCACATTCCTCTGTGAGTTATCATTTGTTTCCTCTCTTCCTCCAGTTTTTCCTATGAAGAAGTGTGAAATAACTCACAGAAATCTTTCAAAACATAGAAACAAAGATACCAAGTCAGGGAACATCAGCACAGTCCAGTATCCCATCTCTAACAGTGGGCAGGAGTAAACACATAGAGAAGAATTTAGGAACAGAGCAAGTGCATGATGTTGTTCCCAGAATATCTATTGAGCACACAGCAATTTGTGGTTCAGAGGATTCCTGAACCAGACATGGTGATTTTGCATTTAATAGCCCCCAATGGATTCATCTTTCATTAAGTTGTCTAGTCACTCTGGAATCCATGCTAATTTTACTGATCTACAGCATTTTGTGGTGAGGAGAGGATCACATCTTCAGCATTCTGTCTTCCACGTTGTTGCTTAAGGTTCTTGGTTTTGGTATTTGAAGGACATATTTCAGGAAGTATTTCTAGAATTGACAAAGTAGGGTTGATCTTTGACCTTGAGATGAAGAGAGGAGGTGTGATTCTCCTTCAGAAGACTGGACAAATGTACCTCTACCTTTAAAAAAATAAAAAACCCCACAACTGAGCACAACAGTAGTGTATGTTTTTACACAGTGGAAGTATTTTGAGTCTAGTTTCAGGTGCAAGCCTTTCATCATGCACAGTTGAATACATTAGAGAAGTTCTCAAGAAGTAATCTAAGCTTGGCTGCAAAGTGGAACTGTGCAGATATATTGCTTTTTGATAAGTATTGAACTGAATTTATGCTGCAGTGTGGCTAGGCAGACGCAGTCCCATGGAGTTTCATAAGCAGCATCTTCTGTTTTCCACCATTCCTTCTTACCAAAGGAGACAGTTCCCTGTGCAATTCCTCATAGCATTCAAAGGAATTCACACCAGAAGCGTGAAGTCTATTTTATGTGGAGAAAAAACAGATCCTTTGTGCCATAAGGTAATGGAGCATATCTAAAATAATACAGCAGAAGCATTAAACTCAGCATGAAAAATTCTGTTCTGTTACCAACAGCTTATTGACAGAAAATGAAGCTGAAAAATTTGGCCAAGCATACTTCTGTATTTTCTTTATGCCTGGTTGTTGTGTTTAAACAAAGACCTTCTCTTTTTCACACAATATAAATGTTCTTTGTTCGAATCTAGAGTTCATAACTTAAGAATTTGTTCCTAGGCAAATTGTTTTATTGTTGTTACTAGAGCTACTGAGAAGAAAAAAAGTGTCACTAAAACATTTAGGATTCTGTATTTTATCCATACAGACAGAAAGAGAGGAAACACTAGAGCAGTGAGATGATTTTGGACAGCTTGGCCAGCAATGGCCTCTGCACCCTGCTGACGTGCCCAGTTTGACCTGACATCTGCTTTTGCAGTTCAGGGAGGGTGAGATCTGTTTTCTGCTTCTCTCAGAGGGAAGCCCAGAACCAGTGGGATGGTGAACAGCGGTGGTGTAAGCAGGCTTATGGTCCAGCAAGCAGGATTTTGCAAAAGAAGGGTGGGCTACGAGACCCCAGGGCTGCCATTCAACTGAGTGACTGCTTCTCACACAGCAACGCCTGGTGGAAGCTGAAACACCCATGGGGCCACAGCTGTCCAGAGGGGGAAGCAGAACCACCTGTGTCCCTGCTGCTGTGAGGCCCACACTGAAAGGAGGACAGAAAATGCCTTCAAGTGCCATGCCCCCAAGCGTCCCACCTGAGGTCCCGCACCCTCAGACTGAGTGGATGAAGATTTTGCCTTGAGGAACAGACGTAGGTTGTTCTTCAGCCACTGCTGTGCCGTCATGCTGTGCAGTTTGCTGTAAACTTACATTCAAAACAGAGCTGGACTTTTGAACTGGAGGCCCCCAGGGAAGCAAAGCTATGTACCATTACTAAATTTAGACGCTTCTAAAGTGGAAAACGGTAAAATGTTTTGCAAATAGCAAACTTTTCAGGATGCAGTGCACAAGACTTGCTCCACACAGCCCGGCTGCTACAAACAGATGATTGGAAAAGAGGCAATCGTTAATCTCCTTCTGGAAAGACATATAGATTCCTGAACTGTTCACAGATGACTTCAGATACATCCAGAATGAAAGGCCTGATTTTTCTTCCTGGCTCCAGCCGCACAGAGCGTTTCACACTGGCACTTCTGCCTAGGAATCGCTGTTCCCTGAGGAGGCATTTGAATCCTCTGCAGAAACAGATGAGTCTATGTAAAAGCTGCTGCATTTCCTGACAATATTCGGGAAGGGTGTTTTTACCCTATATTTGGCTTTTTTTTTGAGAGAGAGGCTTTATAAGTATCATTAAATTGATAATCTACTATGTCAGATAATCGTGGTATTTATATAAGACCTTTATCACCTTCAGCTCAGTTCAGAGTATTTAATTATACTTCAGCTATAATTCTGTCCAGTCTTTCAAGTCATCATTCCAACAGCAACATACAGCCACCTCCTTGGATAAGTTATTATTTCTTAATATTGGAATACATAGCATTAATTAGGATACCTTTCTACTTTGTGTCTTGCCATGGCATATTTACAAAGATCTGTAAGAAATCTGGCGTTGGATTTCTTGGCTCTTCCGAGAAAGCTCATCCATCGCATTGCATCACAACATCTGCTTCGTGTAAGCTCCTTGAAGTTGACTGGGACACAGCATAACAAGAAGCAACTTGAGGTTAGCTTGGCTGGTGGAGGCGAGTGAAGGTTCATCTGCAGAACCCTTCTGACAAGCACCGCGATCACTACAAGTGATCTGTGTATTTCCATGGATATTCAAAACTGTAACTCCCAAGTGCCTCTTGGGATCTCCAAACTGGAATAGATAAAGAGAAACAGAAAAAGCCCAGAGCTATGCTTCTTCCTTTAGTTTTTTTCATTAACAATAGAGAAGCCAGATGCAGTGAAATAAAATGTGTGTTTAGACAAGAATTCTTAACTATTTAGATAACAGAATTATTTAATAACAAGAGGTAAAATCATATAAAAATTAGCATTTTAGCTCTGATGCAGAAGATATGATGCAGCGTGGTGGTTCCGAGTAAAACTAGAATAATACAGTTGCATGAATTAGGAGACAATATAATTTAAGAGAAAATGTAATTCTGTTGCAACACCATCTCTTGGTTTAAGTTGCACAGCAGGACAAGGGTTTCCCAAGACAAATTTGATAACCACCATGGAGGTTTTTTCTTTCTTTAGTTGCCTAGTTACAGAGTTTGCAAGCATATATTACAAGGTTAGCCCATTTGCGAGGTAGCCTAAATATGTTAGACCTGAAACTATAGCCTTGGCAATGTACCAGAGACCCAAAGGTTTCTTACAGGAGGCTCTGATATGCATCCGTTTCCAACAAAACCTATAGATTAAAATCATTTTTGGCAGACAAAAAGGTCCAGGCTAGACCCAGACAGACAATGACCCAGTGTTTCTCCATGGGTTAGTCATTAGGCTTCTTTGTGATTCAATCCACTTGATATTTGTAATGTGTAAAACAAAAGTATACTTCCTTTGTTTCAATAAAGAATTTTAAGATACACAAATAAAAGAGCTGTATAACAGAGCTAAGTACTATTATCCTAAATAAGTCTATTGCTGTGTCTTAAATTGATATATCTATATTCTGTGAGTCATAGATTTGCTCTCTTTTTAACAGTAGTTTATATAGGTTTTGTGGTTTTTAATTATTTTCAATATTTTCTCATTTCATACCCTAGAATTTGCAAGGATTCACTTTCCTCGAGACCCTGGTCTAGAACTGAAATTGCCATGGTATCTGCTCCTCTCCTGTGTGGTTGCAAAGGTAACCTTGAAACTGTGACGGCGTCATCAGCCAGTGCAGTAATGTCTTCCTGAGGCTGAAAACAGTCTGAATTTAGCACAATAAACTGCCTGTTCATATTCCAGGTGACCATGCATACACTGTGATTCTGTGGCTAGGGTATAAAATTTGCCTAAGCAAAAACAGGCAGTGCTTTTTTACATAAAATATTTCACCTTCACCAACCCCTTCTCTCCAACACTTTGTTTCCTCTTTTTCTGCCCTACCATGACCTCTCTGAACTGGCCTTTTTTCAACCCTCTAGGAGCAAATTAATTGGATTAAGCGACTCCTTCAACCATCGCGAAAGGAAGTAGGGTGTTAGAGATCCCGTCTGCAGTTCTTTGGGCAGAGAGCCATGCATGCAGGAGGTAGAACCAGGCAGCCCAAGGACCAGCTGGGAAGCTGGGACCGGCTGAGTCCCAGCACGGAGCTGCTGAAGCCGCCTAAAAGCGACCTCTTTGCTTTGAACAAGCGGAAGGGAAAGAAGGTGATGAATAAACATCAGCCGAGCCAAGACCCGAGGAGCAGAGCCTAGCCAAATGAGAGGTGTAATGCAATAAACTCTTCCTCTGATATAACCTTTTGTTGAGAAAAATCACGTTAGTTTCACTGTCAACTTAGCAACAGTCAGCTGCCAGTTAGCCATCACTGATGATCCAGCCTGCTCTTGGTAACTCCTAAGATAGCTCTGTGCACAGAGCAGGTTGTGACTAGAAACTGTATGGGCCCTTCACAGGGAACTGTGCCTGCCCAGTAGGTATCATGCCAGCTCACTGTTTTTTTCATATTGTATGTCTTTATAGCCTAATTTAGATATATTTCATATTGCTCTTTTCTTTTCTTCAAGCCGAGTGTTCACCTCTGTCTTCCCTGCCTGCATTTTGCTAGATAATTAGCAGCTGTGTGAACCATACTTATGGGATGAAGGTGGGCATGAAGAGCTGGGAGCAAAGATTAAGGCCCCATTCTTTCACCTTAGAAACAGCATTTTGTTTCAGAAGAGCCCGTGAGCGTTTCCATGGCACTTGGAGATTGTTTTTATGCGTTGGGTTCCACTGTGTGGCGACTTACATAGAGCTTCTTTTAATTTCCTGACATTTTCAGTGATGGGGCTAAACTATAAATTCTCAGATCCCTGAACTTTGCTCCTGTTTTGTGGTTTGAGCTCATTTTATTGACTGATAATGATTTTATAATAAGAGAATTGTTTCACTCATTAGCAGTGCAGTGACGGCTGGAGGTCTGTGCCCAGCGTAGATTACTTAATCCAAGCTGGCCAGAAACTTAAATCAACCATGCATTTTAGCTGATTCAAATGAAGACCATTTTCATTGAACTGGTTTCTATTAATTTTCACTGTCCTCTGACAGCTGCTGCAACAGAACTTCCTTTCTGTAATTAGTTATTGCAAATTTGTATATATGAAGTTTTTAAATACAAAAGGCAGCTGACAGGGGTACTGTTTGCACTGCCAAAGCAATTCACCCAGTGGGAAAATGGCAGTGGCAGGGAGAATATGGGAGACCTTACAGAAGTGAACTCCTGCCGTATGAAATGTCGTTTGACGTCGTGAAAGGCCTCAGAGCCGTGCAGCAATCACACAGTGTGCAACATCCCCCCAGCCATGCAAAACCATGGACCACCACAACCAACCAGCACTTCTGGGGAGCAGCTCCCTCACACTCTCCTGGATCACTCTGGCATGAAGCTACCTCTGCTGCCATGAATTTAGCACCCTAAGCAGGTTGCAACAAGAGTAGTTGACATGAAATGCTAGCTACAAAGAGTACGGCCACGAAGAAGTGAGGCTGCCAGGCTCGGATAGCCATCAGAGCTCTCCGCCCTGAGACACCTCCGATGGACAAGTCACCCACCATCCTTCAGCATAGCAAGTGGGCAGCTTTTCCACAGCTTAACCAAGTCTCAACATGCCTTTTAGCCACTCATTTTCCCCCCCCAGCAAGACTCCTTCAGCAGGTCAGCAAAACTCTATGTGGCCACTCAGTGACCACCAGATGAAATGACCAACGTGGACTAACAAGAGTTCTCCGGGATTTCCCAACACAGTTCACTGCACACACACCCCCCAACAACAGCTTCACTAGTACTAGTCATACGACAGTGCAGAGAAGTGGGAAGGCAAGGAGACAAAAAGAGCTGCAATTAATTAAAGCCATCACTGGCAGCAAAGGAAACATCTGTTTAGCCACTGCATCCATGCTGACTGCAGAACGACCGAGCCTCCCCTGGTACTTGTCTCTCTCTACTAACCACAGACAGAGCCTAGAAGACCTCCTCAGACTGAACACCTAACTTTGAGATGGTTATGGTCAGAATAAAAAACTCCACCTAAAACATCCCTGGGTCTTTGGTGTGTAAGCACCACATCCTGATATCTTGTTTGCTAACCATTTTTCAGGCTATCAGACACTTCATTTCTGATTGTGCATCTATCTTGGTTCCCCGTCACTACCTACTCATTTTTTCTCCCCATCCTTTCAAATTGTATTTTGACCTTTTCATTCGCTCTTGCTTCTGTTGTGCTTCTTTTCCCCTTTCTTTCATGTTTTTTATCTTTTCTTTTTTTTTTCTCCTCTGGTTTTGACTTTACGCTTCTGTACTTTGTTTTCAGTGTGCTGCTGCCTCATGGGTTGTCACAGTAACACCTCATACGTAATTAGCTCCATTGCTCTTCGTCGTACTGTTGGGTAGAGATCTAATTGGCTTCTCACTTTTCCTGCTACAATACCATGGCCAGGCCAAGGACAGCCTTAGTTGTCCCTTCCTTTTCATGCTAGCCATCACCATTGTCCTCCTGAACCTTTCTTCATCCCTACCATCCACATGCCTTTGGCAAGGAAGGCTGGGAAGCGGCTGATGTAGCTCCAGAGCCAGAAGCTTCTCCCCCTTTGGTAGCTCATCAAAAATCCACATTCCTCAGAACCTAATTTGGAGCTGGCAAGTCCAAAGCCAAGCGTCAGCAGTCGGAGGAGCACATCATTTCAGGCTGGTGTCACTGACTTTGGGGAGTTGCATGCGCCAGAACCGCCCTTGGGCCCTCAGCACCAAAACCTCCGAGAGATGGAAATAGAAATAATTCTGAGAATTGAAGCAAGGGGTGGCCGGGGAGGAGGGGGGAGGAGGAACATGCTCGGTGGTGTTTGCCAAGAGACAGCTTGCTGTTCAATCTGGTTTATAACCATTAGCTTATAAAGAGGTACTTCTCAGCTCTGCTGTGCAGTAACACCAAAGAGTCAATGCTCTCCAAGTTGTGAAGTGCCCATGCACAGTCTGTTGTAACCAAACAGAGCATTTGATACGTTTTCTCCAGGTATTGCCACACATAAAAAATATCCCAGACTGCTTAGTTCCATTAAAGAAAGCAATTACACTTCATTCAGCTGGACTGGCAGGCCAGAGCCACTGTAAAGGAAATTCATCTCCAGGATCTGCAAATGACAGAGCTGGCTGCCCTGTACAATAGAGCTTACTGCAGCAGCATTAGCTGCAGTACCTTTTGTTACATTCTGCTTACACTGTACAATATTGGGTAACTTGATATTTCTCCAAGTGACATTTAAATTTAAGTCCAGAAGAAAGCTGATTGTCATCTTTTGTGAAAACATTACGTGAGAATTTTAGACCCCTATGTCACTTGATGTAAATCAGCTCTGTATATAAAAACCTACTAAACTACCCTCAGACCCTGTAAGGGCTATAATTTTCACATAATTTTGGTGTGATTATTGTTCAGCCATTTATGTGTGACTATGATAAACATACTCCCTTGGAATTAGTCCATTTAAAAACACATTTCCATGATCAGCCTGCCCTTCTTAGCCCTTCTTGACCCCCACTTGGTAATTTCTTCTAAGTCATTTTAATCATGTTTTATCATTACAAGTCTTCTTAATAGGACAGTGTAGCCTTCTCTTCTCACTGCATGAAACACTGCTGCTGGAGCTTGATTTGCATGACCTAAATGATTTCTGCAATCACTGCTCTCCAGTTGTTTGTCCTGGAGGGACAGTGAAGGATTATACTGTTTTAAAAGCATTTCTATTTAGCAAATACCTCATTTGCAATAAGATATCAGCATTTACCACATTCATAATGCAGCTTGTCCTGCTAATAAATTTCATTTCTGCTTCAATTTTCTTGCTTCGCAGAAGACCAGAGACAAAGATTGCATAATTGAGATCCAAGAGCAGGTAATAATTCCTTACTCATTAGCCCTCCAACTGCAGAGCTGTAAGCTTATTCAAAACAGTTAATCAGCAGCTTGCACCACCCATCCTGTCACAAGGACCCCACATGAGGACCTCTATATCCCCCTGCATAAAAAGGGAGGAAGACTACTCTGTGAAAGCCTTGAAGTTCTGTCCTTCATGCTACTCTTCATTTCCGCCTCAGTTTCCTTTCTTTTAAAAATAAAAAATTAATAAAATAAAAAACCCAGGCTTTTAGCACCACAAATACTTTGAAACTGAAGATGATATTTCTTCTATTTGAGGGACTGATCCAATCACTAGGAATCTCATTATGGAGTCAAATCACTCCTACTTCAAGCCCATTTGGGGGAATGGGGAACAGAAAACCTGTGAGGTGAAGGGATAGTGCTCAAGCCTTTTCTAGCTGCTCTTCCAGGTGGGCTATTCTCAGCACCAACAGCTAATGGAGGTAATGCTCGTGAGGCCAGGAGCTATTAAGCTCATTTCCTTTGCTGCCACTACACAGATGCACTGAGGAAGAGTTAGGTGAGAGGAGGAAGGTTCCATCACGCTGCAGCTATATAATACAAGAGGCACAATTTTCTTCATAACAGTAAGCTAAATGAAAGTTTGAGCTGATTAACGACGATGGCAGAAAAAGAGCCAATAGTGAAAGCATTTATAAGTCACTGTATAACGTCCGGTCCGGCAAAGGATTCTTCAATTAACTACTTCATGCAGTGGTTGCTGTTAAAGGGACGCATTCATCTTGCATTATTGATTCTGTTTATTCCTACAGGTCTTCACTGTAACCACGAATGTCATGTCAAAAGCAGCAATAATGGATTTCCATATCTTCTTCAAATAGCCACGTTTCTGTAGTGCCCAAGGACATTGATACTGGACCTATTAAGACTTCATCATGTTAGAAGGAGTTATTCTTTTGTAATCCTTGTAGGAACAATATCACTCAATAAAACATTTCCTTTTCTCAGCTTCTATACCTAAACGACGCAACAGCATCCAGCTCCATAGTTCTTTTCATAAACCAGGTCTGTCTCTGGCAAAGGGAAAGCACTTCTTTGGGGAAACATTATTTTTTCTCCATCTGTCGTTGAATCCAAAACAGCCTCTCCCTCACGACCACCAGCATCCCAGAATATTGCTGCGTGGAGCAGAGCACGCTTTCCTCTGCACTGCAAGCCTGCTTTTGTAGAGGATAAAAAAGCAGCTGAGCCAGCGGACACTTGTTGAATTCTGAGCATTCTCCATCAGCCACCATGGGCGGCGAGGGCAGCTCAGCTGCTGGCTGCAGCAAGAGGGATACAGAGGACACATTAACAGAGTAGACCAGTTATCAGGTTACACCAACACTCATACAAGTACACACAAGTACACACACGCACACACAGAGAAATAATAATGGCCCAAGCGATATGAAAGTGATTATAAAGTTTACACCTTGCAGTGCCACAGCATTTTAAGAGACAGACAACTCCCTAAAACATGCCAAATGGCCATCATTGGAAGTCTCACTATTAGCAGTCTGTTTCTCTGCTAAATTTGGATTAAAGGGGGAATCACAAAATCTGTTGTTGAAAAGAGCAGAATCCCCGACAGAGCCAGTAACACTCTCAGAGCAGGTGAGGTTTGCAGTGAATTGATACAGCTCAGGCAACATCAGGCAATGTGAGGTGCCATTTACAAAAAGTGAGTATTTGGCAGAAAACTTTGGTCTGTTGGCTGAAGCAGAAAAAGCAATCAATACATGTTGGCAATATTTACCCCCTTACAGTCCTGCCAAATATGAATTTGCAGGAATGTATCGGCTGGTTTGAACTGATCTTTGACTTTGTCTTTTCACAGATGAATGTGGACTGAAACTAGAATAATCCACATTACAGAGAAAGAGATATGGCAGGAATGCACAGGGTCACCTCTATTATTTGTTCTTGCCGTAAGAGTCACTGCTGAAAAAATTAGGTCAGATACAATTTCCAAAGGGATTAAGTGAGGTAAATCAGATTGATAACTGAATATGAGTCTGAAAAAAATCACTGTGTCAGACTTGATCACCCTTCTACCTGGAATAAAACCTAGGTTGTTTTTTTTTTTTTTTATTGGAACAGAAATTTTGGATTTTAAAAGAACGAGCCCACATCTGGTACATTACCTGTTTCCAGCTCTCTCTCACTCTCCCTTCATCTCTCCCTTCTGGCAGTGCCTTTCTGATGCACCCCCTCAGAAATACAGAGTAAGACACCAGTAGTTATATGACGTATTGCAAGTGGACAGTAAAGAAGAAGACCTATGAGATAGAAAATCATCCTATGGCAATAAAAACTAAGACAAACACGGCTTCTGCTTAAACTTGATTCATTGCTATTACAATCCGACTGCTATGAAATTTTCGCTGAAAAACAACAATAATTTCAAGTATCAGACCCTAATTAAGAGCAGCAAAAATGTCACACTAAGTCAAACCAATGATCCATCTCATCCAATATTCTGTCTTCAATGCTGGCAGTGGAACACGTTGTTCATGGCAAGCATGAGTGAGTCTGGGCACTTTCTGCAGTCCACTCTTCTCAGTTTTCCAACAAGCAGAATTGCTGTTTTAGGGATGTTAGATGGTGCGTTGCTGCCTAGTGCTGTTAGCACATTTACTGACTTTTTATCTGCAGATCTGCCTCATCTCCTTTTCTCCTGCTGATACCATCTGCCTCCCCAGCCTCCCATATCACCTGCATAACGCAACAAAGCCTCTCCACTCTCTATTCCCATCTTTGCGAGGAAGGTCCAGCTGACTCAGAGAGACAGACCCTGGGCCATGAACGCCAACAAGCGGGTCCCTTCCTGCAACAACATCTTCCCTCTCATTCTGCAGAGGCCAAGAAATAACTTGAAACTGAAAAGCTGGTTACTGGGGGAGAGCAAAGGCAGGAGAGGAAAGTTAGCCATTTGCTAACAGAAACAGGGCTCTCCCATGGTCATACAGAATTTTTGAAAAATTAAGCAACAAGCCCGAGATATGGAATAAATCAAAGTAAAAACTAACTATTGTTCTAGGGCTTTTGCTAGCATTTCTAATTGTGGAAAGAAATGAGAAAACTGTCAAGTGGAATCTCTTTGATACGACTGCATTAAAGGATAATTTCCATTCCCCGGATGCATGATCTAACTCCTAATGAAAGGTGTGTCCTGAAGGACAGAATTTGGCCTTATGTGAATCTAATGAACCCAACATCTTTAGCAGGCTTCTCAAATACTCCTTTGTTCTGCAAAGTGCTTTACTGTACTGTTTACATGAAAGAAGCTGTACAAAAAAATGAGTCAGATTAAATGCTTTAGGGCCAGATTTCATCTGACCTTCCCGTGATACCCTGGTAAAAAATTAAAGGAAGGTCTTGTACAGGGAGTAGAGACAAACGTATTTCTTTTTACTGCATGAAGCAGTGGGTCTGCTCCTTCACTGGGAAGGAAACAAGGCCTCAGGTCTAACTTCCCTCTGCGCTGGAGGAGATATTGAATAGTTAAGACAATCTGCATATTTCCCCCAGTAGCAAAACTAGGGAAGAATAGTATCCAAAGCGTACCTTACCTTTCAATAATATCTGTCTTATAAAAGGATCATGACCTTCCCTATAACTCTGTCTTCAGGGCGGAGCTGCTTACAGACTGTAGTGTTAAAAGGTGTGTAGGGAAGGTTGATATAACTGTACAAAGCTGGGAAAAAAAATCAAAATAAAATGAAGCTTTTAATGAATCACAAAGCTATATCGTCCCAAGCAGGTGATGAATGCTGAATAATTAAGAGCTTCATTTCTCTTACAATGCAGGTAAATTTATTCTTTAAATTTTCTGCAGTTGTACTGTTATCACCTTATACTCCACCTACTTCTAGATGACAAATCTGATTAGATCCCTGGAGGACTAAGCTCAAGACAAACAGCAGCATAGACACCAGGCCTAGAAGGACCTACATTTCACAGGTAGCACTCTGGAAGAAGTGCTGCTAGGTATGAGCTCTGTTCAATAGTAGTGCAAAACAGACTGGGAGAATGACACTAAGACAGACATGGTAGGTGCTGTATAATCACTGGGGAATGAGAAGTATTTTGGAGGGGATTTTTAATTTATTGGCAGAACTCTTTAAATATACATAGTAGAAAAAGAGATATGTTTTCTGCAATTCACTTAATAAATTAAGGTTCTGATTTACATGGACACTCATTACAAAGGACTGTTAACTTGTAGGTATGGCCAGACTCTACTTAGTGCAAAACTTGATGGAAACTTAGAGCTCTGTCCCTCCCACCCTTCACGGTCACTAACAGCCAGCTTTCATGCAGCTTTAAAACTGCTGACGATATCTCAGCAGCAGAGCAGGAGTGAGCATAAGGCCAGGCAGAAGGAAATGCTGTAGCACAGTGCACTGTGTATCTGCTGGCTCTGATCCAGTTGAGCTACCCCAGCTGGTTTGTGCCCTCGTGCCAGGCTTTGGGTGCCCAGCCTGGGAACCACCCCCACCATGCCTTGCACTTTCTTGGGCACTGATGAAGGCAAACAGGTAGAGCTTTGTGGCCCTGTAGCCATCACAGCAATGTCTGTGGACACACAGCCCACACATTGCCCTGATCCTCCCTAGAGAGGTCCTGCTATGATCTCTAGCAGGACAGCAGGGGTGAGGGTCTCACCAGCCTGATCTTGCAGGGCGCACAATTTGTCTACAAGTGAAGGGTGGACAGTGTGCCCCTAAACTGGGTCTGCTTCAGGCACCAGGTCGGTCTTGGGCCTGATCTGGTGCTTCCTCACTTGGCCACTGAGACTTACTAATGCTTAAAGGTCCAAAAGTCCCAGATGGGGACCAATAGATTGCCTCTGAATTTTGGCCTTGCCCTGCCCCATAACTCTGTATGTTACGTGATGTTTCTGCTGACAACTGTAACAGAAACGCAGGCTGGTACAAATCTATCTCAACTCTCTCATGTATTAGAAGCCACCAGCGTTTTTGAGTGCTTTCTTACACCTTTCAGCTGAGAAAACCACATGAGAAGACACATATCACATCCAGTTTATACACAAAGGGTCACAGAACATTTTTCTGAGAACTACTTTGAAAAATCTTTGTGAAATAAATGCAGTATAATGCACTGAGGTAGATGACACTAAGTTGTTTGCTTTACAAGATGGATGTGCAGTATGAAAGGAAACAAGAGTACAAGAACCAGAAAAGGACAAAAAAAAAGAAATACTGAAAATCTAATATGCAAAAAACATTTAGGAATTGGAAAAAAGGAAATGTGTACAATGAGGTAGACTGGGAATTTTGCAGGACTCAAACAGCAACAGTAATACAATGAAATGCTACAAATAAGAGATGGAAACAAGGAACTTAAAGGGAAAAGATATAGTCCAAGAAGCAAGAGAAAGAAATTGATTTCTTTGTCTTTTCCTAAGCCTTGTTTTCATGCTGAAAAAAGTATGACTATTTAGTGAATAGCATTAGGGGCAAACCTTACTCTAAGCTTCCAAGTATTTTCAGATATGTAGCTAGATTTCAGCTGAACAACAGTTGAACAACTTCTAACAAATGCACAGACAACAGGTCCATAAACGAGTATGAAAAGGACCTGGTACCCTCCAACAGCCCCATACAACAGTTCTGGATGCTGGGGGTATATGTACGGAATGGACCACAGAAGGTGTCAGGGCCCACTTGCTCTTCTCCCTGTACAATGTCTCCCTTCTGTGTCAAAGGCAGAATACAGGACCAGGCAGATCATTGGTCTGACCTTGCAGGGCATTTCTTACGTGCTTGTGCACTTAAATGCTTTCAGAAATGTTGTCTTTGATGACAGAGTAATCTTCAATTTAAGCTCACAACCCCGCTCTCTTTGTTGTAGTGTCCCATGCTATATTTGTACTGAGGGCATTCAGAAAAGCTGCTGTGGCACTTGGGCAAAAGACGGCCACAGCAGGCCCCATTGCCAAGTTGTCTTCTGCTCCAGAGGAATCCTTTCAGCAGACTGAAATCTCAAACAGATCATAGGGAAAACCCCATGGGGACAATACAGAACATGTGGACTAGGGAAACCCAGAAGAAATAGTAGATTACCGTGACAGGTCAGGACAAAGTGATAAAAAGTGTTCATTACTTGAAATGAAATCCAGCAGCCAGTTTCTTGCACCTCTTTTGGCATATCAATATAAATCTAAAAATTTCTGCTCTGCTCAAAAGAGTTGCTGGTTAATATATACGCAGTTTTCATATAGGACTTTTTCCTTAGCATTGACGAGTATCTGTTATTCTCCTCTTACTACTTTATCTGCCAGTATGAAGAAGCCAGCACCATTTTACACTTGGCCTACAGGTGCCAGTGTGAGTAAGGAGTACTCATCATCTCCTACCATTGCACCCAGTAATTATCTTCTGGATAATTAGCATATGTATCCTGGAGATCTCCATCAAGACTCTTCTTTCTATTGTGGACTATAACTATTAGGTTGGATCACTGGCTGGTATGAACTGGCGTAGCACCCTTAATTAATATCTTTTCCTCTCCCTCTGAGCTGGGAGGAAGCCTTAGGAATAGATGTTGTTAAGGGATACTCAAGGCAGCTGTGAGCTGAAGATATGAGTCTCTTAAAATCTTGTTATGCATTCCTTGTGCACTCAGAGCTTTGAAAGTTTTAGCTTGGTCGTAAATATGAGATCAAACCCTCGATTTGTTTAAATGGAGGACTACATGTTGCATAGAATGCAAGTATCGTTAAACTGCTAAACTTTGCACTGATAAAAACAGTTTTTTAAAGACTGAACAAGTGATTTTCAGACCTTAAAACCTCACAGACAATATCCATGACGCAAAAGTGCTTGGTCTGACACCCTTCTCATTTTAATCAGTATAATTACAATGGATTGCTTTTTATCATTTTAACAAGTTCACATCTCATCATCTTGCAACCAAAATACCAGTGGCACTTCATGGATCTATCTCAGCTTGAAAATAGCTGAGGTTATTATTATTATTCCTTTTTCTCTGTTTGTTGTAGCTATGGCCTGGTTTGTGTTTGCTGCTGAAAGACAACTACAGCCTATTGTGGCAGCGGATCTATGCACAACCTGGGGAGCCGGCAGTGGGAAGAGGGAAGTCGTGTCCCCGCTTCCTTTCAGTGATAAAAGCCTGAGGATAAAATGTCTGTAAAGCTGAGTGCTTCTGAATGAGCCGTTCAGAGGAGTGGAAGCGGGCTGGGATTGAAGTCTAGCTATTTATCTTTTCCTACAGCAGATTTGTGAGTGCTCGCTCTGGAAAGAGGAGAAGCTTCAGAAGCCGTCAATGTTCACAAACCACAACGTTAGAGCATCAGCGTTAACGCCTTTCTGTGGCAATGCGTCATCTTTGTAACAGTACACTGGCTTCTGCCTCCAGATAAATGTTCACAACGTGCAGCTCTCAACTTGTGGGGAATCTATTAGTAATAATAATGGGGTTTCTGTACCTCGTAACGTTTCTCTGGATTAAAGTAAGGTATGTATTTTAATTATAACGCCAATTCCAGAACAGCTACTTTTTCAGGCACACATAATCCACTACAGCTATTTTGGTCAATTTTCTCTCTGCAAATAAGTACCACTAGTAATAGCTAGCATGTTGTTACAACCTCTTACGATCTTTCTCATCACATACATTTATACACAGTTGTAATTATTATTATTATTACATAGCCCTATATAATAATTATATATGCTACAAGTATGTGTAAGCATAGGCATGATGTTGTTAAAATAATGCGTGTTGCATAAATAAATGGTATACATTAGTGTATATCTATCTGCTTTTATACATATATGCACAAGGGATAAATGGATACTTTGACGTAGAGTATGATATTTTGAGTCACATATGAATAAAAAACTTGAGAAATAAAAAAAGGAACTACGTTAGTTCAAATTAAACCCCTTGGAGACAAGAGAGAGATGATCTAAATAAAAGCAGTTTATAAAACATAGCCTAGACATAGATTCTGATGGAAAGTCAGTGCTGTAGAATATTCTATCAAAATCCAAATTGTTAGCAAGAAAGTATTTCTGAGGACAGATAAAACTACCAGAAAAAAAAAGTAATGAACAATCAAATTATATTTTCTTTTCTTTCCCTCATAGAATGACTTTGATTTTTATTGTATTCATATAGATCCCAACATCCAGGAACTTCCATCAAGCCACTTGTTATTCATGAGGAAATAAAACAGAACTTGTCTTTCAGGAACATCTGATATTGCCAGTATAGTATCGGCACCTTCTATTTCATTTGGATGCAATTAATCTGGAAATACGGTAAGGTCCCAGGAAACCAATCTTTCCCTAGTTTTACGCAGCAGAAATAGATGTAATTTACCAGAATAGTGGCCTCACTTATGTGGGACAGACCTTCCAGTTGGAGATTCCAAGCACCCCTACACTTCTACTTTGAGTAGGCTATGTATATATATTTTCTGTGCTGACAATTAAATGACCTATGAGTTCCAAGTGCAGTGACACTGGGTGTATAGACTTGGCGCTTGAGCAAGGGGAAAACTGCAGGACATTTATAAGAAGAGTTGGGTGACATATGCAGGAGGACAAAATGGTGAACGTGTGAAAAAGCAAACACACACTGAAAATATGAGGCCGAGAGGCAAAGAGGGTAATCTTCAAAACACCTGTCAACAACACACAGAGAGGGCAACTGCAAGGTCTCCTGCTCCAGTGTAGTTAGCTGTGGTGGCCTCGCGAGGCTTAGAAGCTCCTCGCTCCCTAGATCTGCTCTTTGCCATGACTGCAAGCACGAGGATGGCGGCTTGTTTTGAAAAGCTGCTTAATCAGGGAGTGAAGATACCTCCTGAGATGCCTCTGTTGGGCGCTGCATCTTCCCAGTGCTACGCTCAGCTGCTGGCAGCTGTTGCTGGCACTGGCCAACACCTAGGCATAAATAAATGTCCTTTGCTGTCTCTGATGAGGGATTCAAACACAAGAAGGCAGGTAACCCCTAGCCTGTAAAACCGCAACCGCTATGAATATATTGACATTTAACTATTGTGAGTTAATCAAGATTTGTAAATACGTTAGAATGAGTAAGTGATATATTCAGTGTCAATTAAAACAAGAGGATGACGCAGCACTGAGTTGATACTAGCCAAAGATATTTCTTGGTGATCTGAAAACCGCACCTATCTACTGTGACGCTTGGGGCAAATTATTTCTGTAGGCTCAAACAATTAGAGATATCCTTCTGAATGATGTTTATCTAATGCTACTTTCTTCACAGTAAAGACTGTTAATGCAGCAGTTGAGCAACTCCAGGAAGGCACAGTTATCCTGAGATAATCAGGAGCCTGAGGGCTCAGAGGCAGTCATCTGTGTTCTCTGCCCCAATTTCATCGGTATATTAAATTAAAAAAAAAAAAAAATCTGTATGTTAATACATCATGAAGGTCAAACAATTCATTGCAAAGAAGTGTGGAAATTCAAAAATAGGATTCCCAGCGCAATCCTAACTGCATGTTTACATGCATATAGGTATGGTGCATTTTCCCAAATGTTATTACTGTTGTCACTCAGAATCTATTAGAAATGTGGACAAATTATTAGGAAACTGATGTCTCAAAAACCGTTTATTTGTTTATTTGCCTCCATGTATGTGTTTATGAAGTGTGTGGGTAAGCAAATAACCAATTAGTTCAATTTCACTTTGGACATGTATTTAACAATATTCTTTGATGAATTTTGTAATTTGTTTATATGTTATGTGATTGCACAGGAGGGTGAAATTAAAGTTGATCTGTCCATCTTACAAAGGAATGGTAAATATTTCCACGTAACTACATTATTTTATGTGATACTGGGACAAACCATAGGACACAGGGTATATAATGTTTTTAACTGTCCTTTAGGGAAATGACTCCTTGCATGTGGGTTCAGCTGGCAAGCTTTTCGCCAGTGATACACTCTGAAAGAAAATAGAGTTGAGATTTATTAGTGGTGTTTAGGATTCCTAATTACAGGCCAAGCTGCCTTGTACTAGGAAATACCGTAACAAACCTGAAATGAGCTGTAACAAGCTGACAGGCTTCTATATGACAGAATTGTTCATGATTCTGTTGTGAATAGGTAGCTTATTACAGAGCATTTAAAAAATGTATCTCCTGAGTGTAAATCGGACTGGTGCATGCACAGCTTTTCAACATAGATGTCACGAATGTATGTATGTGGCAAGGAGTCATGACACTGTCCTCCCTTACCATCTGAGAGCCAGCTAATCACGCCCCAGCTGGAGGAGCAGATATCCTGAGTACGGAATGCTGAGACTTACTGGCCCAGTGAACTGATGACACTCGGTGTTCTCTGTACATTGAATAATGTGAGCAGCTCTGTTCACTTTCTGGAGCCGATGTGCCCATATACTGCAACCCCCACACATGCAGCATTCATGAACAGCCTAAACCATGCTCTGAGTGTTCCAGGGAATTAATATACGATGTTATGCCTGGAAGAGGGTAGATACAGGAAGAGCAGGACATGGGCCAACCTGGGAAAGCCTGAAGCACTTCAGAACTTTCTCTATAAAAGGAAGGATTCCCTCCTGAGGGCTTTTCCTCCATTACTGAATGCCCAAAGACAGACAAAAAAAATTCATTTAACGATAAAAAGCTGTTCACAAGAACTGGCTATAAAATGACTATTACCTCCAAGGCACTGCTCTTTCTCTCTATCCAATGTTACGTACCAAAATTGTTAAATAACATGGTGCTAATCTAAGAGTGTTTTCAGGAAAAAAGCTACAGTCCTCTCTTTTAATATCACTGAAGGAGAATGAAGAAATAAAGTAAGTGCTAACCTCTGAGCATATATTTCAGTATTGTAGTGGATGAAAGGAAATGTAAAGACTATCTTGAAGTTGATTATATCACACCACCCCACCCCAGAACTAACTTTTAATCTTTAAACTGCTGTGTTAAAGTAAAAAAGGAGACAAGATAAACGATAAAGAGAAGAAGAGAGGGGGAGGGGAAAAGTTGCTGTCTTTTAAAATAATGAAATTATATATAATAAAGCTTAGACAAAACTATATGAGTTGGAGAAAGACAGCACAAAATCCATTACTGCAATTCACTGTGTCCTCACTGGAGTCTGAAATTCCCATAATTTGTTCATTTTTTTAAGGAAAAGCAAGAATGGAAGGAAAAGGAAGAATGCAGAAAACAAGAGTTAGGAAAAGCAGGGAGCAAAACTAACCACTCAAGTGGCAATACTGTTTAAAAATAAATTAAAATATAGAAGTTCTATTTTATAGTACATCCTGAAAATCATGGCTCCGTGTTTTCTTTCACTTGAACTGAATTTGGAAATGCCACACAGTGCACACAAACCGGCTGCACAACCGGCACAGCCAGTGGAGTATCATCTTAGCATGTGAAACACAGCACCAGGGCAACAGGAATATCACCTTCACGTGAGGAAACGCAACACCAGGGCTACAGCTTCCACTCCATCCCTGAAGTGATTCACAGGGCTCCTCTTCACCCAGCCTCCTCTGAATGTTAAAATACTGTCTAGAGCTCAAATTAGAATAAATTTTATGCTGCTCGAGGTTGTAATAGAAGATTCTGTGTAGCGCAGAGGTAGTTAAAAGGCTTGGGACCTTAGAGCAATTCTGAATTTGTAAGAAAGGTTTGGAGAGGACAGCATCTTCATTCCAAATGTGTATTTTTATTGATAAAAATTGAATATAACAATAGAGACATCTCATGGGGATAGGACATTATGAAATCTTCAATTTGAAGCTCTGCAGAGCTGCATAGTATAGCAGTCGTAAAATGAAAGGATTAATAAAACAAATCTATTACATAAATAATCTACTCAGAACCTCAGGCCAGTTAAGGAACAAGATGGGATTTGACCCCTGAGTCCTTCCAAAAGTGACAGCAGAAAGGGGCCAATAGGTTGTAGGCCTACGAGCTGAAAAACTACCCTGAAAGGCTAAACCGAAGCAAGCAAGGTGCAAAGAGCATGGTGAGAGGGAGCGAGGGGAAGCAGAGCAGGGCATCAACACATCTCCGCACAGCTCCGACGCCACTGATTATCGTGGCATCCATATGACACGAAAAAACATCAGAACTTTTCCAGATCAGACGGTGAGCCATGGCCTGTGGCAAATGGAGCAACTCGTTTGGAGATGGTTTGAATATACACACTCTTGTCACATTTTCCTAGTTTTACACTGGTTATTTGGGGGATACGAAGTTTCACTAAAGTATTAACTTCCAACCAAAATATACAGTTGGATTAGTGGTAAACACTTTAATGAACTGGCTGTTGGGGGAGGGCGGGGAGAGCTAGCCATTTATGGACTTGTTAAGAAAGAAGTAAAACAAAGACATTTTTATCAGCTAAAAACCCCACAGTGCATTCTTTTTTTGCAAAAAAAATTAACGGAGAAAAAGAAAAGTACCCTGCTTTTTGGCTAGCTTTAAAAGGCAAGGAATGAGTGTATTCCTTGGTGTAGACTCTAACAATCCTCATTAAGACCTCTTTCCTGATTGCAGTTTCAGCACCAGCTTCCATGGCCAGAGGAAAGATATGGCAGAACAAGGCCACATCTACAAAGAAAGCTAAGAAGAAAATGATCTAATGAAGTTACGAAATTAATTCTCCTTTCTGTGCTGTACATTTTGTTCTTCTAACCAAACTGAGTACCAAAACTAATGAACTGCTAACGTAACTAATGATTTCAAGAGATCCCTGCGACTGCTTTTGGCCCACTGTGTTAATTAAGGCTTGATTCTGAAGTGGACAGAAATGAAAGGAAGCAAAGAAAAATCGTATCTATATTTCAGTGTAAATTGCTATGTTAATTGGGATATAATTCTGCTGCTGGGAGAAGCAAGACAAAAACCACAGTATTTTTAGAGCTGTCATCATTAAATATACTTGCTCCTGTCTTAATATTGACGTAAACCAGAAGTGAATATATATTTTAAATGCAAGTATTGCTAAATGTTGCATATCTTTCAAGGGTTGAATTTAAGTCCTGGTATAAAGCTCACTAAAATCAACAGTAACTTTTCCTCTGTCTCCAGTAGAGTCTGAATCTGAATTTAGAATACATGAGTATTCTAAAATAGAGTAACAATGGAAAAGAAAAAATCAAAGAACAAAAGAAAGGTAGGATAGTTAAAATGTTGGTACTGACATTCAGTTATAATTACGAACACTCTTCCCAAGTCAAAATTCTGTACTTTCACGTTCTGGTGAAGCAGAGTCAGAAGTACCCACTTCCCATACTTGACTGGGACTGCCACAAAGGTCCCAGTACTGTCTTTGCTCAGGCATGCTCAATACATTAGTCTAGAATATCTGGTAACAGGGTGAAGAAGGACATAGACAGGAACAGTGCGGAATTATAAATGGGGAAAACTAAGTATTAGTTTAGAACTTTATATCGTGAATGTATCAGTCACCACCAGTTAAGTTCTGTTGCACCCAGTCGTTTTATGGAAGCCTTTGAAGAACTATCTAGGTATCACAGGAGCTGGTGATTCAGAAGGTAGTAACCTTCCTTCTGCATCATGTGCTGCTAAAAGCATTCTCCTGGAAAAGGAGGGAAGTAAAACTTCTGAGGATTTGAAATTGTTATAATATGTGTGACTTTTTTTGGGGGAGAGAGAAGTGTTCAGCCATATCCTGGACAGATTCTGCTCCAGGTAATTACATTCCCTCTCTAGTTCCAATTGGATACATTATTCTTCATTTACTCTTTTAAAACACTTATGTTGCTGTTACAATCTTGCTCATTATCTGATCAGTTGGTTGTCCAATGCAAATTGAAAGATCTTTTCAGCACAAGGTAAAATAAAGTAAGCTTTTCCTTTTACCAAATTAATCCTTAAGAGTTTAAATTCCAGAGCTCAGGGCATTTTCTGGAACCTCTATGCAATTCAGAATACCGTGCTTTCGCAACAGCCACGTTGTGAAACACCTATTCCTTGCTTTATCTGAAGTAACTGCAGTGATAGAAAAGGTAGTCTCTCAAAGACAGGAGAAAATAGATTAAAAAATGAGACCCATGTAAACAAATGCTGACATTTACAATTCAGATTGCAGTAGTGTCCATTGCCTGTTCTTCCCCAGCTTAGAAAAACAAAGACAAATTTTGCTCCTCAAAGCAGTTATCACAGGGCAGGGAGGCAGGCAAATCACAAGATAAAGGGAGTGCTATATTATATGAACAAATAGTAGGATTTGGGCCAACGGCAGGGAAAAGGGTTAGCCCAGTAAGAGATACTGGCTGATAAACTGGAAGAGTCATGGAATATCCCTAAGAGATAGGAAAAAGCATTAATTCAAGATAGTTTGGAGGAGGAAGAAGAGCGGAGAAGTGACCAAGGACTTTCCTCAACAATAAAGTAAACATATGGAAAGTGAAAAAGACTTGGGATAAAAAAAAATCCTGGAGTTAAGTTTTAGTCAAGCTTGTGATTAAACCCCTGTTTAAACAACTTTGATTAGTAAATAGCAATACATCAAGAAGATGCAATGATGAACGGTTAAGATGCAGAACTGCATAATGGAAGCTATGTCAGAAGTGAAGATGACGAACTGGTAGAACTGATAATTATCAGTGTAAAAATCTCAGGCTGAAGCTGCATCAACAAATATGAAGAAACAGAGAAATTGCATGGAGTTTGCAGGGGAAGACACGTCTCTGGAACATCTCAAGGGGCTATGCGGGCAGGCAGGTATTCCCACTCTACGTGACTAAATCCTCTGAGTATGGAGAAATACCAAATGAAAATCATGTTGAAGGATAAAGAATGATAAAGATATCTCACGCATCTGTGTCTCAAAAATAACAGACATTTTTCTTAAGTGTTGGAGATGTTGTCTCCTTATTGCTCTTACCAGCCAAAGCACATTCTGATCTAGTAAACACTCTCTTGCTGGAACAACTGAGTTCCTGAGCTAAGAATCAACCCCTTTCAGTCCATTCACCAAAGAAGACGAGAACTTTGCCTCCTCTCTGAAAGCAAAGAATCCTCCTAGATTAACCAAATGACATTTCTTTTCCCTTCAGGACAAATTTCTAGAAAAGTTCACAGCTAGCTGGCATGCAGCCAGCACGACATTCCCTGGCACCACATGCCCATTAAACTTCAGAGTTTGCTGGCACAAGCCAGCTCTGCATTCTGTCCCAGAGATGGCTGAATTTCAGCAGTAATGAAACTGCAATACACATAGAGCCGCATTCTTTGCTCCAACACCCATGCAGCACCACTGAAAACAATGCAGGCAAAGTTAGAAAAATGACATGGAGGTGACCAAAGCCGCCCTATCAAGCTCTTACTAAAGCATCGTTTTAAAAAAATATTCCTTTGTTTCCCTCAAATAATCTATCAACTCCCCCTGTTCCACTCACTAATTCCACAGAACTTTTTAACAAGCTCTGTCTATTTTCCTTCTCTCCTTCCACCAGACAGGATCTTCTGTGTTTCCTTGTAGCTGTTCCTCACAACAGCCATGACATTGTCAGGCAGCTCACTGTCTTAGCTCCAGCTAAGCACTAGTCATTGAAATAAGAGGTTTCTGAAGTACAAGCAGGCAACTGGTAAATTGGGAGACACAAGTTACAGCCTAAAGGACAAGTGGTACAGTGCTTTGGAAAGGTCTATTTGTCATTAAGGTTTATGGGCATAAGCAGGTCTCTTCTGTTTTTTCATTTGGTGAGCAAGCGGCTGGATATTTGACCTCCTTCTTTTAAAAACTCCATATTGATGCCAGGCTCAGGCAGGGCCACTAAGAAAAGCTGGTGCATCTTTGTTGTTCTTACTCAACACAACAGAACTTCAGCCCTACCTCGCCCATTTCTACCATATTCCCAGTTCTCCGGGGAGTTGATCTGTCCCAGGGACACCTCCACACTGGCACAGTTGCTTGAGGGACCATCAGCAAGCAGCTCAGGCACATGTGAAAGGCTTAGCAAGCTCAGCCGGACAAGCCGTGTAGAGTACCGGGTGAGTATGCTTAACAAGCACAACTAATTTCTATTCACCAGTCACACTGATATGAGTAAAGCTGGTTTAAGAATTGCGCTGAGGATTAGCTAGATGATTCATAGGAAAATCCAAACTTAAGGGCCCGATTTCCATTCAAAGTATGTGGCTGAGAGAGTTGGAAAAAGGTAGCACTCCATCTCTTGCTCAGAATGGATCCTAATTGCCTATGTCTTCTAGTTACAGTGATCAATCTCCAAGCATGTCTATATTAAGTAAACCATATGTGTATATACGTGTATATACACTTCTTTTAACATACTGAGTTTTAAATTCCCCTGTATGAAACTCGAAACGCCAAGGTCTGCTCACTGGAGATTCACTCACTCAGACTCCCGAAGGCCCCTTCCTGTTTTCTCGTTGCATAGCAAAGAGCAGTAGTTGCCCCACTGCCTATAAAACACAGGGCAATTAAAGGCACACTGTAAAATATTATTACTGTAATGACACACATCTGTTCCCGGAGCACTGGTTGTTATTTGTGATTAATCTAGTTCACTGAAGAATGTTGTGAGGGCAGAGGATATATTTTTCTGTTCCTTTCCTCTGTACAATGAATATTTCTGAGAGCTGACAATAAAATCTACTGACAGAAAAGACTAAAGAAACAGAGATGTTTTCTATCTGGTGAGTAAACATACTATACAGCTAAATAATTACGTGAGGTACTTCTATGATTTTTGTCTATTTTGACATCTCTCATTAATGATTTTTGCCCCCCATAGGATGCCCCACTGAGAAAGGACTCGTTTCTATGTACTTGATTTCTCACAACTTGAGCACTCTTGCATTATCTGTCATTTACAGGGATTCATTATCAAAGTACTGCACAAGGGTTTAAGCTGTAAAACACCAAGAGATTTGTCTGGACTTTGGAAGAGATTTTATGACGTTTGGGATTTGGGAGCAACACTCTAAAGAAAAATATTTTTAAATGCTTTAAATCACTTTCTGGATGCCTAGATGAAGCTTCTCTTACCAAGGGCAGTTAATTTTTCCGGTCATTCTTTGACTCCGTTTGCTCTGAGCTCTAGTGTCGCTCACACATTCATTTGAAGCTGCATGGTCTCCAAACATTTATAGCAAGAAACTCTTCATCACACAACTTAGGGGAATGTAATATCTTTTTTTTTTTTTTATCCCTTTTCTATCTCTGTGCTACAAACAGAAAGCCTGTCCTTCCTCCACACCCACTCTCCTTGCCAGAAGCCTCACTGCAACTTCCTGTCAGTTTTACACACTCTGCTGTGGACTTCCTCTGAGAAGTTTTATCTGAACGTACTACGTTAACTATTTGCTTACTAAGTGTTTCCTGGAAACATAAATGCTCGCTTATTTTTAACCTTTATCAGTTAAATCCTTTGTAACTGGAAAATATTAGTGACACTCAGAAAAAAAAAAGTGACTTATTTAGGCCTGAAATAAAGGAAAGGCTAAGAAATGCTGTAATTATTTGCAGGCAATGGGCATCCTGCTTAGTATCAGCAGGGCTAATGATATGCTGTTCACATACAGAGGTGCAATAACCCACATAAAAATAGTAATACGTTGCATTTCTAAAACACACTTCAGCAATGGATCGCAAAACCCTTTCGGAAATATAAGAAATACTGCCCTGGCATTTATGTTTCCAGCTCTTGATGTTGTAAATCGACTTAAGGCAACCATAACGTGCTTTCGGCCCACCTCTGACCTATAACTAACCTATGGCTCCTACTTGGGGGTTTGCAAGGAGAATTGGGGAAGAGAAGGAATGCGTTATCCCAATGAGAACTTGGGGAGAGAGAGACTTACATTATCCCAAGGAGAGCCTGGGGAGACAGGAGTTGTGTTATCCTGAGGGATATAGAGCACGAGGCGTCTCTGGGAACGTCTGACAGGGTTGGAAACAGGGTACAGATCAGAGCCCCGGGACTGCAAGGCATCCCTGGGCTCTGGACTCCAGCCCTCGTACCCTTTTCCACCCCCTGAAACAGCACATTTTCTTGGGGCTCCATCCCCGAGTAAAAACCTTTCAAGTCCAAGGCAGGAGCGCCTAGGAAAGGGCCCTGTGCGCGCCTCGGGCCCGGGGGCGGCCTCCCTCCCTCGCTGCCACCACAGGCGGTGGCGGCAGGCCGGGGGCAGGCCGCGGGGGAGGCCGCAGAGCCGCACGGCGGGCGGGCCGGCCGGCCCAGGCAGGGTTTCCAGGCAGGGCCACCCCTTCCCTCCGCCCTCCCCTCTGTGCGGAGCCTG
>JAHREE010000122.1:2108465-2176651 GCA_033628505.1 Tringa tobata
GGCCAGCGAGCTCCCCTCCTGCTTGTCACGACATAGAAAGGGGATGACAGGGATGTTCATCTAAACACCCCCCCACCACCCCCCCTGCTACCGCCCGTGTCAAAGCAAATGGAAGGATTTGAGTGACGCTCCCTGCACCAAACCTGTCTAATAAGTCTGAGATACCTCATACCCTTCTGCGTGTCTTGGGTGAAGAAGTGATCGAAGGAGAGCGAAGTTTGTGAAGGGTCGAATAAAACCAAACCGAGTGGTTTTGTGCTGGCCTCGGATTACAAAAAGAGGATAATAAACCAAGATTTCTTTAAAAAAAAAAAATCAGTGTGGTTTTACTCCCTTTTCCACCTTAACGGGATGGGTTGCCCTTTTAAGGGATTATTGAAACAAACAAAAAAAGCTTTTTCCATTCTGCTGTAGGGTATAATAGTAAGGCAGTATGGCTCCAAGAGAGAGGGTATTTCAGAGATGCCCAGCTTGAAAATTGCACAGGTCATGTGTGTGTTCTTGCATTTAGATGTTTTGATTAGTGTAATTTGTTATTTCCAGCATATAACAGCTACATCTTACACACATATGAAATGTGTAGAGAGCGTATGACAAAGACTTTTCAGTGTTCTTTCACAGTAAAATATACATTGGAATTACTCTTGTAAAAAAGAAGACACAAAACACTCTTCTTTTTCATAAATTATAATTAAAGGGCAATGTAGCAATCACATTGTCTTGTATAGTAACCATTCAAAACCAAATTTATTTCCCTTTGGAGTAGTCTCTTTTCTTCTCTATGGGAAGCTTGAAAAATTAATCAAATGTTCATCTTTTGGATGGCTTGCCTCTGTTAATATTGCTAACTTTTGAGGAAATAAAAAATATTTTAAAAAGCCCCAAAAAACTTGCTGCATTCAAGTGTTCTCACTTTCTTTATACATCACTTTTTTTTTTTTTTATTCTTGCTCAAAGTCTATCCTGTAGACCTCATTCTATCTAGAAATGAGCTGAGTGTATACCGGGAATTTCCTTGGCTGTTCATGTCGAAGGCTTTGCAAATAAACACTCTAACTAATTAGATGCAGTGTTTTATTCCTTGGTACCTGCATATTTTCAGGGATGCTTCTTGTAGTGGTATGAACTACTTCAAGTTCAATTTGCAACTATAGTGTAAAGCTTTGTGACTGTCTGTAGCTAGATAACTGAATTTTGAGTTGAGCTATACAACTGTATCTTTTTTGCAGCAAAGCTGATCCTACTTGGAGCACCTGTCTGCCTGGGGCTGAAATAATCTGCAAAACAGAGTTGAAAGTCTATTAAGTGTAAAAACAGAACTTGTGGGAGGGCAGGGGTGGTAACAATAGTCTTTTTACTGTCTGTAACTGTGTGACTTGCTTCTCTTACTACATACATGCACCAGATAAGTTTTCTGAGTGGAATTAAAATTGTGCTATTTTGTTCCAAAGCTCTGCTGTGGGACAGTTCATCAAAAATAAATCTGAAGCGAGCCATGACAGTTCTCTTTGTGCTGTGCCAGTTTTGCAGAGTAAAACTGACTGTATTTTTAATTGAGAGCCTTTCTGGAGCAGAGGCAAACAGATGGGAATCTAGGTGAGGGCCTACAAAAAGGGAAAAAAAATTACTTGTATGGCTGAGGAAGGAAGTGTGCTGAACACTACACTGCAGCTTGTGATCTAACAGTTAGTAAATGTGGCTGGGAATGAAAATAAACAATTGTCCACCTGTCATGTGGGATGTGGGAAGTGCAAGAGTCACAGAAATACTTGGGTACTTGGTGCTTACTGCTAAAGTGCCAGCCCTGTCATCTGCAGAGTTAGGTGCAGAGAGGTGCTCTTAAGGGTAAGAGTGTCTTGTAGATAAAAACAGCCACTCTGTTGTCCTTGGATGTGTGCTGAGAGGGTAGGTGAGTCCTTTATGAATTGACCCAGCTAAGTAACGCTTAGATGACTTTCAGATACCTAACTGACGTTTGAGAGCGATCTTCAGGCTAAGCTCAAGTTGTTACTAGTTTTGATCAAGATTGCTCTCTTAGTAAGCAGATCCCTAAGCATACCCCGTGCAACAGAAGTTCATGTTTAGCTTGTGGGTACAAGTGCTTTCCACTCTTTCACCTCAGAACGAATACAAAAGCAGAACGAAGTGTAATGTCAGTGCACTGAATCCCTGCTGAGTTGGGGCAGGCTTCTGCTGTGTTCTGTTGCATCTAGGTCAGGTAGAAGGATATTTTAGACAGCCTCCTTGTTCGGAGAGATTAAAGGAGTATCTACAGTAACTACACCTTCATATTCGAAGGTGAACTTTGTTTTCCTGCCCAGACATGGTTAACGTGGTCTGTTTCCATTCTTCTTGCATGAAGCAGGGAAAAAGGGAGGGGGTTTGTTACTTGAATTCCATTAATAGGGGACCTTTTTTCAAGTTGACTGAGTTTTCAAAGTTTTTCAGCAGTTGGCTGCAGCAGAGCTTTAGTATCTCACTTAAAGCATTTAATGTATCGCTTCCTCCTTAGGGCCTGTCAACCCTGAGAAAACCGAGTAGGACAGGCATAGTAGAAGTGATATTCTGATGAAGTTCTGGCAGTTTGCTTGTAGTAGACAAGCACTATTTGGAGAAAGTCAAAGACATTTTCTGCGGCACAAACTGTTTCTTCATGGAGCAGTTGAATGAGGCTACCTTCAAAAGCAGCAGCAGGTTCTGGCTTGAAGCTTTCCTCTCTTTAGCTTTAAAATGCCTAAAGAAACACTGGACAACTAAAAGTGAAAGGGATTTTTTTTTTTATTATTGTCTGTGCCTGTTTATGTATGCTGTTGTGAGCTCCTGACATACTGCATGTTCCTGTCCTCTAGCAGCAAGGAAAATGAGGAAGGTTGTAAACACCAGGTTGGAAATCTGCCTATTAAGCAACTTTTGAAATACAGAATGATTTGGGGGCCCTCTAGCTATTCAGGATGCTCTTTTTTCAAGAACAGTGCTTTAATAGTAATTTCTACTACTGAAGCAATAGAGTGAAAGTTACCATAAGACCCTACAGGAATGTGTGTAGCAGAGCTAAAGGAACGTTTTAGAGTTGAACCAGGAGGCTTTCAACAGTATCTTGTGCATTGTCTCAGCTTTCTAGTTATTAATCTAGGGACTTGATATTGTTTGAAGGAAATCTCTGCTATAAAACTATGAAAAGAGACTGCTGATTACAGTGCACATGGTTAGTTCATTTTTTGGCCAAGGGAGGAATGCCAGACCGTAGCACAGGAATGGGACAGCCTAGCCCTTCTAATGGACTGGTGTTTGCATCCTGTGGCAGAGAAGCAGCATCTCATGTTTCTTTCCAGCCTGAGATTCTCTTCAGGGAACCCCAAGTTTCTTAGATCACTTGGTATCATTCCTGCAGCTGTTGCAACACAGGAAGGTGTCCTGAACCTGAATGACTTGACCAGGTCTTCTGCGGAAGGGATATTGTGTGTCACTCGTTCATGAAATAATTTTCAATATAACTAATTGTAGAGCTGTGAGAAACTTTATATCATCGCATTTCTGGACAGTATTGAGGAACTGGAACGGGAGAACAGTTTTTCATAACTGAAGAAAAACTTAAAGCAAGGATCTGTAGTTATAATTCTTGTCTTTTTCACAGAAACTGTGAGGAGAACGTGCTCATTGCATCAAAATTTATTGATGTTGAGTTGAATGTTACTCTTTCTTGCTTTTAACTATGTTATTACTAAATCTCGATTTCAGTAGGTAATCTGGATTAAAGGAAAAGAGGTAGTTTAAAATTTTCTTTAGTGTGGCTTACTTCATAACTTTATATGAAATCAGATGGTGAAAGGTTTTTCTTAAAGGAGTTTGCTATTGCGCAGATAAGGTATGTTGGCTAGCCCCCTCTGCAGTTAATCTAAAATAACTTGTGAAGGCAGTCCCTACAATTGTTTCTTTTTGTTTCTCTGTATTAGTTGTCTTAGCTTTTGAAGTCTTGTCCTATTTTTTTCCGTTGATAGTCTGTGTTTCTGCAACCTAACCAGTTGTGCCTTCACTTCTTTTTCATGTTTGCAGTGAAGGGAAATTTCTTACACGTGTACGTCATGTATCAGGAAGAAGCAAAAAGAGAACCGCCACATGGGTGTTAAAGATGAAGTGCGGGATAGATGTGAGTTACCTGTGTGGAGTTCCAGAGGGGAGGTACAGGAGGTAGAAGGACCTGTATGTTGCTAGGTGTGGCACTTCAGCACTTCTGAAATCAAAGCGTTTTTGGTAGTTGCAGGGCCAGACCAGCGACTTCTGGTTTTCCAGAGGTTTTGCGAACAGTCAATATTTTTTATTTGAGATGAAGCTAGTATGCTGAATAATGTTCAGACTGCATCAGAACCCAGGCAGTACTGACAGTCAAGTTGTGCAGTTGTACGATTCTTGCTTGCAGTTAATCAAACTTCTATAATATCTGGTCTTATGCTTCCCCTGAAAGTGATTAATTTGGAAGACTAGTGGAAAGTTGCAATGTGGTTTGTTTGTTTTTTCTGAATGTGGAGAAGGGTAAACTGGAACATGGAATGGAAGGGATCTATTAAGTAGAAGTTACCTAAGAATCTTACTCTCTGCAATACAGTATTTAGGACTAGATTTATTTGTTTATAATGTGACATTTACAGTTGAGACTGAGCTCTGCATGGCTGTGTGTCCAGGCTTATGTGGTTAGTTAAGTGTGGGGGCAGCCCAACATACTGTGTAGGAACCTCTTTTATTAATCTTGCAAATGTAAAGTGGGTAAGGTGAATTGTTAAATGTTGTAAGATGCAGTCAGTAACCCTCCTCTGATCTTTCATTGTGAAGCTACTTACAAGCTAACACTCTGAAAGCTTGATGTACAAGATGACCCATAAACATAGCCTACTTGGCTTCGTGTGATTGCTTTTTGCATACAATATTGCTGAAGGATTTTCTTGGGGTTGGGAAAGTATATAAATTAATACTGCACACTAAATCTTGACTCATACACTTCTGGAGTTATATTTATATAGTTAATATGTATAAGGATATATCATACTGTCTTTCTGTGACCCTTCTGACTTGTTTAAAATGAAGAACTGATGGGCAATAGGCATTCTGTGAGTGTGGTGGCTTTACTCCCATTCAGGGAATGGTCCTTTTGTTATTTACTGTCTATTGTTTATATTGGTGCAAGCGTGCAGAAAATGTTATGTGTTTTTATAGGTTTTTTGATGAGCGGCATCAGAAATGAGTTCTTGGCAAGTGTAAATTCACCTTCAGAGTTCTTGTACATATTATACCAGTCCATAGATGAAATTCTAAGATAGTTTTATATCAACAGTATTCACTGACTATAATTATACAATTTGAGATGCCTTGGACTTGTATTCTTAGTGGGCTGCAAAATGCTGTGTTCAAAATCCGAATTCTGCTGGTGTTAGTTAATTAAGAATATGCCACGCTTCTAGAAACTGATGCCAAATTGTCATCCTAGCACTTTGTGGAACCTGAGAGACTGCATAGTAGTAGTAGTCCTGTGGCATCAAGAAAAGGAGCGCTTGAAGAGGCAAGAATAGCTGACTGTCATGCTGGAGAATCACTCTTCCTTTTTTTTTTTTTGTATATATCATTTTTGACTTTAGTAGCAGATTAGATGGGCTCTCACCAAAGAACAGACACCCTGTTACTTGATATAGATCATCCTATGCATTGACAAAGTTTGGAGGCCAGTAGAGAGAAGTCTGATACTGTAATAAATATACTTGGCTTTCAAATGTTTTTTTGGTGTACAGTTTTCTACTTGCTTTTTTGTATCTGAATGCTAAAGAGAAGCAAGCATTTCTGAATGGTAACCTAAATTTCTGCTCGTTTTATGTCCTTTTTGTTTATTATTACCTTTTCACCTTTCTTTATGTTTGAGCAAGACCCTTGCTTTTTTTTTTTTTTTAATTACCCTCTGTTGTTTTTTTTCTGATCTCCCTAAACTTTTCATTTCAGGAAACGCCCTAAGCTAAATTGAAGTTCAGCCAGAGATCTCACATAGAAAACTTAAGTGTGGTGGCTGAAGTTCTGCAAAAACTGAGTAGTTGAAAACAAGGTTTTAGAATTAAGTGCTTTAGACCACTGTATGTGCTGGTGTTTGGCATCCTTTTGATCTGTGTGTTGCTTTTCATCGAACTCGTAAGAGTAATCTCAGAAGAAAAGTGCTATATCTATGTGAGTAGGAATTAGAGTGAGAAAATAAGAGTATTTCATGTGAAGCCTAGAATTAAAAGATCAACGGTACAGTTTTACTCTTGAAGAACAAAGATACAAAGAAGTCCTGATGCTACTTCTTCCTTTTCTGCTAGAGATCTGGGTCCTGTCAATCCAGGAAACTAATGAAGAAGCAGCATTAAGTGCACGTTAGTTTGGACTTAATTTAACTACAGTAACCAATATTTTGAACACTGTGCAGTCTTGCTAACTGAAAGCACATCCTGCTCCTAGCCAGAGGCAAGATCCTAAGACACAGGTTGCAAATATTCATCTTTGAAAAAAAGTGTATCAACTTGAAAATATTAGTATTTTCAGGTAATATAATTCTTTCATTACCTAATCTTACTGTGAACTTTTAAAATGAAAATTGGTGCTGTAAGTTTCACAGAGAAGAGCTGAAGCCTCTTTTCTAAGCCAAGTGCTGAATGTGCTGTGATAGTAGAATGAAAATAAGAAACCATTTACAGCCTTATCTACAGAAGGTTGAAGTCATGGATCCCAAGAACCTAAACAGAGGATGCACTGGCTAAACTAGGAGCACCCTAAGCAATGTGGAAATACAAGATTGTGGTTTCATGAAGGATAAACTTGCTTCACTGGAACAGTCAGGGTGGACTAAAAAGTCATTCTTTCACTCAGGCTTTGCCCAAAATATAGATTGTTTTGAGATGCATATATTTAACTTGCTGGAAGTAAAACTCTTCTTCAGTAAAAGATTCAGGACAAAGTAATAACACTTCAAATGCTGTGGTGATTGTCGTAGTCTAGATAATAGATGACTCTTAGAAGACCAGACATACCAATGTGTTTTTAGAAAGGTCTTCCCAGCCAAACCTCTGGAGCCAGTTTTAGATTTCAGTATGCCTTAGACATCTTCTGCTACCTTATCAAAGTATGTGCTTGATTTGACTTAAAGCAAAGTGTGTCTTAAGGTATGACAGGTTTCTCCAGAAAACAGTAAGATTTGAAGATGCAGAGGAACCAAAATGTATGGTCTAAGCAAAAACTAGAGTGATCTTAGGAAGATTCAAATAGACTCTCGTGGAGACTTGATTAAACAAGTTTAACTCTCATTAATTTGGTAACTCTCTACTAAAGATTTAGTCCATGTAAAAGAAGGTGGTGTAGGGATGAGTGTGACTCAAATTCATTTGGTTAAAATTATTCAGCTTTTTGTGTAGGTGTCATTGTGTCTATGAGCTCAGGCTTGCAAGCATGAATTACTTACCTTTGGGTTCCTGCTCATAACTGTCAGATATTTCCCTCCCTTGGAAATTCCTGACCCATTAAATGAGACTTTTCGGGGGCTGTCTAAGAGGCATCAGCTGCTCACAAAGCAGATACAGAACTATAGCAGTTCACGGTTTGGCATTCTAAGATAAGCCAGCATTTGTTTTAGGGAGGGGTGTGGTGGTTTTGTTTGGGTTTGATTTTTTGGGGGATGGGGGGGTTGTGGGTTTTTTGGTTTGTTTTAATTTTTTTTAATACCCTCATGTTAAGCTTGTGATAACTTAGCAGTTGCCTCAGAAGCAACCAAATTGTCTGTGCATCTGCATATGGACAGAGGTGTGAAGGTCAACTTCTACAGTTGTCATCCTCTAGTTGAGGTATGTTTGTGAGTTGAGTGTTCCCTGAGGAGCTACTGTCCTTAGGTTCAAGATGCTGCTTCTGTTTCATTGCCAGAAACAGAACAGGATGTTTTGCACAAGTTTCAGCCACTTCAATTAAGTGTTTCAGATCTTATACAAACCCATCTTCATCAGCGGATTCAGCTTATGAAGTTAACTGTGAAAAGAAGCAGTTAAGGCTGAACCTCCATTATTGCAGAGGTAGCAAAACCATGTGGCAGAAGACGGTAGTTATTGCTGGGTGTTGACGTATGCCTTTTTCAACTTAACCTCAGGACATGTCTCAAGCTTTAATAAAAGAACTGTTTGTGAAGTTAGGTATAAGTTGGGGTGACTTTGAGTGACGTTTGCCGCTTGCGTTCAAGTATCATGTTTCTATTAGGGAAATATTGTTGGAGAGGTCAAAACAGACATGAGTTACAATTACTTGGGATTTTGCTAGTATGGTTCATTTATCATGGAAAAACTAATTTTATTCCTGTTAATGAATGCTAGTAGCTAGTATTCTCAATTTGCATAGAATCGGTGTCTTTTCAACAGATAAAACTTCTAATCTTAATTAAAATGACGTATGGGAATTTGTAAGTGCTCTCAGGCTACTAACCTGATTTGTAATAGAATTACTGTAAGTCATACTATGGAAGGATACTTTGTATGTAAAGGGCCTACACCCACCAGTCTTAAATGGCCGCTAACAAAAGATCGAATAATGATGAAGGAAATCTATGCATCTGTGCCTTGTCAATGTGTTAGTAATCTAAACAAACCTGAATTGAAACCAAACTTGTAAGAATGAAGACAGTGCAAGTAATGATAGCTTACTGTGCAAGCACTGGCATTGCCAGGGGTGTATATGATGTGTGAGTTATAGAGAAAAGTAGACAGGAGGGACAACGTTTCAGGTGGCATTGGAACTGCGGTTGAACTTTCGTTGGTAGAAGGAAACCCGATAAACCCGATACAAGGCTTTACTGGTTCAGCAGCCAGTGTCACAATCAGAGTAGAGCTAGGATTGCCAGATGTTGAGCAGATATCATATGGAATTTGAGGCTAGGTCTTGTTTCTGCAAAAGGAGTTAAACTACCTTTTTCCAGAGAAGAGTATCTTAAGCTGACTGGCAGGTTTATTCTTTAAGCAACTTTCAAACTGCACGAGTGCATTTTTACAAGAGAAGTATCTTGACTCTGAAAATCTCCATGCCTTACTTGTAGTCCTGATATTTATAACTAGTTTTGTAGCTTGAAAGATAAAATTTATTGTAACAGTTATGGGGAGAAGCAAATGCTTATATCTGCTTTTAATCAGAAGGAAGCATATCAGGTAAAGCATGTTGGATATACCATGATGTGGCAATCCATCCATGATAGAATTTTTAGAGCTGAATACGGATCCCTCTCTGCAATGACAGTAGAGGCAAATTCACAGCAGTAAATTGCTGTCTCAGTTCTCAAAATTTGCTGTATGGTTGAATACTTAGCTTGTGCATAGCAAGATATCATCATGTGGTAATTATGGGTACTCTAATATACTTGTAGTATTTTTTAAAAATTGTGTGTTGACTGTTTTTACAGAAATAGGGAGAAAATGCAAAACCATGGCAGACAGTCACCAAAAATAAGTCTAAGTCTGATAAATGTTATAAACTCCAGTTGAGGCTTAAATAGACCCTACAGCTTACGTTTTATGAGCGACTCCAAATTTGTATCGCCATAGTTGAATTTTTGCACAAAGTTAAAACTTGACCTCAGTAAGTGGTAAAACATAGCATATCTTTTAGTGGCTTAAGAATGTTCATTACATCGCTTGCTTTGAAATGACTTTTAACACTTTGTATGAAACTACTTCAAGTGGCACATGCTTGTTAGCATCTCATGTTAGAAAGCTTTCATCTTGAGATATCAGTGGTTTCAAGCAAGCTGATTTTTGTCCTCAGAACATACATTAAGGTTGTGTTTAGATTTAAGATCTAGCTGGGAGTTAATCTTGACATAAGAAAAAATACCCAGATTTTATTCAGTTGTACTAATTCTAGACAGTGAAACTAGTGTCACAGGGTAAGCTCATGTTGGCTGCTTTGCAGAAATTGTCTGCATGTGCAGTGTTAATCAAGGAAGCTCCCCTCAATCAAAGCAGGAAAACTTGGTTAAGCTCTCTCTGCGGTAAGTGTCCTCGTGGGCAGTTCAAGGAGCACCTTAAACCTTGGTGCCATGTTTGTGCTGCAGTAACTTGTTCTCAGGTCTTTGCCTTTTTCTCAGGTGGTTGGTATGATTTCATGTGACTAGATAAGCTTAATTACCCAGACAGCTTTTTGAAAAATACTCTGAATATCCTATGGCATCAGTTAAAATATTTGAAGAAAAATTTTTGTCCAAGAAAAATTACTCTATTAGTGCCCAGAAGAACTAGCTGTCCAACTGACAGTATACTTGTTTGTCAAGACAAGAAGCTATCAAAACCAGGTAAAAACTAGAAATAAAAATTGCTTCTAGCTTTGTTTACTGAACAGTTGACTCGCTTACAAAGAGTCTGCATTAGTAATGAAATAGCTCTACTTCCAGGAGTCTTGAATATAAAAGTCTTTAATTAGACCCAATCAGCTTTTCAGTGTATCTTGTCTTCAAAACTGATTTCTGAATAATATTTTCTATAAATAAGTGTGAAAATCAGCTCTGGAGTATTTTAATTTCTTTTTTATAAGGGTTACTGCTTGCCCTGTTGAGTAAGGGTTACCTAAGTTGCTTTAATTCCTAAGCATCTAAAGTTGGTGAAAATGAACAGGCTTCCACTTTGGATTATGTTGTCAAGGTGCTGCTTATGCTCTGCAATTATTCTGGGAAAAAAAAACCTCTTTGGAGTTGAGGGATAAGAATGTAGTACTTCCCCTTACATGTAAGTATTTGGGGAATATTAAGAACAGCACACATCCTCTCTTCTCTAATAAGTTGTTTCCCTGAAGAAGGGGTTCTAAAGCAACAGACTCAAAACTTAGTGGAATCTGGATGGTACAGACAATTAGAAAGGTGTAGGTTTGGCTGTCTGAGACTGCTTCAGTAGTGGAAGTGGCAAACATCTTTTCTGGAAAGACGTAATCCTCCAACCTCGGCTGGTCCTGTGACTGAACTCAAGCTATTTTCCCAAATGTCTGACCATTGTCCTCTTGTTCCGTCTTAGGGCTGTCATCCCCTCTCTGAGAAGTAGAATTTTTTTCATTGACTTTTTTTTTCCCCCTCCCCTCCTAATTGTAAGCAGGTAAACCAGTCTGTTAATTTGCTTCATCTGTCATTCTAATGTTTGAAACTTTTTTCTCATGCAACCAGTTGAGATGAATTCAGGAGTTCTGTTCCCAAGGTGGTTCTAACAAAGCCTCTCTTCCAGAGAGGTAAGTGTTCCTGGGGCAGAAGCATTATGAAAATTTTAGTGAATACGCTGCAACTTTACAATACAACCAGAATGTCAGGGTCTGAACAAGAATCATGGTCTGTAAAGTTCTGAATAATCATGATCCCTTCTGAAAATGATAATGCTTCTGGGAGGGGACTATTTGGTTAATTCCATACCTGAACAACTAGTTTGCATAAGCAAGTCTCAAGGATATCTTTGAGTACTGACTGTATTTAGTTCATGTGTTTGGCCTGGGGCTGAGCTCCAGTTACAGTTTCATTTTGGGTTAATATCATGTGGAAAGATTGGACTATTAGCTTTCCCATTCCTTATCAGGTAACAAAGTCAAATCAGAAAGCAAAACTTGAAGCGGAAGGAGTTGAAAGAAAAATAAAGTAAAAAAAGCCAAAGCCACTTTCATAATAACTATGATCGCAAGCCCAAATACCAATGGTCTTTGAACTTTCCTGAAACCTCCATTGTGTGATTGCTTTCTAGGAAGGCTGTACAAGAAGTAAGTGTGCAGTTTTTTCATTCACTGCTCAAGTAGGGCTTCTTATTCCTCAGCTTTCTTAGCATCATCGCTTTGGATTGCCTTTTGCTGGAGACGTGCTTCAAGAAATTGTTCAAGGAAATATCCAAGAGGCACTTTTTCTTGGTTTGTCTGAATCAGGGCAGAAATGGAAAGCAAGTTCCACGTTTATGGTCCTTGACGGATGTGAAGCTTTTGAAATACTTCATTTCTAGTGACTTGTCCCGGTTAACCTTTCTTCCTTCTGTTCAAATGGGTTTATTCAAAGAACTGCTCATCCTTCAAAGAGAATCTTTATTGGAAAAAGTACCCATATGCATATAAAGCTCTTGCTCCTCTAGTTTATCAAGTACTTTAATTTTAAGAAGTGGGCCACAAAGAAATTAAGCAGTTACATTAATACACTACACTAATGCATTAATACGTGCATTAATTAGAAAAAATACTATGAACAAACTAGTGACAGAGGATGCACAAATGTGATGGGTTTATGGACTGTTACATTTCAGGAGGTATGCAGGGCAGTTAGTGAAACATCCCTGGCAGTTAATGGAGGCGATCTGAAAGCCAGCTCTGTACTTATGAGAGATTGTATACTTGAGACAGCACTAGAATCCAGTCTATGTGAAAATGCTATTTCTTGAAGAGGAGTAGCTTCCCTCATTTTTCTAGCTAAATTTTGCATCAGGCATCTCTGGAGATCACAGTTATGTCAAATATCTGTGCATATAAATACTTGCAAAGCCAGTATGTGCTCCAGTTAAGAGGGGGGAAAAAGGCCTTGCTTTTTGTATGCTTCCTATCTTCTTGCTGTTTAGCACCTGCATAGAGAGCACAGTTGACAGTATTTTTCTGCCTAAAGATGGAAGAGCAGAAAAATGAAAAAGCAAAGGAAATTGGCATTGCTCTCTCTCCTAGTAAGTCTGTCACGTTAAAGGTAGCCAGCCTTCAAAGCAAAATGTCTCTCTTAAAATAGACTCGACTAAATGAAGAAGGATTCAAACAAGTTACTTGGTTTATTTGGTAGGAATGAGTTTAAACTTAGTTTTATCTAGTTGTTGGGTGACTCAATGGATACTTAATCAACTATTCAGTAAATCTGGGGTATTTTGCTTATCTGTTGGTCAGTTATCATAGTTTCTTTTGTTTCTGTTGTGCCTCTGTGAGTATATCCATTTTACAGCCCTGAGATGGAGTGATCTGGGGAGTACAGACGTATTGTTGTTGGACTTAACCATATTCCATTCCAGAAATGCTGGTGATACTCTGTTATAGCTGTAGCTAAGAATGCTAAGTTGTAGATGAGGATACACGTAAAGGTAACTGTGTCCTTATCTGAATGACTGAGATTGTGTAATCTAATGATCCTTTCCTCCTTTCCAGTTAGTACAATTGCTTTCTGATAGCTTTAGAACTGAAGGGTATTATTGAAATGACTGGTTAGTGCAGACTGCTGAAAATTATTCTTAAGGTGCTACATTGAGCTCTGTCTTGACTGTACAAATGGTTTAATAATCACATATTCTTCCAAAGTTCTTCCTGTAACTTCTTTTTTTTGGGGGGTGGGAAAGCATGACAATATGTGAAATGCAAGGCACAGACTTTTTATAAAGAGATATTGTGTGCACTAAGTCCAGTTTCTGTTTTAGAATGGTTAGAGAAGTGCTTTTTTTTTTTTCCAGGCAGAAAAGGAAATCCACCAGAAGTTTGAGCTTCCATTTCAAATTTTATACTTTGCATCTGTGTCAGCAGTTGAACTTTTCACTTTAAAGCTTAATGGCTTCCATTGTTTCAAATATTATCAGGTAACTGAAAGATAGGGTGATTTACGGCTTAAATCTCTTCTTTTATACTTTATACTTTGTCGTCTTCCTCGTCTGCCCCCGCTTGTTTGTCATAAATGAGTCAAAAGGAAACCGTGTTGGCACTGGGTGGAGCTGAATACAGTATTAGTTCCAGAGTCAAGCGTTGTGTCAATCTGAAAAGAAAAGTAAGAGCATGATCAAGGTTTAGGAGGCAAACGGTTTGTACAACATGTGAAATGGAAAAATGGGTTTGAGCTAGAGCAGCATCAGGTCAGGCTAGTTGGGAAGCACTGGGAAGTCAAATTCAGGCAGGATCAGAACCCTGACTCAGTCTGGGCACACTTGAAGCCAACAGGGGCACTGGTCAGTGAAAAAGTGCATGCTAGGCTTCTATTACTCCAAATAGTGTGACAGACCGCAGTGTCCTAAAGCAGCTCCTAGTTTTGTGGGCTGGTGTCTCCTTAGCTGAGAAGGAGGCAAAAACCAGTAACCAGCAAAGCTCTCTTAGCTAGGAACTGAGTTTTGCTTTTCTGTTGGAAAACAGTAAGAGGACATTGAAGTGGCATCAGGACTACTACTCAAAACCACTGGCATGGTAGGTCGAAGTAGGAGCAGACAATAGATGGAAGCTTCTGCTGCATGCTGTGTTAGAGATGTCCCAAGTTAGCTTTCTTGGAGCGTTTTGGAGAATACGTTGATTTGTGTTTCATTCCAAGATGTCGTGGCCAGACTACCTGAAGATAGACCCACGCAGGGATGCCATGATACCCCTATGATGTATAGGGAGATGTGTATAGAGGATTAGTGTGCTCTTGATGAGTTAAGGAGTAACTGTACAAATGACGTAACAATTGTCACAGGGAAAGAGGAAGGTGAGTACTTGTATTGCTCATTGCCTGGGTTTGGAGGGAAGGTCAGAGAAGTGTTTGAGTGCACTGTAGTCTGGCTTTTGTCACATCTTCAAAGTCTTAAAGCTTTTTGCTTAGGTGCTTCCAAGATTAAGATTGACTAACCAAGCTGTAATAGTGTCTATATATGTGTTTTCATTACATACCACTATTTAAAGGAGTGAAATTGGCTCCAGAGTACTGTACAGCAACTGGATATTTAGGGCTGAAGTTCCAAATCTGGTTGGTGAAAGAAGCTTTAGTTTGCGTTAAATTCCTGAATTTGAGAGCCAAAATTGAATTGCTAGTCTCTCACTAAAACCAAGTCGTCAACTTCTTATTTCAGAATTTGTAGTATTTTTTTAAGGAATTGTAGATCATTCAGTAAGAAAAAGTCACAAATGACTCAAAACACTAGGTAAAACAGATATTTGGTACCTGCTGCTTAAGTTCTGTTACTTCTGAATTACTGTCAGCCTTCGTTATTGACATCTCCATATTTAGTTCCTAACTTCAGGCTGAACAATTCAGCTTAAACTGTTGTTTCAAAGACAGTGAAATTGCTGCAGTTCACCCAGATTACTGGGATTTCCCCTACACCCACTATATTTATGTAATTCTAGAGACACCTTTCCAAAAATAAAGACATAACTGAATGTTTGTTTTAAAGAAATGACAGGTAACGTAGTTACAGGCTTAACCTCTCATGAGCTTGAGAGGTGCATTTCGCTTAGAGATGGTCCTTTATTCCTGTTGTTTGTAGAAAGGCTGGACAATTTACAAGTTTGTGGATCTGTGTAGGCAAGGAAGCATATTTTTTGAAGTCAGGAGTGGAAAAAATGGTCTATTAGGTGTGAAAATCACTCAAAAGTCTCAACATTTATTGGTAACAGAAGCCTGTGGCCAGAACTGCTTTGCTGGACACCATGTTAGTTATTTCCTTGCATCTTTCTCCTTGTGTTTCTTTTGCTTGCTTAAGGTGCAGGGAACAGTTTAGGTAAGTTGAAAGATTGCTTATTGTGTGTTTGCAAGAAGAAAACTAAGTAGGACGTGGGCTCTTGATTTCTCATCTTCTGACAAAGATGGACACTAACATGGAAGTGGTTTAATTTCTATGTGAAACATCTTAGCTTTTTGTGCTGAACACCTAACAGATGGTGTGACTCCAGAGATGATGTGAGATTACTGCTGATGAGAAGGGTCTTTCTTGTTTTACTTCCACTGCTTACCTTGTACAAGCACCTGTGTTGGATTCCCTGCACTTCCCCACTTGCCCAACCCCCAAATTATTCATCAGCTGGGGAGAGTTTCATCTTTCTGCGGGGGCAGAGGGGGGAGAAAACAGGTAACTCAATCTGATAAGTGCTAAAGCCTCTGCAGGAAAGGAACTGAGACCTTACTCCCAGGGCAGCAGTAACAGTCTTCTTAGCTCAGTTGCTGCCAGGACTGTAAGAGGTGTGTTTTCTTGAGCAGTACATCCCAAAATCTATGGCCTTATTATGGTTTTGCTGGGTCAGTGCTCAACAAATATGAGCATGCAGATCCGGCAGACTGTTGTGTGCAGCCACACTAGTGAGTGTGGAACAGGGGACCAGATCTAGCTTGTAGGAGAGGAATGGTCTCAAAAGAATTTTTTAGTTGTCTCCAGTTATTAATGAAACTATAGTCATTACAACTGCGGTTAGATATATAGCAAAACACTATTAAACTTTCAGACTTAACTGGGGATTATTTTTTTTAAACTGTCTTCTGGGATTCTGCTGTTCTTTTTGAGAAGTGTTTGTTTGCTGAGAAGAGGTTGGTATAATTTTCGTAAGTCTTTCTGTGATTCTTTGTTTAGCGTTTAAGTGTTTCAGAATGAGAAAATGCATGCTATCTCCTCTTGGATAATTGTTTCATATCAATAGTAACTGTTAGCTTTACTAGAGTAGGATTTATTCAATATTTCTTTATGGGAGCACAGTAATGAGGTGGAGGAAATACTATATCTTATGGCTTGCAGCGTTTTATTGCAGCTGTATTAAGAGCTGATAGTTTGAAAATGGCCACCGTATTAAAAAAAAAAGTTAACTAAGCCCTTTTATCAAACCCTGTGTAGCGAACGTTTTGTCAGCATGCTGATGCTTTCAGTTCATCAGAGGAGACTGGAGACATTTCATGCATGTCAGCTCATATGAACAAAATAATTTACACATGTATGTGTATATATATGAAATTACAAAAAAATTTGTGATAAAAAATAAATTTGGGGATGGATGAGGAGTGGATGTAGTAGCTGTGAAATTTAAGCAGCATGTTTTTAGAATTACTGTATCAGCACCATAGATAACAAACATTAGTAGCTGTTTATCTGATAAACCTATTCAATACTGTAAATGTGGTGGTTGTAAAACTGGAAGCTCTTTAGGCATCTGTGTGGCTCTTAGAATACTGGTTTTGGTCTGTTGTTGCAGAATAAGTAGTGTATGCAACTTTTTGAGTGAATGAAAGATCTTGAGAAACCTGTGAAATACCTTAATGTTTGCTGTGACTGTAGCTGAGAGGTGCTATGGCCTTGTTTGCATGACTAGAAGAGTTTTTTGTAGGTTTCTGGAAAGTGTTATGAGACGAACATGCCTCACTGGATGGTATGCTGTAATCCAAGTAACTGGCCTATCTGTTGGAGTAAATTAATTCCTATGCCTGATTCCTCCTTGCCATAAATAAAAATGAATCCATCCAGATACCTCTGAGACAGTGATATGTGGATGTGAGCAATTCTTCTAGATACTTGTGCACTTTCTTTGAAACACCTGTGATATTTTGGCAAGATCATGATACTGAGGTCTTTATTACAGAGAATCTTAATATGGTTTGGTCTTTTCTCTAAATTAGTGTTTCATGGTATATAAAAATGTCTGTTCTAAAAACTTTCCAAGTGTGTGTGATCTTGACTATGAAGTTAGGCTAGATACCACTTAAAGAAGAACCATTATTCATGTGTTAACAAGAAAACCTTGGAGGTACTTCAGATGAAAAAGTAGCATTGTACAGCAGTTAGTGTCTTGAATAAATGTCCATAATTTCCATATTCTGTAATAATTAAAGTGACGTCCTGCTTTGGTTATGCCTGATTATATTGGTATATCTCCTGTGTTTATCAGTTGATATCAATATTTAACTCTTCATGTCTTGTTACATATGTGATCTTACAGTGACACTAGTAATGCTAAAATAGTTGTCCTGTTGATCAAAAGGGTGAGTAATTTATTGTGTGTTCTAGGTTTTGAGGGTGATTTATCTCTTGCATCATGCGTGAATACAAGCTAGTGGTTCTTGGTTCTGGAGGTGTTGGAAAGTCTGCTCTGGTAAGTATTCTGTATGTTTTCTTGGGCTTCTCATGTCTTTTTTTTCTCTAATATACTCTCTACTAAACCATATTTCTTTTACATAAGTGTGCACAAATAAACAAAAATAAATTTAAGTAATGACTGCTGAGGGTTCCTGGCTAGAATAGGTACATCCCTTACTGGGTGTATCCACGTCTGTTGGTGCGCTCTCACATGCTAATATTTTTGTATGGGTTGGTTGATGAGGATGCTTGGTCAGACCTTTGCCTGTCTTACACAGTGAAGTGCATAGCCATGGCATTATGAAAGTCTCTGGCTTCGCTGCGCAACTCAGCCATAGTTCTGTAGGCAATCGAGCCTCTTCATGAAACTCACGCAATGAACCAGTTTGCCTGCATCTGGCCTTGGTAACTACTGGCTCTAGAAAACTCTTCAGGGTGCTGTATTGTTAATGTTTGATAGCAATCTCCGAAGTACTAATATTTTTTTATGTAAGTACAAATATGTATTTGCATGCTTGTAGGGGGTTTAACATGTTTTCTACGTCTTTCCCTGCAACTCAGTGTATAGCTGCAGCAGGGAGATGATTGTAAGCCAAAGAGGTCATGAATCTTGGTTACAGAAAAGTTTAGTCTGACCTAGAGTAGCACTAAAAAGTTTACAGACTATGATGTTCTTGGGTCACCTAAGAACTTTCCATCTTTCAGTTTAATTGAGCACCTTATAAAGTAAGGTCTAGAGGTCCACTCTATCAGATAAGAACTATTCTCTTATGTAGGGTTCCTAAAGGAAAGTGTAAGTGACAAATCATGCTAGATTGTGAAAGAACTTTTTCCTTCACCTCTGAATTCTTTATCTTACTGCAGCATTTCTGGATTTGAACCTGTCTGCTCTGAATTGGCCATTGAGTCTTAAAGTTCCCTTTGACTTGTGCTAAAAACATCCTACATGCTAGGTACACAGGAGTATCCTACTGAGTCTAGTTAAGACTAGTAAATGCTGGCAGTTGTTTTTTTGACTAATTCCTGTGCTGGCAGATAAGTAGCAGAAGATGCAGTAGTTCTAAATGCAAATGTAAAAGCCATGCAGCTGTATAGTATCCTATTCAACTAAAACCTAATGATTCCAAGAGTTAGACAAACCTTAAATAAATGCATGCCTTAATTCAGTGCTCCAAGTGAGAGTGGATAAAGGAAGATGTAGCATTGCTTCATCTAACAGTACTTAGTTAAATAGGCATATACATCTAACTTCCTGTTGTTTCTTATAATTTCTTATTATTTATAATTATGTTAGTCACCTAATTTGCCTTCAAAAAGGTAATGGATATATTGAGTGTATACCTAGAAAAGTAATTTGTGTGTTTACAAAATGTCACTATGCAAGAAGAATCTTACAAGAACTTTTGTGTTGCAGACTGTACAGTTTGTTCAAGGAATATTTGTTGAAAAATACGATCCTACGATAGAAGACTCCTACAGAAAGGTATATATGCAAAAGACCTCTCTAGTTTTATAGAACCTTAAATATTTGACAGTATGTGCTGCAGTTTTGACTCATTGCTTGAAAAAGGGTATGCCTGGTAATGCCACATAATACCAGGTAACTTAACAAGTTTGAAATGTAAAGGTGCTCTTAAAGTCTGTCTAAAAGGAATAATTCAAGACTAGCTTTTCAGTGTTTGAGCATAATACCTTACTAGCTAGTCAGTAAAAAATGATAATTTCCTTGTCAGAATTGGAAATGTTGATTAAAAAAAAAAAAAAAGTAAAATGACACTACCAGGCTTTTTTATGATGTTTATTATTAGTTTTTGTGTGATGTAGTATCTTCAGGTAGATTTGGACTTGTATGTTAGTGTGGCAGTGTGCTCTCCCTGTTTCCCGCCCCCCGGCTCCTGCGTGGGCCATGGCCACCATATCTGCCTGCAACAGTTGGAGGCCTAAGCTACTTGGCTACTAGGAAAATCTGCTAAAAGCGACTTCACGCTCACCTTTAGAACACTGGAGGCATCATACTGTATTCCTGACAGTTTGACTGATAGCTTGATACACTTCCATTAGGTGGGTTGTTGTTTTATTAATAAGTTAACACAAACCTATCATAAATGAACAAATACAGTGGCCTGTTAATTTCTCTCTTCCCATCTTCAGTGTGACAGGCTGAAAGGTCTGACTCTGCCTGCATCATCTTGAATCTCCATATTGCTCACTCTTCAGTTTCAGCTGAGACTGTGATTAATATTCCAGACTAAGATAGTTTTCATCTGGACTGCTACCAAAAGAGTTAACCATTTGAGGAAGCAGATTAGTTTTTGTCTGTGTCAGTTTCTTAATTTATTTTTCTTTTTTTTTAGCTGAATTACTTTTCAGGTGCGTTGATACTCTGATGCAGTTCACCAAATGGCTGCAAAAATGCAAGTGCCTGTACAAGGGAGGCAAAATGCACAAACCCTATCTGGAAATGGGCAAAAATTGCAAGACCTCCTCTTTCAGCACTGGACTACATATATACTGGAATAAAGAGGCTGCATTAGCTGTTTCAGCCTGTAGTTACAAGAATCTCTTCTGAATGAAAGAGGAATTAGTGAGAGCAAAATGATGATTTCATGCGTGTTTTCTTTGACCTCATATAAATCTGTATGCTGGAAAAATCCTAGTCTGTTTTAAGTATGTGGGCTTTCAGCCAAAGCTAGAACTCTTTTTAAAGAGAGCAGCTACAAAAATTTCTATATAGCCACTTTTTCTGTACTAGAGGAGCAGGAATTTTGGACCCTGTCGCGATGTTTGGTGCAGGCCGTTGCGGGGTCAGGCCCAATAAATGACTCCAGAAATATTCACAAGCTGTACTAAAGTGAAATGTTTCCTTTGTTATATATTTACATTCTTCAGGTCATACTAGATTGATGATGTTTGCTGGGTGAATTTTTCCAAAGGCTGTTTCCATGGAGCCTGAAAAAGTAAAAAGTAAAGCCATTTTGAGAAATTTTGCCTTTTGCTAATTAATTTTTATATTTTTTTGGCAAAGATCTTATAATGTTCCTTTCGGGTTTAGTTCTGAAATGACTAGGAATATCTCTGTGTATTCTTCTTTTCAAATCAGCTTGTTTAAGTCTCGCTTAAGTATGGACAACACTTTATGCAGTTGTTTTCTTCCTGTCACTGCTAGTTACAGTTCTAACTTGCTTCTTGACTCGGGTAACTTCAAAATGTATTGGTTTGGCAGTTGCAATTCTATACTTTTAATGTTAAATATAATTTTAAAACACAAAGTTGAGAGAGTGTGGCTTGAAATATTTTGTCTGGAATTAAATATCAAGCATGAAGTCTTGCAATTTGATACCTTGGTTTACTCCCTAAATATTTCTTCATAAAGAGAATAGATGCTGCTCAATTAGCTGAATAACTTTGTCAGCAATACATGCTAAAATAGTGGCTATTGAAGGAATCTACATCCCATGGGGATGTGGGGGAGGTGAGAGGAATGGAAATACTCCTCTTGCCCACCCTCCAAGCTCAAATCTAATTACAAAAGAAAAACTCAAACTTGTGATAATGCATATATGGGGAGGCAAAGTTCTTTGTGAGTGCTGATCTTACAACTAGGAATTTTATGGGCAAATGGAAACAAGGGAAGTGTACCAATAGCTTGAAAGAAAAAAAAGTAAGAAGTAAAATGTGGGTAACCTGCTTGGAACAGCTTGAGGGCACTTCCATGTCCTTTGATGCCCTCAAGGCTTTTTTTTTTTTTTTGAGGTAGAAACTAGATAGAGGAACTCTGAAAGGATACAGAAACTGAACTGACTTCATAAACCTTCCATTTTTTGCAAATTTCTCTAAGCTGGATCCGCTTTCAAATTAGTGTCACTAAAGGCTTGTTTTGGGGACACCGCTCTTAGTGGTTTGCTTGGTTTATTGTTTGCTGTGTACTACTTACTGTCTTGTTGTTTTAATTTCTATTAAATGAGCGTTAGTACGCCAATCTAACTTTTTAGTTCTCACCTGTACTTTTCTTCTAGTCTGTAAACGATCCCTGAAACAAGTAGAACTCAGTTGTGCTAGTTGCTGAAAACCATTATTACAAATTTAGCAGCCTCCTTTTTAATAATCAAAAATCCCTAATCACTTTACAAAGTGAGTGTACTTGGCTGCTGATGCTGCTATTGAAAATGTCACTAGAGCTCTTTGAAAGGTTTCTTCCTGCTGTTTTCAAAGTGTATGTCCATATAAACTTCTTAAGCCATTATGTTGCTTTATGAATTATGAATTTGCTTATAAAACCACACTATTCCTGGTGTCTTTGGAGGGGAGAGTTGCAAGAGGAAAAACTAACCACATCTTTCTCTCTTGACAGCAAGTTGAAGTAGATGCACAACAGTGTATGCTTGAAATCTTAGATACTGCAGGAACGGTATGTAAAACCAACTTCCCTGAATAATGATGCACAGTGTTAAAGCCATCAAAAGCTGTAGGGATGTAAATGATGACACATTTCCTTCCTCTTTCTCTAAAGAGTAACTGGTCAGTGCGTTGCAGTAAAGAATGTTCTTTAATATTCTAGTATTTAAACAACACTTGAGTATTGCAGCAGAAAATGAATTGCAAGTTTCCTGCGAGCTCCTGCTCTGTAATAGGGGAAACATGAGATTGAGAACTATAAAAGAGCTTGTGATGCTGTTTTAAGTTGATATTGCCCAGAGGAAGGTTTAGGCCTGATGATTACTTGGGTTTGATTCTCTGTAGAGAATACGTGCTTTCTTCTCCTCTCCTTTCTTTTGTGTGTGAGATGTACTCTGACATTGGGATAAAAATAGTATCGCTTTAGTCAGCTTTTGTGAACTCAAAGCGAAGGGTTTATGCTGACCCTTTGCATACTGGTCAGGTTTTTCAATGACCTGTTCCAAAATCTACTGAAAGCAGTTGTTTCCTTCACTGATTCCCGTGAGTACAAGCTCAAGACCCTTGGAGAATGATGTGTGTTCTCTGAACTATAACAGTAACCTGGTCCAAAATAATTTATTTAAATTCCGTATTAGACTAAGGCCATGTAAAGCTACAGAAGGGTGGAATGTCTGTTCTCTCTGACCTACAGTAAGGGACTTGGTGAGCGATTGATTAGTCACAAAGTGGCAGAGTCACCAATGCAAGAAAGGCAATTGCTGTTCCACAGTCATACTGGTGAGAGTTTTCGAACTGGGGGAAGTCTTAATGCTGCTGTGCAGTGCACCAGGGAGTCTTCATATGCAATATCATAGTTGTCACCACGCTCTAGGAATTGTGACAAGTCTGAGTGTCTCCATGTACTCAATCTTCTTGAAAATGAAAGTAGAATTTGACATAAGTGCCTAGACTACAAAATGGATGCTGACAATGGATGCGTTTACTTTGCCATGTGCTTTAAAGAGATGGGAGAAAAAGTTGGTATGTAAGGAGGGGTTTGGGAGGAGTGTAACTTCTGTAATCTACAGATTACACTGTACATTCTACTCTACCTCTTCTTTTTAGAAATTACTTTGGTTTCTGTGATGGTTTTGGTTTTTTTTCCCTAGAGTATCACCCTTGTCAATATCTAGATATTGTTCAGCCACCCCAGATAATGTTCCAAAACAGATTTATTTAAAAGTGGTTCAGTTTACTGTGATACCTATAGTCAAACAGTAAAATATCGGTCAGTTTAAAAGAGAGGGGAGGGCACAAATGTATCATATTTATGATACATTTATGACCTAAGGATATGGTAGTTTGTGTAATGAAAGTGCAAACTGAATGCAACGTATGTATCTTTTTTAATTACAGGAACAGTTTACAGCAATGAGAGACCTATACATGAAAAATGGACAAGGTTTTGCATTAGTATATTCCATCACAGCACAGTCCACGTTTAATGATTTACAGGATCTAAGAGAACAGATTCTTCGAGTCAAAGACACTGATGATGTAAGCATTTCTAAAAATGCATAATACTTGTATTTACAGTTTTCATTATAGATGTTGTAATGTATGCACTGAGATCGGATAGCTTCCAAGCTTTAAATTGAGACAAATCAACCAGTAGATGCATAGTACAGAAATGCAACTCTTAAGATAAACTGGAAAAATTGTAAGTTGTCATATGGTATACAAAGAGAATTGTCTTTTTAATCTTTTCCTTTAAAATACTCTTATTTAAAACTGTATATAAGCTTATTCACTAGTACTATAGAAAACATTTCTAAGGCAACTCTATTCTTACCTCAATTAAAATTGGTGAAGGTTTAAAAAACCCTACAGTTCAATTGTTCTTTTCAATATGCTTACTGTTTATTATATTTGAAAAGCACAAAATTCCAATGTCTTATACAAGAGAGTACTGTAAGCTTTAATCTTGCACGTTATGTAGCTTTTGTATTTTGTGTGTCCTTGGAAGTAAGTTTGGACATGCCATTTCCACACAGTTTCAATATGTACCTCTTAGCATTATTAAAGCTATAAAGTTTATAATTAAATTTAGGGGAAAAAAAGCTACTGTGGATGTAGGGAGTGAATAATTAGTCCCTTATTGAAAGGAAGAAAAGTATTTCAAATGTGAAACAGCAGTAGAAGTGTGTTTTTAACTGAAACACCTTGTACATTGTAGCCATCAGACAGAAAATCTTCCTTAACAAAAACTGTTTATTTCTTGCTTTTTTTTTTCCCCTAAGTGTGCTCATCTCATTTAAACTGTGTTCATGGAAACTTTGATCCCTTCCTTGCTGCATGTATCCACATATGCTTCTGCCGCCAGCAGACACAGAATGTATTAAACATTTCAATTTCAGGGAAGTTCATTGGTACTCTTGTAATACAAATCACCTTGCACACAAATAAGCATTTGCAGGCCTTGCCTATGTTCAGCAGATCTCTTCTATAAGTGATTTATTACCCATTATCACAAATGTATCTCAAAACTGTAGTATTTAAGTTGCATGTGCCTTTTCCATTTGGAACCTTGTTTAGCATCAAATTAACACTAAAATACACTAAAATCAAGATAAAACTTAACAATATTTGAAACATTAGTTTACATAGTATATTTATTCTGATTCACATAAAATTTCTAGTATCTTGCTAGTATTTCCTTGGAATTGGATCTCTCTTTAGAACACTCCCCCTAGTCTTGAAAACCATTCCATAGTACCAGGAGAAAGATAAATGTTGCAACTTTAGTTCTCACCAAAATTTAAGTAAAGTTTTTCCTGTACCACAGCTTAGGTATAAGTTGCTTTCTCAGCGAGGGGAAAATTAAATGATCAACATATTATAAATCTTTTTTCAACAGTTGAATTTGGAAGAAACTTAGGTACGTCCTTAAAGGACAAAGTAAAAGGAAGAAAAAAAAACCCCAGCTTTGTATGATTGCCTTTTCTTGCCACGAAGGTCAATTCAACATTTTATGTAGTTTGTAATCTTAATAAACTAGCATGTTTCTTTCCTCTGTGCATCAGCTTACTGATCAGAACTGTGTGAGCAAGCTGCTCTTGAAAGGACTGCAGATGCACAGGGAGCAGAGGAATGGTGAAAGGAGCTTTAGTGACCTTCATCATGCTACTCAGTACAGGCCACTTTATCCAGGATTTCATGAATGTGTAAAGATCTTATAGCAGATTCTTCAGTGGACCCCTTGATACCTTAAACATCTGAACATAAAATCTTATTAGGCCTTCTAGGTGATGTGAGATTTTGCTCAATTGGCAGTGTACCAAATCCTCAAACCATTTCCCCCCCCCCCCCACCGCCCTGCCAAACAGCAGGCAAAAAAAAAAAAGCCGTCACTTTGAAGATTAAAGTCTCACACAACCATAAACTTCAGTTTCTGTTATACCAGAGCTTGATTATGCTGGAGGTCAAGATCCTCTAAGGATTCAGGTAGGGTTTTAGGTGTGCATTTACACTGTGCTTTCCCAAAATTTTAATTAATTCTTTGCTGGGATTAAATTGTTTTTAGGTGCCTATGATTCTGGTTGGCAATAAGTGTGACTTGGAAGATGAAAGAGTTGTGGGAAAGGAACAAGGTCAGAACCTAGCAAGGCAATGGAATAACTGTGCATTCTTAGAGTCCTCTGCAAAATCAAAGATAAATGTTAATGAGGTAAGGCACACTACCTATGGGGGGAGGGATGGCAGGGAGAGAAGGATGGGGCAATGTGTTCTGGTAACCAAACATTACTGTTTTTCTTGACAAACTAACAACGCTATTAATAACATTCACTATAACGGACAAAACTGTACCCTACTGTTGTGAGAATTTGTGAGGTGTTTATATTAAGAGATGTATTTAGCTTTTACTTCGGACTTTTAAAAATTCTATTCATTTTAGAATAATTAGTTATCAAATTATATTCATATGAATTTGGGATAAATATTTTTTTCATGTTACATTCCCTAGTTGATATAATCTCTATCCACTGAGAACATACTCCTCGAAACTCTGAAGGATTTTGTCCAAACTAGCAACTAATTAGAGAAGAGGCCTAAATAAGTGCTCTGTAGAGAAAGAGAGACATAAACCCTTTCTACTACCTAGCTACTTATTTATTTAGCAGGAACAAAGTGACTGAAACATGTACGTTTTTAGGACTTGCCATAGTGTGTGCCAGCATAAAGAAAGGGATGCAAAAATTTTTAGAAAAAGAAGCTGTGTTAGTGTTTACGTTTCTGGAACAACTTGACTATTATGATGACCCCTGCCATTCATTAAGTCTTCTGGAAAACATTGTTGGCAGCATCAGTCAAATTGATAGGGCCTCTGTGCAAGACTTGCTTGTAATCAAGTAAGTATGGTGATTTTAAGCACAGTTGATTTTTAAAGACAAGCAATGTGTGTTTAATTAGTTGGGAATTTCTGGAAACTTTTCAGTTTTTCTTAAATACAAATTAATCAGCTGAATTATATAAAAGTCATATGTTTAATAAACTAGAACTTATTTTCATCAGATACTAAAAGCCCTTGTTGGAATGTTTGCTGCTTTGCAGCCAGTGCTTAGGAAACTGCTAGCATGGCTTTAGTATGAAGACTTTGTTGATTTAGGAGATGCAGAAATAATTGGAACAATGTTGTCAATTATGAACAAAACAGATGCTGTTTAATTGTAGTATGTAGACTTGTCTTAAATTAGCCTTTCAACAAAATCATGTTCTAATTAGAATTACAGGAGACTCCAAGTGTGAGAAAGTCTTATACATGAGTTACTTTTCTAGAAAAATGTTACGCTTATGTCATGCTGTAGTCCTATAGAGGCTGCTGAATTAATTCTGTAGACTGGTATTTTTTACGTATCTGGAAAAGCATGATCTCATTCAAATACTGCATATGCAGTGTACTTGAGTAACCATGAAAACTTGTAGTTAAAATTTACTAGAACTTTGAGACTATCCTTAGACTGATTTGAGTTGTAAGAAAGCTGTAGCCCGTTTCTTGACCTCATTGCTAAATTGCAAAGAAATAGCATATGGTAGCTGATCACTGTGGCACGTATCAGCATGTTCAGATGAATTTGACCCCGTGATGAAATAGTTGTAGATTATAGATGCCTTTCCAGTTTGTTTCACTGAAAGCGGAAAATCCTTGGCAGACAGCTATCTCAAACAGGGGAAAAAAAAATCCAACAGGTATTAATAAATTATACAATTTAACTTTCTGGCTTTGTGATAACTAAATATTTACAGGGGTTCTTGAGTATGTGCGTACATTGTGTGTAAAGATTCAAGGCTTAAGGTTATGGGAAAAGCCTCTTAATTCCAATAACCAACTGATTTTTATATTCTCAGATCTTTTATGACCTTGTGCGACAAATTAACAGAAAAACTCCGGTGCCTGGAAAAGCACGCAAAAAGTCATCGTGTCAGCTACTTTAATATATAGCTGTACTGTAGCTCTGAGCCAGGTAAACTTTTAAAAATTTTTTTGTGTATTATGTCTATTAAATACAAACAAAACAACAAAAAAACACTCTAACAACTGTGGTAGCTCTTGATGCAGAACAGCATTGAAAATTCTTAATTTGTGTTATCATAGAAATTCTAATGGTCTTTATTCAGGTATTCCAAAGTCATAACTACAAATATGTGCAAGATACACTGTATCAATTTTTTTTCTTTTTCAAGCTTTAAGATGTTGGTAGACCTCAAACGAAGGACATTCATTCTGATACTCCAAAATTTTAGCTTTTGAAAACAGGGTTTTCTTTCTTAAAGGCTGCAAGATCTAAATTATCAAGAATGCACACAGTAAAATATTGCAGTTTTCATGCTAAAATGTCACTTTGTGCTTTAAACTCCTGCATATATTTGCATGATGTCATAGGAATTTAGCTTGCTTTCTTTGGTCTATCTATATTTTGTAGGCTGCGTTGTATTTAGTACATTTGGAAGAGAATGGTGAAGTGATCATTGTAACACTCCAAATATTTGACCTGGAGCTATTGGTTACTAGATCAGTTTCTTACTCGTTGGCAGTTGGCTAATGTTCTACATGACTAAATCTGTGCTTTAAAAATGCTGCTGAAGGCTCAAGCAAGCTCCAGCCCGCTCTTTAGCGAGCCTTTCTAGAAGTTAGTCAGCAGGCATGAATTTTTTTTCTGCAACTTGTTCTTGGGCAGGTTGTTTCCCTCTTTTCACCTCTAAGCCTTAGTATGGGCACAGGTCTCTCTTGATTGACCTGACATTACGTGAGTTTCCTGTTCATCTCAATTGCCTTCAGTTTTCCTGGATGTGGGGTGGTTCTGTTGCTTCAGTGCTATTTGATATACTGGAGGATCCTGGTAGGACATCTCACTTTCATAAATTTCAGGCTTTTATTAATATTCAGATAGTGCCATGTTTAACACTTTTTTTGTTTTGGTATTGATATTTAAACTTAATTTAAACAACTTGAATCAGCTTAAAGTATAACTGAGAGGGTTCCAAAAGCATTAACTGAAGATGTCAGAAGTGGCTGCTGCACTTCCTTAACAGGGCTTTTGATTCGGGAGCTTTGATCCTCCAAATGTGTTTTTGTTTTTAAAGCCACTGGAACTGTCATACTGTAAGCAAAACTAGTCCCACCCATCAAATACTACTTCCACAACTCAGCCATATGTATCTCGTTTTACTAATTGAGACAGTCTGTTATTTGTATCTGTACAGTAGAAATTATATTAGTAGAGGAGAAGCAATAAGGTTAATTTTCTCAGTCTGCTAAGAACTTGGGTAGTTCCTGCTTTAGTTATTTTAACTGAAGAGGAATGAAAAATAGTTCTAAGTAATAGTAACCTCTTGTTTTATTGTTACAGGTCTGAAGAACTGTTGCCCAATTCAACAGTGCCAGCATTCCAACTTTATTAAACCTACCAACATCATAAATGGACTTTCCTGTGGTGGTACCCTTTAAGAAATGGATGAAAGCTACTACATCAGTTTGCACATTCTAATCACTTTCCAGTGTCACGAGAGATTTTTACTTATAAATATTCTAAGTGTATGCAACTGGTAAAACCAGAGCCTACATCCAGTATTACTGATAAGAGACATTGTTCATCCACCAATGTTGTACATGTATGAAAACTGTGTACTGTATACTTCAACAATCCCCACTTTCTATTGGAGAGTACAATAATGTAAATCCTAAAAGCACCACTATTTTAGCATAATAAAAGAAAGTCCAAAGAGCTCCTATATAGACTACTCCAGATAACTTTGCTTCATCGGTATTTGTAGCTTACTGTAACTTTTTTAAAGAAATACAGGATCATCATCATTGTAATGTACAAAAGCGCTTTGATTAACACAACAGCTATCTAGTTTTTTAATTTTAGGAAAAACCTGTGGAGACAGTGATCTAGTCTTTAAGAGTCCTTTCAGTATAACGTCTGACTAAAGACATGGCCTTTAATATCTGTTGGGAAGGAAATGTCCAGACTTTTCAACCTTTTATTGTATGTTTCCTTTTCCTTGTTTACATAGGGAACAATGTTTATAGTTGTGTGTACAGTGGGGGTCTACAACAAGAAGTGTATATTTTAAAACGATTTTTTAATGATTTAACAATTTTTTGTAAATCATTTTCGGGCTTCTGCAGCTGTAGATTCTCACTGTGAATTCCCTTGCTTGCTCATGCATAAGTGTATTTGCAATACCAAATATACAGGTTTAGTACTTTTGCCTGTTAGTGATTGTTTTACATGTGTAACGTTTTGGTTGAGATGTTAAATGGTGGAAGAGTACTGTGGATGTGAATGTGGGAAGTAATTTTAATCATGTGTAATTGGTCACAGGGCCTAAGTTGCAGTAATTAACTTTTGCTGATTTATTTAACAATGCCTTGTTGCTTTGTATGCATTAACGTTTGGGTGTAAAGATTGTGTGTATATCCAACAGGGAGCCACAGTATTTAAATTGACCAACCTAATGTTACAACTGCTTTGAGGTGGCCAAATGTAAACTAAAAGCCTTAATTAAAGTGGTGCAATTTTGTATGACTTAGCATCAGTAGTTCAATAAATTTGGATTGCCATGCAAGGGCTTGCATTACGGTTATATACTACTCGAATGTTTTGTGTTTTAGTAGTGCTAGTAAGTATTGATTTTTTAAATCTTTTGCACAGTGCAGATCCATACATCTTAGGACGAAAAGGAACTGTTATGACTTTGTCTTCTGACAAATACAGGCTGTGGATATTTCTTCTAATAGAATCCCATGTGCTAGGGTGGATGAATTTCTGACCGAATGAAATTCTGCTAATAGTTTTGGACTTGGAGTATTCCAAGTTCTAACATAAGGGAAAGTCTAACAGAAAAATATCTGTCTTCAAAAGTTAGACTATCAGTGGCTATTTTGGGAACTTGAAAATATGTTGCCTGCTATTTTCTTTCTTTCTTTCCAGGAAGAATTCATTGTTAAAATTGACTTAGTGTAGCTTAAAAAACAAAAAATCTCTTGGGAGAAAATATTATTTTTCTGCATGACTAAACCACATTTGTTTGATTTCAAGGAAATCTACAGAAGAGCATTCTTGCAGTATTGAGTGTACAGTTTTGCAGACTCTAAATATCTTTTACCACTGTTGGACTGTGAAATGGAATGCGTGGACTGTGGATGATTTCCTGATCTTGGCTGTGCTGCTGAAAATTGTCACACCCAAATACTTGGTACCTCCTGTTTCTCTGGCACAGAATTATCAGAGCTTGTTGTAATCCATTCCTGCAAATTCAATCAGATTAGGTTAGCTAATACCGGTAAGCTTTGAGATAGTTTACGTTGCCCAAAGTGAATTAAGGAGCCCAGCTGATCCTTCCTGCTGGTAATTTCATCAGTCATCACCGTTGCTTAATGGAGGTAACACACTCTTTCACTGTGTAGAATCAGAGTTAAGACTGAAATTCATTTTTATTTATCATTAGAAAACAGAACATGTGGTTGATGATCCCCATAAATATCTCTTGGTGCTCTCTGCACCCTGATTGGTCCCCAGAGTAGATGAGACTGGAGCACTGGATGCTCTAGTTCCTCTTTCACTAGGTACCTTCCTCCTTGATGAGCTAATCAGTATTTTTCCTCCCTTCACTTTCAACCTCTGCTTATTCAGGTCTTAAAACACTTTTATGTCCCAATTGTCCTTTTATCTGTGTTCTTTTTAATGTGTTTCTTTTCCAGGCAGCTGTACAGATGGCAGTGGGTGGGAGGGAGAGAAAATTCTTTCATAACATCAGAGTGGGGGGGGCTGATCTGGTCTCAGTGTCCAGCCAAAAAGTACAAGGAACATCAGGCCTTTTCCTGAAAGTTCTGTATTGAAGCATTCTTGGTTGCTCTGTGAAATAGTAAATGTACAGTTCCTCAGCACCAGAGGTAGTCGGTTTGATCAAAGTAAATTTTTTAGAAACTCCAGGCGTTACCATCTAAAGATTGTGCTAAAAAAAAAAGTGAGATACACTTTTTGCCTTCTATAGTTGGGCCAGATTTGTAAAATCAACATACCATAACCCAGGTAATACCTAAAAACCAGTTTTTTTCTCCTTGAAAACTTAGGCAAACTTCAAGGGAGCAATGTCCCAGTTGTTAAAGGGAAGATGCATGACAAAATGATGCTGAGAAAGTGATGCACATGATGCATAAGGAAAAACAAATGAAAGAATTTTCTTCATTTCTAAGTAATTGTGGCATAAGAAGCTGTTCCTGCTGAGGAAGTGAACATCCAGTTCCCCACAGGAATTGGAACTATGTAAGCAGTTACCAATTCTAGAAAAGAATCCTGTCTGCTGAAATTTTGAACAAACTTTTACGTATTTTCAGGATAACTGCTTTGTGTACCAGCGCTTAAGAAGTTCACACTTGAACTACTTGTACAGAAACAGAACACTTCTAATCAAGCTTTGAATGAAAATATGCATAATTCATAGCTTGAAAACTAATGCAGTAATTTTCCAAGTTCAGTGTTAATACACATATATTACTGCTTGTAAAGTTAGCTTATGCTTACAGTGCACACAAAGGTTGTGACTGCTTTATTTCCACCCTAATCTGAAATCGCTGTATGTCAGTATTTAAATATTACGAGCTTTCTATGGAAAAAGTAATGTTTATGTCCTGAAATATAGAAGTATTATTTAATGGAATGGCACTCTTCCTATTAGGACTCCTTCCTATCAGTATAAATTTATTTCTTATAACTTACCGTGTTACTAATGCCCTTCTTCATCCTCAAATTATTCTGTAAAATGAATGTCTACTTGTTGAAGTTTTAAGAATATTTTGAGACTTTGCAAGATGTTTTCAGATGTCCAAACAAACACGCTGTAAGCTCAAACTACTTCTGCTCTTCTGCATAAGAGAACATAACTTGTGGAAAAGTACTATAGAGTTAGATATTATTTCATAATGTGTACTGATATTGCAATGCTAGAAATGGGAGGTGGGAGGAGAATCCTGATGGAATTGTGATTAAATTGTGCATTTTTCTCCTTTTTTGTGTAACTAAAGTTGCTGTTTTCTCATGGGTGAACAGTAAAGATGAGGATTTTCTTCTTTTAAACTGCTAAATAATCTATGGATGAGTCAAACTTGATAGATATTTTTTTTTTTTTTCCCCCCACAAGGTTTAATAACTTGGAGAAATTTTGCCACACTACTACTAATTCTGGATAGACTTCAGTTTAGACATCTCAACAATAGAAAGTTGTTTCTAGATATAAATGGTCAAAAATAGTAGTCTGTATACAGCTGTCTGCAACACTTCTTGAATTGTAATATGAAGATGTAGCCAAGCATCAGCATAGACAGAAAGCTTTTTGTCTAGTGTTAAACTGCTGTCCCAATAGCATTAGGTGATACTTCAGTTTATAGCTTTATTTTGCTTGTGTATGGGGAATAGAATAAAAGCAAAAAAAAAAAAGAGTTGCTCAAATATGTAACAAAATGCATTTGTATGTAGTTCTTTAAGGTACCGTTATGAGAAGCAGAGCTCTTAACCAAATTAGGTTCTTATTTCTGGGTCTCAAGCACCTTGTACTTTTCTTTGAAAGATTTATGAACAGCATGAGGATTCTTAAAACCTAATTTAACTTCTCTGTTTTTGAAAGTAAAACTCTGGAATGTTACTTATATTTGAAACTTTACATTCATAGTATGGAACTCTAAGCAACATTGTTTTGTAGTCTTGATTTTGTTCCCAGTGTTGCAATATCTGAGCTTCAAACAACAGATCAGTGTGGATTTTGCTTTTTTTTTTTTGCTTTTCTTCTGTTTTTCTTTCCTAAATCCTCTCCAAAACCATTTATTTTCAGAATTTTGAATCATCAAGCAGAGGGTGGCTTCCTGTTTTCAATGAGATGTTCTTTAGGGAGAGATTTGTGAATGGAGAAAGGAATGTCTTCGTAATTCCACTGTACTCACTTCAGAAATACTCACTTCACTCAAGAAATATTAGTGCTGCTGAACACAAGCTCTACAGCTTCATTGTTTCAAGAAAGTTCACTGCCACCAAGATATTTTTTTTTCTTTGGGTGGCTGAACTACTTCATTTGAAAGACACTGTAATTTGTAATTAATTCATGTAATTTCTTTTGGCTACCATAAACTTGAGGAGAGGGGGCACATCTGCAATCTTGGATACAGAGTGAAACTATAGTAGAAGTTATAGTTCCTTCTTTGCTCAGTATATTTTATGTTTTCATATTCTGTGCCATTTTTACCTTGTACTTCTAAATCTAGCAGGGAGGAGTCAGTAACTTCACTCCTGTACTAAGGACAAAAATCTACATGTGAAATCCCAGCTCTCGGATACTGGGTTTACTGCTTGTAATGTGCCCAATACAACAAAGACTCTTGGCACTACTGTCGTGATTTTACACACAAATAAAATGACAGTTACAAATTTGTCTCTTTCTTTTTCCTTTTTTTTTTAAAAAAAAAAGAGGGGTTAGGTGAGCTTCCCCAATAGGAGTAGGCACGGGAATCAATTTGCTTAGGGTAAGATTCCCAATAAATATTAAGAGTCAACACATGCATTTTAATACTAAGCAAACACTTGACTTAAATTCTTGAGATTGGTTTAAAAGAAAAGTTTCCTTTCATCTAAATTTTTAAAAAGTGAAAAATTACACGTGTCCAGGAATGTGTTTCAAATGAGAAAAGATGGGCTTAAAACATGAGCTTTTTTCCTTCCCTTACAAAAAGGCACGGTATAATGGGGGTTCCATGGTTTTCTTTGTAATGAATGTAGTCGTGCTGCTGTCACACACTGCGCAAGAACTTTGTCAGGCTCTTGCTTTTGTTAGTACGGAATTAAGACTCCTATTTTCTATATGTAGATGTCATGTATGCAGCCTAGCAATGCATTAGAGCAATTTATTTTATTTGTGAGCTGTCTATATTTATAAAAACATATTTTTCTAAAGGGTAATTGGAGTTTTGAGTTCATGTACTTGTCTAATTTAGTATATCCTGAACATAGTACATCCTGTAAACCCTGTGAACTTCACAGAAAGCGAGTAGGGAGCAGAGGAATCTTGGGCCCTGGCAAGAAACTTGCCATGTTTCTGTGGTAGTTGGGCTGAATTGTCTTTGCTTGTCCTGCCTGTAAGTATTGAGCGTTACTACTACCCCTTGTGAGATTCTGACAATGTGGCTGCAGTTACAATCAGTGTTGATGCAAATATATGAAACTTAAGAGGGATTTGTAATTTTTAACTATAAATTTAAATTCTGAGTCCTTTATATTGTGCTAAAGGAACACTGTATGTAAGAACTGACCGAAAAAATTTGCATTCCCTTCTGCTTCTTGGAAGTGTGAGATGCTTGTGTGAGACTCCCAGTTCTTTTTTTTCCCTCATTTTCTTCTCCTCTTTCCCTCCTGTTGGATAAATATGAAGTTGGATTTTAGTCAAAAAAAATGCCTGAAAACACACCTCAGGGGTTTTGTCTTGTTCCTTGCCCCCTTTACGGGAGCCAACTTGGAAGCCTCGAAGGTGCTTCCCCAGCCTGCATTTAAAGGAGTTGTACATACCATGACAAGTTCTCTCAAGGGCCTCAAATCCCCTTTTTGTTTTTTTTTTATAGGTTTGTTGGTGTGGGGTTTTTGTTTGTTTTGTTTTTTTTAAAACAAAAAAACCCAGTATGTTGTCCTGTTAATTTAAATTTATTTATTTTTTTTTTTAATTCTTCTCATCTATCATTGCTTTGAATAAGTTTGGGGCAGCATGCAATGGAAGTACTTTCTCTGTCATTACATCTCTCATTTGTTTACATTTTTCTGCCCTGAGAAAGGGCTGGCCTGAGAGGGTGAGCTGTTGGGGAAGAACTGAACCAGATGTTAATTTGTGCATTATTCTGAGTAATACTGTGCTGGTTTGGGAGGATGTATTGAAAGCTAAATTCTATTAAATATGTACTACTGAATTAGAATACAATAGTTCCTTTAACATTCTTTTAGTCTTCTGCTGTAATGAAGGTTGTTGCCTTTGCTTGTGCTTTCATGACAGTCTACAAGAGAGGACAACTATTTTTCATTTTTAAATCCAAAAGTGCATTTCCAGGGTTGACTGATCCACTCTCTAAGGTTCTCCTGCTTGCTGGTGTTCTATATCCAGTTTTCATCAGGCTTCTCAGCTTTCCTCTTCTTGTGAAGCCTTCTGAGGTTCAGCTCTCCCAACAGCTTCAGTGAGCCACCAAGTTGGGTGCTGTGGTGTTCTATCAGCGTCTGAAGCTGGCTGTGGGACTTCAGATGATGCCTTGCAATTCTGCTGCCTCTTGCAGCTGTTTTTAGATGTATCTCTCTGTATGAGGAATTTAAATGCACCCCCACGTACACCTGAGTACTTCCAAGTGTTTTTCAGACCTTGCTTTGTCTACGTTAAAAATGTGCTTTGGACAGTTTTCCTTGTACTAGAACACAAGTAAATGAACTCCTGTCAGTAGCTCAGTTATTTGTACTGATAGGGTAGTAACAGTGTTTTTCTGTAGTTAAAAAGCCTGCAAAATGCAAATGCAAAATGCATTTTTATTAGTTTGCCCAAGGAGATACGGGCTGAGTGATCCCGCACGGTGGTTACTGCTTCACCGCCTGCTGCCGGCGGTCCGGGTTAAACCGGGAGAAATGGGAAAGAGAAATGGGCGCAAATCTGCGAACCGCTGGGCGCAGCCTCCTCTCGGTACAGCCAAGGGGGGGGAGCTGCTGAGAAAATATCTTGAGCCACGGATTATCTCTTGTCTGTGGAATGAGATAACCTGGGCAGCATTTGACAGATTTAAACTACTTTTTTTTTTTTTAAGGCTTTGCCGCTTAATGCAGGGTCCCTCGGCGCGGGCAGAGGGGGACGGGTCAGGCCCTTGCCCCCCTCACCGCCACCGCGGCCTGGCCCTACCTGTGTCTGCCCAGCCGCCTGACGGGGCTCGGCTGCCCCCAGCCCAGCCCTGCCGTGCCGCCCCGGGGCTGGCTGTCCGGGGCCCGTCCCTCAGCGGTGCTGGGTGCTCGGGGTCCGTCCCGGCTGCCGGCGGGCTCTGGGCCGGGCCCGGGCCGGGCGCGGCGCAGGCGCAGTGCGGCGTCCCGGCCTGAGGCGGGGCGGGATCCCGGAAGCCGGCCCTTCTCCTTCCGGGCAGCGGGCCGGCCCTGGCGGAGGCGCGAACGCCTGAGCCCGGGCGGCGGCGGGCCGGAGGCCGTCATGGAGAGGTGAGAAGCGTGAGGTGGCCGGTGCTGGTGGGGCGTCCCGGGAGATGGTGGGTCCCCGCGGGTGCGGTGGGACAGGACGGGACGGGTCCCCCCTGTGGCGACGGCGGAGGAGGAGAGGGGAGCGTTGCGGGCTGGAAAACGTAGTGAAGCTGGAAGCAGTCTCTGAGGGCTGTCGAGGGCTTTTATGTCACTGGGGGCTTTAGATCTGCGTGATTTCTTCTGGAATGTAATTGTCAATTAAGCAGAAGCTGTTAATTACAGAGGAATCGTCGCACCGGGCCTTTTGCGGGTGCTCTACTGGCAGGCCTGCTCGGGCAGCCCCCGCTGCGGCCTTCACAGCCCGCCTGTAGCTTCTCATTTGCGTGTTAGTAATTGTTAACGACTTCTTTTTCTCTCCTGAAAGACACGGGATTTTGTGTATCTGAAAAAAAAAAAAGAAATCAAATGGTGAAATCATGTCATTTTTTCAATGGAACTTTTCCATTCAAAATGGAATTTAATGCTTGTGAATCTCTTACTAGTATTTTTGTTTGGGTTTTTAATTTTTGTTTTTATAATAAGAAAATGTCTGTTGTGGTGTAGGAGGAATAAAGTGTCTGTTTTTAGACAAGCTGAGCAACACCAGATGTTCTATAGGGGAAACTGGACATCAGTACTAGAATTAGAGGTTACTTAGGTGTTATTTAACTTCCCCAGTTGCGGAGTTACTCGAAGCAACAAAAAAATTTTGTATGTTCTGCTTTGATTCACTTTGTCTCTATGTTACTGTTCTCTAGAAATGGTTTTGGAGACCTGTTATCCCCCCGCGATGCAGAGATGGCCAAACCTGGATGGAAGCAAAGCTCTCAGAAAAAAGTTTCTAGTATCCTTTTTCTGTAAAGACTTTATCTTCACTTTAGTTGTTGCTTGCTGTGTTCACAAGGTGTATTTTTACCACTGCTTTGATTTTGAGCATGTTGAGAATCATTTTCAAACGTACAGTAAGTTACTATTTTGTTTTATACTTGTTTAAAGTGAGGAATGTATTAATATAATGTGAAATTGTTGTCTGATTTGTGAGGTGTTCTGTAGTCAAAATTTTGCTATTGAACTTTCATATTTTTCCTATCTGAAGTCGTGATTTTTTTGTGTGGCATTTTTACACATTGAGAAGGAGAAAAGTTCAGGAACAAAACTGTGATTGCAATATCTAAAAACTAGTAGGGAGGAATATTAATGACTGACTGCAAGTGTAACTATGAAATCTGGATGAGTTTCATTAGAAAAATACTCTGTTTTCAGCAAACTGGTACGTTACTTGGACTTTACAAAAGAACTTAGGAGGGGTGAGCCAAAAGATGCAATTCTTTGCCTTTTCATGGAATAATATTTCCTCTGAGTGGAATTTTCTTTCTCCCCTCCTTTTTCCCCCCATAGTAGTCTCAAACAATGTCAAAGCTGTTGTAGTGATGGCTCAGAACAGATTATTCAATAGACTTTAGGGAAGGTGAGGGATTGACACATTGCTTGTATAGTCAATTTTTGACTGCATTTAGTTTGATTATTTTGATTGTGGGTTCAGTATGATTTCAGGGATGTCTCCTTTGTGTAACGTGGTGTTTTAGAGTTTTTCATGGGCTTAGAAACTTGAGTTGATGTCAGCCCAGAGAACTATGTGAGCCATAGCTGACTCCATCTCAGTTTTTGAAAAAAATGAAGTTTTCTTCACTTCATTGTATCTAAATTCTACAGTTCTGTGCTCTTTTTCATGTACTGTTTTATCAGAGTATTGTGGTTATTCAGTGTGTCTTAACTTTTTGTCCACAATAATAGCAAGAGGTGAGCACAGAAATAGGTTTATATTTCAACAGGGGTTTTTTTACACGCTTATTTACAATAAGAAAAACATACCTTGTAACTTGACAGCTAATATAATGGTATTTTTCTAGTTATGATAACAAAGGAATCCAGTACATTTGCTCTTCCTTTTGTTTTTTTGCAAGCATAATAAAAGTCCAATAAAATATTGGACCCAATTTTAGTGTCCCTAAGAATCATGATGTTCTTGGTCACTGACATAACGTAGGATACTGAATCTTTTACACACTACTTCTTAGTAAACCATACCTAGAGCACTTAACCTAGTTGCTGACGGTAAGAAGCAAAGTAGAGCTGCAGAGACTTTTTTTGTTGAAGTCACCAGCATCCTCGACCTGACAGAGAGAGAGCAAATATTTTTTTAAATGCATTGAGGCTCAGATTTTCCTGCTATGGTTTATGTAGCATAAAAAAGGTCCTCGTGGGGCAAACGTATTCTCTGTTATCTGAGCAGTTATGAGGACCTGTTGTGCTTATGTTTCTGAACTTTACAGTGTCCCCTTCTAGCCCTCCAGCTTTTAAAGACTTGTGTTGAAACATTTTGTGACCTAACTCAGGCTTATGACTGGGACTTTCTGCTTTAGTCTGAAAGACAAGATCTGCACCCTTCATACCATTTGAGCTACAGCAAAATATTTTTCCTTTCCAAGTATTCACAATCATTTTGAATAGAGCCAAAAGCATGTTTAGGAGAATGTTTCTTAACTTGTTTATTAATCAGTTCTTACATCCCTGGATGACACTACTGGAAACATGACGCCCAGAGGCCAGCTGATTTCCCGAACTCCTGGTTCATTGCTTCGCCAGCCAGGTAAGACTGCTTTCTTTCTTTAGTATTTCATTAAAGGAATAATACACTTGGATTTCATAATTGATAGCAATTCATAGGGAGAAATGCGTGGATGCACTGTAGTGGGTCCAGCGAAGGGCTGAAGTCGGTTAGGGTGTTGGAGCACCTGACATGTGAGAGAGAGGCTGGGAAGAGCTGGGATTGTTTAGCCTGGGAAAGAGAAGGCTTGGGGGGATCTTGTCAATGTCTATAAACACCTGACTGGGAAGGAGTAAAAAGATAGACAGGCTCCTCTTGGTGGTGCTCAGTGAAAAGACAATAGGCACAGTCAGTCTGTGGAGTCTACGTCTTTGGAAGTAACCAAAGCTGACTGGACAAGGTCCTGAGCAACTTTTTCTAGTTGACACTGCTTTGGGCAGGGGGGTTGGAGCAGATGGTCTCCAGATGTTCCTTCCAACCTCAACTACTTGGTGATTCTGTGATTCTCAAGTTAAACACATTTATAAATATGGAAAAAAACATCTAGTAGCAGTCAATATATATGTTCATATGTTATATACTTATGCTGTTGCTGACTGCCAATGGATTTTTGCCTTTCAGTTTTAGAGGGTGTTTGAGCTTCATTTTCTCTGTTTGGCACGAGAGCATGTCCAGTGTCATTTCATTCTTGCCTTACTAGTCAGCATTCTAGTTTGTTGTGTTTCCTTCTTTTTCGCAACCTTCTTCTGGTTTTGCAGTAGCTTTTAATTATTCAAGATTGTCTTTTGTGTAATGTCTTCTCAGGTACTTTTCCGTTTGTGTTTTTATAGCAGATTAATTCTGTTGCTGACCTTTCTACCAGGTGTGTTTATTGGTTGCATCAGTAAATGTTTTTTGTCTCCACTAGCAGAACAAGAAATTAGGTGGTACACCTTGCAGAAAGGCTGTGGAACCACACCTGGTGGCTAGGGTCACGTGTCTCTGAGACCTCCCAGTTTCATCAGCTCTGCATTAGCTGACTCACATTAGGAGGGTGTTGGGAGTTATTCACAAGCTGGCACGGGTGCAAAGATAAGCTCTAGAGAGGCTGATTCTTCATGGTTTCTCAGGGTTCCTGGCAAGTTCTTTGTGGCCCCTTCTTGTTCTTATTTAGTGTAGTATCTAGTGGCTTCTCTTTTGGCAGCCAGGAGCAAAGATAAATGCTGTTAGCATCAGCTGCCTTCTCAAGCACAAGCTACTTGTGTGTCAGCATTGACAGCTCTCACAATGAAACTGCAAGTTGTTCTTAGAGTTGACTTGACACTAAACATACTGTGAAAAGGCCTGTAATCCTCTTAGAGCCTCCCTTACTAGTTGCGGCTGCAATAAAGAAACATGCCCATTCCACACATATCCATGTCGTCACCAGGGCTTACCTCCATTTTCCTTGTCGGTCTCTTCCTGTAGTCTTCTATTATGTCATCATTCAGGCATTTATATAAGGGATTCCTCTTTTTCGTCATCATCTAGCCAGTGTGTTTTCCAGGATGTTCCAAGAGGATGGTTGCACCTTGTGCTGCTCCACATCCTCCTTTCAGGACTCCTTGCAGATGTTAGTTGTTTTAAGAGAGAAACGTTGTGTGTCATACTCTGATGGTCAGAGAGCACTTCAAAATCAAGTAGCTCTTTTCCCACTTTTATCTTCAGATTGAAACATGTGTATACCATCTTGAGCGTTGTCTGTCTTCAGTGAAGATCTTTATTTCAGTTAGCTTGTTGACCTGACAGGTTGCCACGATTTGTGTGGCTGGTCATCCTAGAGATGTTACATCAAGAAGTGTTACTAGACAGCATATACTCTGTAAATACATCATCTATTTTTTAACAGACTTCAGAAGGAGACTTTATGGTTTCTCAATAATGATTCTCTCTACAAAATTCCCTGAACACAGCTGACAATCATCCACACGTGTGGCTGTGATTTGTGATAACCTTTGTTCAAACAGCATTATGAGTCGACAGGCAGTCCTTACAAAAGGTTTGCTATTTGACGTTCCCGCACTATTTAATACAAAGACTTCTACGCTTCTTCCTTACATCCCTGCATTTATTCTTGGCATCCTGGCTTTCTTCTGCTTTAACTTCACCACTGCATCGTAGACATTTTCTGAGGGTCACAAGTGTCATCTGCTACATAGGCTAGAGCTACTTCTCTTTCAGACCGCCTGAAGGTTCTGCAACAAACATAGCACCGGCATTTTCACTTCTGTTTCTGCTCCCATTTTACAGTCCCATTTCTACAGTGGAACATTTAAAGTGTTCTTACGAAATGCATCCATTATATGCTCTCCTGAGGACAAGGTTTTTTGCTTCCTTTGATGTCAGTTGGTCCTAATTGTGGATTAGGGGTATTAGAAACTGTATTTGAGGATTATTCAACATAGTTCTTTTCTGCCACCCTGTAAATACTTAACTTTGAATGCATTGTGTCATATGGCTGGGGAGGTTATAGCAGTTATTTTCTGGTACCATGGAGGAGAGAAGGATGAGCCATTAACAGTTTCAGTGCTTTGATCTGCAGCTTCAGGGTCAGACTGCTAATGTTAGTAGCCATACTTAGAGTTCTACCGATTGAAAATTGATTTGTGTCTTTGATCTTCCATATGTCTGACTTTCACATCTCAAGAGTTTAGGGAAAATTTATTTGTGGTGACTCAAGATATGCGCTGATACAAGGACATAAATCTTGGGACAGAAACCTTTGGTTCTTCAGCTTTCTTGATCTGTGTGAAACTGATGCATGAAAAACCAAATCTACCTATTGATACAAAGCCTTCTAGGGTCCCTATACCTGTTTGCAATGAACTTCATCCCTTATAATTTGAGGGTGTCAGAGATGTGATGAGATACACTTTTGGCTATCTTCAGGACCGAGGACATTCCAAGAATGTTCTGTTTACCTCAGGTGCTGGGGAAAAAAAAAAAAGGGAAAAACTGACGAAAAAATAAGTGCTATAGGCCTTTGATCTTCTGCTTCCAAACTGGGTGTAGTCTGATGGATATGCAGGACATGCTCTTTATTTTGTGGTTGTTATATGCTGTTGCAGGCATCTTTGATGCCTCTGATTCCAGCAGTCCTCAAGTTCAAAAGGAAACATCAATGCTGACTGAAGCTGTTTTGTTATCAGGAACTGCTGTTGAGGGTTGTATAAGCACTCCTCCTTGTGAATTTGCAAACAAAATGTTGGGACAATGTGTCATTCCCTCTTTACCACTGTTGACACAGCCCCTGACTTAGCTGTTGTTGTCTTAATGGAACCACTGTTTTTGGGTGGCTTACCAGGCTGCTTGTGATTGATAAGGGGACCAAAGCAGCTACTGTCTTGATGTAAATTCTGCGGTGTTTGGGCTGTATGAAAGTCGGTTGTGGTGGAGCTCCCTGTTGTCATAGGACATGGCATTTATCATCTTGCAAAGCAGTGTCTCTGTTTTTAACATGGGTCAGATATTCCTGGGAACACCAGCCACTGCACTAATGTGCAGAAGTGTCTGGAGCAAATGTAGTGCTTGCTAGAACAGACTTGTGGTTGCCTTTTGCTGTAAGAGTTTGGAGAACAATTTCCAGAGTGACTGGAGATTTACTGCTATTTATGCTCATGGTGTGTGTTTACCAATGAACTCTAGAAGCTGAAGGTGTGTCACACATTTGGTGCATTTATACACTCGCATTCGATCTGGCTTCAGACTTCTATCTGGAATACTGCTGCACTAGAGGAGGAACTAAAACGACACTAGATGAGCTTTGTCTTTACATTTATACATGCCTATACATGCCCCTAAAAACTAGGGCTCGGGTACACTCTGGACTTGGTTAACAGAGTGTTTTTATAACTCTAGTGTAACTAGATGTGTAGATTATTAAATTCCATTATTGATAATTAACCTCCTTATTTCTAAGTGGTTTTGGGCCTAAGACTTGTTTTTCCTTTACACTTGGCATTTGTGGGTTTGGTACAAGCCTTCTGATGGAAGGAAAATGGACAGGAGCAAGTTACTTCTCCACCAGTTTGGTTTGTCTGTTTCTTGTGTGATTGAGCAGGATTTTGTGAATACATCATTCTCTGTTATAAGAGTTCTTTTGGAGCTCCCTGATAATGCATAGTGGCCTTAAATACTTTTTCTTTTCAGAAAAGGCTCTCTCTCTTTGAGTTACAGGATTACCTCGAATCTCCGTGCAGCCATCAGACATGTCTGCCATCCTGGGAACAGGAGGGAAGTCTCCTCTGATTCTACCAACTCCTGGACGTTTTGGCAACCTGTCAATGGTAAGATGGTTAGAGCACCATTTTCTCTTTTGTTCCTGTGACACTTACAAGAAACTACAAGTTTACAGTGTTTCAGTGTGAAGAATAATAGAGTTGTGTAAGAACTTGCTAAATGCACCCCGTGTGTTGAGCTAGTCCTTAGAACACCAGCTCGTGACTACAAAAATCTTTACTTTGCTTGTTTACAAATTCTTCAAAGACAATTGTTCTGTGTCAGCAAGTTAAACCTCCAGAATTTTTCTTATTTTAGTGCTCTCCACTATTAGGCTTCACTTGCATGTTAAAGTTGGGACTTCAAAGCACAAGTTTTTCTGCTGACTTTTCAGATGACATTAATTATTTTCTACTGTAGTGTCTTCAGTAAAAAAATGATTAGAAGAGTTAACAGTAAGGACATCTGAAGTATTTTATCTCTGTTTATTTTTAAATTAACTCATAACAAGTTAAGATGTCTTTCTGCATGTGCATTTTAATTCATTCTCCCTTTCGGTTGTTCTAAAGTTTGTTACAGCCTATTTGTTTCTTTAAATTATCAGGTTCTGGGGCCCAGTTGATCAACAGGTGTACAACTCTTAGACGTGGCACTTTTCCTCTAATTCAGAGCCTCTTGCCATTCTGTAGCTGGTGTTTTGTGAGTGGAGTGCATTTTAGGTTAGCATTTAGCACTCTGACTTGAATCTAGTTTAGATGAGCAGGGGGTAACTTGAAACTAGACAAAAGCTTTCACAGGAGACTGATGGAAAGAGAACTTCAAATTATGTCTTGTGGAAATTTACTTGCTGGTAGATAAGAACACTCATCAGCCCTTTTTGTGTTTCCCACAGAGACCTGATGTGGTTTTATTGGAACTGAGTTTCTTGTTATTTTTACTCTGCAGTCAGAGCGCTATAGAATTCTGTTCTGGTTGGCTAGAGGGCAGTGATGGCAGGGAGAAATCTGGCAAGAGGAATACTGTGGGTAGAAACTGTGGCATAAAAGGAAGAATAACAGATATATGTCCACAGATTTTGGACGTGCTTAAGAAACTGCTACAGCAATGCCATCTGGTTCCCTGTTTGTACTTGTTTGGGTGGGACCATTTTAAGAGTCTGGAAAAAGAATGAATCAGTTGCACCTCTCTAAGTTCTTTGTACAGCATTAATTGCTGCTGAGGAAACAGTTGCTCTCATGGAAACAGCTACAGGAAGCTGTGCTGTCAGTGCAGTATATGTACAGTCTGTCTTCCGTTTTGGCTGTTTTGCTGCTCTCACATCCGCTATGTTATCGATATCGATATGCGTCCCCTGAAATACTCCCCAAAAAGTATAGGTTGTCTTTATTTCCCCCTTCAGTGTTCTGGTACTTGCTATTATTTTAAACATGTATTGCTTCATTCGATCAAATGGTTTTGAGCAATGCACCAAGAAGGTTGAAAGACTGGTGAAATGGTTCTGATTCAAATTTTAACTATTTTGCTTAACTTTTCACAGCTGCTTTACAAACTAGTAATGTTATTCTGTCTCTTTTTACTTTGAATGACAGAATACTAAATAAATGTAGTAGAATATGAAAGTTAAGAGTTATTTATTTGTTTTAAGATGAAAAGTGATACACTGCGTTCTAAAGTGGAAGGTCTTATTGCATTAGCTTCTACTTTAGCTATTTTCTGAAAAAAAAAAAACATTGAGAATTTCCTTACCTGGGTTAAAATTTATCTTTTCAGAGCTTTTTGTTGAAGGCATATAGTTGCACCTTATCTTATGGCATTTATTTCACCATTAATTTTTAGAATTGCTCTGTTTATGCCTTTCATATAGAATAAAAAAAAAACCTTGGAGCTAGGCTTATAGTAGTCTGAGGTTGCTATTTATTTTCCTTATGTTCTTGTTACGATTTTAGCTGGATGAAAGTAACTGGACAACGGTGCTCTCACCTCAACAGACCGGAATGTTTGGCAATCTAGACATGTCCAATATGACAGAAGATGTCACTATGAGTGCTGTTCTGTTGCGTGAGGATGATCCTGGGGAAGCTGGTGAGACAGTCTGAAGGGTTCATAATAGTTGTCTACATTTTTTATTTGTGGGATATAAATATATATGTTCTTTTTTTCAGCATTATTTTGCTGAAATATTTCTTTGTAAAAAAACAGTCTAGTTTAAAAAGTTCAGAAAGTTAATCTCTTCCAGTTATTGGAGTTTTGAGAGTTTGTGACTTCTGTGGAACCTGGTGGCACAAATGGGATGCTCAAGCGATGCAAGATGCAAACTGGATCAGTTTTTTTGAGTTTGTTGTTAAAACTTTCTCAGATGATATATTTACAGCAAAAGTTTTATAATTATTTGACTTACCTCGCAGCTTCTGTGCATCTTACTGTCGTAGCTGATAAGTTCTTCTGACTTTATGGGATATAAATAGTTCATTTCGTTATTGTCCTCATTTAGATTTACAAAAGGCAAGATGACTTGTCATCAGCAACATTTTTTTTTTTTTTGTAGCGTGTTGAGGTTTTTTTACCAGGTTGTGTCTGACTAATACGGCTGTTTCTTCCTAAATCTTTTCTAGCTACTATGAGCATGTACTCAGACTTTCTGCATTCCTTCCTGAAGCACACGTCAACTACCATTTTTGATCTTGTGGATGAGTATGAAAATATTTGTAACAATCAGGTAAGTAGTTTGTTGTTGTTTTTTTTTATTTACTTTCTTTTACAGTCCCTTCCCTAAGTTGAAATAGTATTGCTATTTTTCTTTAAGATGAGAAGTCACAGTTCAACGTAGACAATTTAAATCTTCCAGCTGGTTGCAGTCTTATGAGTCACTGAACACTAGGGTTGAATAGTGTCTCTCTTTCCTCAAACGCTGCTTTGGCACAGCAATATCCATTGTGTAGCTTGCTGAATACTAAAAATGTCATCTGGCTGCCATTCCACTGCGAGTGCCAAGTGACGATAAACATGAGCAGATGTATAGATTTTTTTGGATAATGATAATAATGCTGGATTTAAAAGTACTTATTTCTCTCGGGTATAAATAAATAAAATCATTGTATTATGATGCTTTAAGAGTTTTCTGCTACATTACTAACAAGCTGGCAGTAGAGGGCTTGATGTTAGATTTAAGGTTTTTCTGCTTTTAGACACGTTTTTTTATTTGATTGGCTGTTGACTGACAGTTCAGGATCAGCAGGGTTTGACAGTTCAAGTGGAAGAAATTATCATGTTTCTGTCAATAAGTGTTGATCACAAAAGAGGGAGGTGGGCAGACAATTTTTTTACGAGACTTCATACCTGTGTCTATGTTAAGAAAATGTGTTCTTGGTAGAAGGTTGCTAGGCCTGTTTGGTGCAAATTTGTTGTTGGGCTGAGTTGGAGAATGCCGAGATCTTTATTGAGGTGAGTACTTGTGTTGCCAAGTGGAAAGGAGGACAAGAGAAAGAAAATAAATTTAATTGTTTTGTAAGACAGTGGAACTTCTGAGCCAAAAGGGAAAAGAAAGTCTCTTCCATTCCTCCTTCTTGAGAATACAGATACCATCTGTAAGATCATCGAATACAGAGTGGTTGTTTTAAGCCATGTGGAACTGGAGGGAGTTGACTGTATGTTGCCAAGGACCTACAAAAGTAGAGTGAAGGATGCTGCTCCAAGGATTGTCTGGGATGATGCTGACGGTGCTTGGGATGGGGGTGGAGGGACAGCCCTGGGTTCTTGTGCTGCCTTTCAGCTGTACTTTGAGATCAGTTTTGGGATCACTTTTGGGAACAGAGAAGATCGTGCTCTTGTCTTGCATCTTGCATAAACTGATGAATATATTGATGCCTGAGAAATTGGATACTCCTAAAATGTTTGGGGCCTTTCTTGTGTAGTAGGAGCTCTAGAACTAGCTACTGATGGCAAAGACTTTATTCTCTGAGTTTTCTTCATAATAAATAAAGGAAAAAGATAATAGAATTTCTTTTTTGATGATACTGTAAATTATGTGGTAACCAACAGATTTGGTTTCCTCATTTAACAGAGCGAGAAAGGAAAGGGTATCTTTCAGGCACTGATAAATGTTAAACACCACAGAAGTGGTGTTGCAAATACCAGTAGGGCTGGCTTTATGTTTGATATTGATGTGCATGGAAAACAAGTTGGGGGTTTTGGTGGTTTGTTTTTTGGCTTTGATTTTGGTTTTTCATTGGTTACATTCTGTCTCTCCCAGTCTTTTGGTACTTTTTAATTGATCGACACAAGCTTGTTTTATCCTGGGTTTGTACAGTGCCTTGCAAAACAATGCTACTCTTGTGGTTTATGGTCTGTAGGCAGTGATAATATTATTTTTATTAATAATTGAGGGAATTCATGGTGTAGAGTATAATCTACCTATTTTGAAGAGATAATAATTAAACTTGGTTGTTGAAAGCATTCAGGATAATGAAAAGATTGCTGTAGTGGCTTAGAAAAAAAAGGCACAATGTTGGGCAATATTAACTACATATAAATTTATTTACCTCAGGTGAATATACTAGGGAAAATAGTTTATCGGGCAACTCCTGGACAGCAAAAGTTTTCAAAAACTGCCAGCGTCTTGTGGCTTCTCAAGCAAGAGATGGTGACTTGGAGACTGTTGTCCTCACTTTATAGGTAATTCCTTTGAAAAGCACACTATATTTTTGCACTGAGCTGACTTTCTTAGATTTTTTTATGAGTTTATAAATATGGAGTGAAGCAATTAAGTACCTGTTAATAATCTGTTTATGGAACTAGGTCCTGATATATATGCCTATTTATTATCAGTTTACAGAAATGAAAGTTGTAAATGGGCCTAATCTTATTACCTTTGCAAAGTCTAGCATTTTTTTAGAAGAACATTTTCAGTGCTTTCACTTATGCGTTCTGTTGAATTTTCTCAGTTTAATTTTAATCATTAACATTTTGCACTTTTATTTCTAGAGACAGAATACAGTCTGCGCTGGAAGATGAAACTGCATTTGATATCACAGTAAGCTTGGAGTTCTGGGTTTTTTTTAAGCTAAATAAGATAAATACAATCTAAATGCTTGTGTTTTGTTTTTATCATCACAATATTGCAGCCACTCAAATTCAAAGGTGAAAGTATGTAAACAAAAATGAGACTGATTTTTATCAAGACAAATATTAAATTATTTCATATTCAGTGAAAAGTTAATTTAAATATTCAGTTCTAAGGAGAAAATACTAGTGTAAAAAATATTATAAACTATACTTCATGTTTTATTTTCTAAAGTGTTCCACATGCACTTTGAAAATCTACTAGAAATAACTATTTATTCCTTTCAAAAATCAATAGTTGTAATGTTCCCGTAGGTCAGAGATAATTTTGCTTTGTCTAAAAGAACAACATGTGGTCTCAAGCTGTCTAGCCTTTGCAATCCTGATTCCAATTTATCTCGAGAGAAATCCAAATTTTTTTGCATTCTTCTTTCAGCTGTAGTCTTCTTGTCTATGTCAATACAATGCTTCCAGCCTTTGCTGCCAGAATATGCTTAGGAAGACAAAACAATAAGTAAAGTGACTCTGCCTTTGTAAAATTTATGATCCCAGTTGCTTTTTTCTCAGTCATAAAATAGCTTCCTCTAGGATTCCCACTGCTACATTGTCACTTAAGCACTGTTGTGCCAAAACCCAATCTCCTCCTACCTGCATTTTTTAGGAAAATACATCTTGTGTTCTCTTTTTGTTGCAAGCCTAATGAAAGCTAAATTAATGCTGGAGAACAGTTAGAAGGATCAGGGTTCTGCGGTTGGGTTTTTGTTCAGGTTTTTTTTTTCACTTGTTCATGTTAAGCGCGCATATGGTCTTAGTAAACATAATCCTTTTTAAGTATATGGTAATAAATGGGATTTAGGATGAGTGCACAGTGGAATCAGTGGATCTACTATGTAGAATCATTCTGAGGTCATGCATTTGTGAATTATGTTCTGAACCTCATTTTTTACAGTTTTTAGTGTAACTGGATGTAAAAGATCATCCAAGTAAACCACATGTATAGTGTCATCTGTTATTAAAAAGGGGCAGGGGAGAGGTAGCATACTGAACTTGTAGAAAGTTTGTGAGTTAGTATGTGTTTGGTTTGGTATTCTTGAATTTGTGGCAAGTTTGGTTTTTTTCCATGAAGTAATAATCATCTTTTTCTCAAACAGGTTTTGACTGCTAGTGAAAAGACGAATGTAGACAACTTGTTTCAGAAAGATTCACTTGTTCGACAAAGCCAGGTATGATGGAAAGTTTTTAAGATGAGAATGGAAATACATCAGTAGAGACTTAAGTGTTGATACCACTAATGTTCCATGCACTTTATTAAGCTGTTTCTAATCCTTATTTCTTTATATTCACCAAAGTATGTTATTCTTGGTATGTGTAAAAATAATTCTTTTTAATTTCTAAAGATCAGAAATGTTTTTCGGGCTAGGTTGGAGAGGATGGAAAGCTGAAGGCTAGTCCTGTATAGAGCATCTGTTACTGTTGATTGTGATCAATAAACTCTAAGTAGCACTGTGGTAACTGCAGCATCTAGTGAGAAGTAGAGATTGAGTGCCAAAAAAACCTTCGTATTGGATACTTAAAATGAAAATGTCTTCAGGATGTATACGCCTTGGCTTAACATGTAGATAATGAATAGATGCAGAGATGATAGGAAGGCAGTTAAAATATTATTTGTTACATGTTTGTTTTAAAAACGCAATTTAATTTTATTCCAGCTGGTGGTAGATTGGCTAGAGAGCATTGCCAAGGATGAAATTGGGGACTTCTCTGATAATATTGAGTTTTACGCAAAATCTGTATACTGGTGAGTTCAGACTTCCTTTGATTGTATAGATGCTCCCATCAAGTGTAAAATTCACAGACACAGAATCACTCTTAAAAAGAAGTGGATTTCTGAAAGTTGTTTAGTTCTCTAAATTCTTAAATGTAAAAATTGAGATTTCCTATCAGTTCTTGCTTTTGGGAGGTTAGGATGGAAGGAAAACCATCAAAGCTACTTAATTTAATCTTAACTTGGATGCAGATATGATTTTTTCATAAGGCACAATAAGAGATAGAATCATAGAAATGTGTAGGTTGGAAGGGACTTCTCAGATCATCTAGTCCAACCATGAACCTAACACTGACAAAAAAGTCACTAAACCATGGTCACCTGCAGATCGGCTTCCTGGTTACGCTGGATAAACCCATTTTTATTACGTGTTTCTCAGGTGGTTACTTCTTTATCTGACTTCAATTTTTTCCTGTTTAAGTTGTTGTCATCACTTTGTGTCGTTCACCCTTGACCAGAAGCCGTTATTGTCATCTTTATTATCAATGATGATGGGTTTTACAACAGGAAAGACCAAAGACTTCCTTTGATGCTAGATGCCTAGAATAAGCCTGCTTTTAATGGCCAGTGAATACAGGCTTTTGAAATCGTGTGTTCATCCTAAGTTGAATTTGTATCCGAAACTGACTTTATAGTGAATAGAAATGGGACATTTTGCTCATGCAGAAGTAAATTTATAGTTAAATAAATGCTTTTGAAAGAAATCAAAGATACGTGAATTGATTCGAATATTGTACTTCTTGTGAGATGATGCATTTACACAAGAATAACACAGTCCATTGATAAATCAGCCAAAGTAAGCATGTCTCTTCTGCAACCATATTCCATGTATCAAAAATATCTTTAAATATTTGTGTCTTCTTAGAAGGTGCCTGCTAAATTAAAAACATTTTTCTTATAAACATTTCACTGCTTTCAGGGAGAACACACTACATATTCTGAAGCAGCGACAGTTAAGTACATACATTGGAAGTTCTCGAGCTCTGGTAACAGAGTTGGTAAGTATTATTTAAAAACAAAGTTTGGTTTCAGAATGGGTTAGAGAGAGTATATATGCTATTTTCACAGCTTTGCACCAAATTTTAGATAGCTGTGCTATCCAAAAGTAGTTGTACTACCTAAAAATTGTGAAACATTTAAGTTGGAGAAGATGAAAATTAGTATAGAAATAGTGAGGCGGGACACCTCTGTTGGGATATGTGGACTTCTGTTTTCTTTCAGCAGTCACTTCATTCCTTCATCACAAGTACCTGTGGTCTATTTGGTGAAGTAGATGACTTTATTAGTACTTCTAATGCCTGAAACAAACTCATGTTCCTAACCAGAAAAGCCTATAAAACTGTTTGGAAGCCCTTGCAGATCAGGGTGTGCTGTCTTTATACAGTAACTAGTACAATGAAACCAAGTCCTGATGGGATTTCTTGAGGGCTACTGTAGTAAAAGCTAATAGGAGAGCAGTCAAGAAAAGGACTGTACAATGGAAGGAGGTAGTGAACTGTCTCAGCGACAGCAAAGTAGTCATAGAAGATTAATTCAATTGGGGAGTGATCTGGGATATTGATTGGCTTGAGAAAATCTGTTTGGATTAACTAGAAGCCTGTTATGAAAAGCCTTCTTGGCTAGAAGGTGGAGGAGGAGAAAGAGTCTGGTAGGTAGAGAGGCAGAAGGGGAAAGTATGTTTGAAGGTGAGAATTGCTGGAAGATGAGAAGTTAGGGGCAAAAGACAGGGTGATGGAGTAAATAAAAGAAATTGCAGTGGATCCTTCTGATATGAACAGTGACAGAAGTGGAATAAAAGAAATGTGAAAGACAGAAAAGTATCATGCTAGATATTGCATGGGTTGTACAGATTGTTATGACAGCATGAAAAAATGACTCCAAATTACAAACCAGGGCAGAAAATCATCAGAAGAGGGAGATAAACATTGTGTGGGTGGTTGGTGTCTTTTTTTCCTTTCAGGATCCAGATGCTCCTATAAGGCAGAAACTGCCACTTGATGATTTGGACCGAGAGGATGATGCGAGGTTATTGAAGTATCTCTTCACTCTCATCAGAGCAGGAATGACAGACGAGGTAAGATGCAGAAAGTTACAGTATCTTCTTGGTTAACTAGTTTAACTTATTTTAAATCTTACTATTAAAGCTAACGAAAAGCTGTGTACTAAAATGCCTGTTAAAATTTGGCTTGTAGTGATTTAATTTTCAATTTATTATCAATACTGACAGCGATGGACTGCTAAATTAGTATTCTAATAAAATTTTGCATTTAATTAAGTAATTTTGGGTGTAGAATAGATGTGTTGGAAAGAATGTTGTATCCTTGGGTTTTTTGGGTGTTTCACAATATTTTTTTACCATAGTGGCTTGATACTATATACTGCCAGACAAACACAGAATGTTTCAAAGAACTTCCTAGCTGCATTTCTAATAATCAGTGGATTATCGTACAGGCTTCCCTCTCGATATATTATCGTTTGGCAGGGTCTTCAGCAGTGAAAACTCTGATAGACTTTATCTGAGTATTCTAAAAAGCATGTTATTATCCTCCATTAACTCTTTTACTGTAAGTCCGCTTGTTCCCCCAGCTCAGAGAATATTTGATGTGTATGCTTTGCATTAGTCCTTAGCTGAGTAACATCCAGGCGATTTCAGTCCTGAAGCTGTTCAAAGTAACAATTCCCAGCTGCGAAGTGGCTTTCATGATTTAATCATATAAATACTTGTATTGTGGTGTTGTCTAAAGGCCTCAGCTGGAAACTGATTCCCTTATACTCGGCTCTATGTGTATACATAATGACATTTAAATAAGGGGAGGGGGTGGAGGGAAGGGACTGGGAGATTCTTGTGCCCAAGACCTTAGACGTAGGAATATGGTTACTTGCTAGTGTTCTGTTCCACTGTGGTGCACACCTATACATTTTCTGATAGTATGGGCACGTGTTGCTGCAGGGCAATGTGAATATAAATTTGCAGCATCAGTTGTTCTGCAGTGGCTGTTGTGATGTCCCTGCTGTCTGATAAGCAAGAAGTGGGTTATTCACTACTGAAAGAGTAAGTTACAATACTTCAAGTTTGCTCTGAATTAAGAATGGACCGTTGTGCATTTACCTTACAACAGGTCATACACAGCAAGTAAGCTGGAACAACTTACTTGTCTGTTCTTAAATTTACTGTTTGTCACCATTCCCAAAATGGCAGAATGTCTGCAGCCCTCCAGTGCGAAAAGAACAGAATTTGGCTAAACAAACCGAGACTGCATATTGCAGTTTCTCTCACTGTTCATACTGTTTTGTCAGTCCTGGAACGGTACCAGTCAGACTAATTAGACAATCTTAAGATGACTTTTTTTTTTTTTTTTTTCCAGAGATGTAGATTGGAAGAATTGCAGGCAATCTTTTTTGTATAGGTTCTGTTCTACTTGCCATGCTATTCAAAATAGCTTTGAATTAAACCTGTTTGTGCTAGTGCATAGCCTATCGAATATCGTTATGGGAGAGGTGGGATTGCTATTTTTAGAAGTGTATGAGGCGTTGGAAAGTGAAGTCAACTGGAAAAGTAGATGACTCTGTGAAGAGATGGATTATACATCTAAGCAACAAGACGACACCTTTAACTAAACTTATCAGAAGGATGCATAACAGCTGTTTAAGGCAGCAGAGACTGTAGCGTATTGCTCACATTGCTATAAATACTGACAGCAAAACTAAAACATTTAGTGAAAAAAACCACTGATGACATTTTATTTGCTTTGAAATCTTTCAGTTGTTTTGAGTTTAAGGTTCTTTGTGCTTATTTTTTGCATAGTAGAAATCTACACAAGTCAACTGTTTTAATAATATTCAGGTTTTTAAAGGAGAAGCGGGTGGTTTTCCTACCCTGAAGTCCGTTGCTGAGAAAATCCATTATTTTTCAGGCACAGCGCTTATGCAAACGATGTGGTCAGGCCTGGAGAGCTGCGACTTTGGAAGGATGGAAGTTGTATCATGATCCTAACATAAACGGAGGTATCTACTTCAAAGTACACTTGAGACAAATGTAAAAAATTGGGCAGAGGGCTTTCTCCTAATACCTGTCCATGGCAAAGAGAAATAGCTCTCTCTTTTCACCTTAAGAGCCTTTTTTTTTATTTATTTTGCTATGTCTGTTGAACACGTAAAAACTAATGTCAAATTATTTTAGTTGAAGGTATGAGTACACTGAATCCAGTTAACATGCTAAAGTCCCTTTCTTTTTGACAATCAAACATAATCACAAGGAAACAGATGTCTCAGAGTTCTAGACAGATCTTCTCCACCTTCATATACTAATATTTCAGTCTGTATTTTCTCAACATCTGACTTGTGCCACCTAGCAAACATTTTGTTGCTTATAATAGTCAGACTCTATATCTGGCTTCAGAAAGATATAGTAGGACTAGAGTTCAGCAAATGTAAATGCAGGAAAAAGAGATGCTTTTAAAATACTTGAAAATTGTTAAATTACCTTTCTCCTTGGTTCTGGGGTTCCTTGCACATGGTCCTATTTATAACAGTACCTTTCTTCTCTTAATATTCAGGATGTTGCAAGATATAGGAGAGAATTTAAGAACGTGTCTAAGTGCTGTCCATAGCCGGGTCTGGGAGGCATAACGCTTTCCTACTTTTCAAATCCCAACAGCCTGTTACTTTTATCCGTGTGCTTCCCCAGTGTCCTAGCCTTGTTGTTAGTGTACCTACTGAGCTTGTTACGTGAGTTTTGGTTCCGTGGTGGATGCCCTCATGCTGATGCCCTCGTGCAGAACAGCAGCGCTGAAGCAGTGATGTTTTTCAGAAGTTTGTATTCCTTAAGATATAAAAATTCCTTTTCTCCTTAACTTTGTGTTTCCCAAATGTAAACATTGTAGCTATGTTATGGTCAAAAACATTATTTTCTTCAAAGTTAGACAGCAGCTAAGCTTTCCAAATACTGTAACTTTAAGATGTGTGCTTACCGAATTTCCCAGAAAAGCCAGCTTGTGATCCAGTCAAAAGCATTAAAATGCCTTGGGAAGAGTTCCAAAGGGATTGAAATTGGGTTAATAACAAAAAATAGGTTTTACCTTGTTACTGGTTTCTCTTTTTTTAATAGCAACTTTTTTTTTTCACTTTTTTTTTTTTTAATTATCCTTGCATGTAGGAAAAGAGCTGGAGCCTGTTCAAGGGAATCCGTACAGGTGCATTTGGAAAATAAGTTGTTGGCGTATGGCTGAAGAGGTAAGATGTGCTTGATGCACTGATGTGCTTGATATTAACTGAATGTTTCTGAACGCTTTAACATGATTTTAAGTGAACCTATCCCCTCTGTCTTTGCTGCTTATAGAATTTGCAATTAATGTTTCTAAGAGGACTTGTGAAATAACGTATGTCTTGTAGAGAGAAATCTACATAAACAGCATCAATTTTTCAGGCTTAGGAATTGTCTGACTTTTTTATTTGATTGAAAGTGAAATTGCTGACACTACCTTTTACTTCCATCTTGACTTAGTTGAATAGGAAAGGAAAAACATTGCTTTCTTTCCAGGTCAATATAAATTTTTCATGTAAGTTACTGGTGAAGGGGAAGTCAGTTGCTACTCTTGCATTGGCTCCTGGTATGTGCTGTGACTCTCCAGCTTTTCTTGGAAACTGTTAGATGGAACATGTTGTAATGGATTAATCTCTAATAAAATGTAAAATGACTAGAAAACATATATGCTTTCTAAATAAAAGTTACAATTTTTTACTGTTTATTTTAGGAGCAGTTTAATAGATATGAGAGAGCAATCTACGCAGCACTGAGTGGAAACCTCAAACAGGTATGTCAAGCCTCCTACTTAAGTGGTGTTTGGCAGTTATGCATTTTCTTTCTCATATGTGACAGTGATACCAGAAATACTGCAATTACTGGTTGTTGTCCTTTTAAAAATCTAGTAAACGGGACAATAACAAACATTGCTGCTTTAGTTGACATGTTCTGTGTAGGATTGACATGCCTTAACTAAATATACGTGATAGACTTTTCATAGTATTATTCCTGCTAACTTTCCGTACAAACTGGTCTAATGTTGTTGGTTTAGTTCTTTTCTAATTTAGTATTATTTAGGAGCTTATATAGTCACCTTCCTGCTCGTGCACAGTATTCTTATAGACGAGCTGTTACATCCAAAGATATTCTGTACATGAATTTTATTATCAATAGGATATATACTATATACGATGCTCTCTTTTAAGCAGTTCTCTTATTTTTAATTCTCCAGATGGTTTTGAGGTCTCCCACTCCTAACTAGTGACTTTTAATTTTTATTTTATTTTTAAGAACAATGAGGAGCGTTGCAGACTGTCATAAAAGTTTCCTTGCTGTTATAGTAATCAGCAGTAAGGTTCTACTTGAAGAGCTTGACTCCCCACTCCCACACCCTCATCTTGGTATGATGTACCAAGGATAATTCAGAAAATAAAAAGGGGGAATAGAAAATGTTTTCAGGTCTTATTAATTGAAATATAAAATTAGTTCTTTTACAGGAAAAAAAGGCATTGTAAAATTATACAGACTTACAGAACAGAAGATATTTACCATTTTGTGACAGACATTTAATGAAATTAAATTTCAGTAATTTTCAGTAATTTCAGCAAAATTCAGTCATTTTAAAATTACTGTAATAGAGACCTGTTTAATGAAATGCAGCATTTTCTCTGGAACTTGTCCCAGGGTTTGACTGGACTGTTCAATGAGCCTAGCAAGATTCAGAGAACTGGTTATCAAGTTCTTTAAATCTCACCAAAGCAGCAGTACTCCCTCCTTCCTACCCTTCACCACTCACTGCTGCACTGTGTCTTCTGCAACCACGACATAAATCAGTACAGCAAAGCGATCCTGCTGAAAAACTGCCGGGCAGAAAAGTGGATCGTCTTCCTCTGCATTGGTTTTCTGAGGTGGTGGTACATAAGAGGGGAATGGTGTCAGAGTGGTGCTGCCTTTGGAAGGAGGATAGGACGTTTTCTTTTTCCTACCTCAGGTATAAGATAATCAAGGGGCTAGAGCATTATTCAGCAAAAGGATTTTTTATTTCTTTTTATATCCTGCTTTGGTGGAGGAAAGGCTACTTGGTATTAATGGTTATTAATTAGTCTGCCTTGGTGACTGGAAATCTGATCCTAATTTACAGTTGCTCAGTTCGGATTCTGATAGTTCTCCATGTCTGATAATTTTTGCTCTGTTTCTTTAATATGTAGCTTCTTCCAGTTTGTGATACCTGGGAAGATACCGTTTGGGCATATTTCAGGGTCATGGTGGACACTCTTGTTGAGCAGGAAATACGAACCTCAGTAATAACTGCAGAGGAGACAGAAGAGCTCCCTAGAGAATATTTAGAAACAAAGTAAGTTTTAAGTAAAATTTTGCTTCTGCACTTGACATGATGATCTGTATGATCTGTTTGGAATATTCAAGGTAATGTTTTTTGCTTTTTCTCTCCTGCTTTGAAGCTGGACTTCAGAAAAAGTTTTTGAAGAACTTCAGGCAACAGACAAAAAGGTACATATTAATTGCAGTGTTTCTCCTCACTGTTTACCATTTTTAACTGTTCACTAAGTTGTACTTTTACTACCTATTTAACGAAATGCTCAAATATGCACAGTGACTGATTTATGGTAGGTTTTCTACCTCTGTAGTATGTAATTTCTCAATTCAAATAGATTTTTCTATATGCTGCAACATTTCTAATGATGGAAAAGATACACGTTTTGTCTTGCCCCGTATCTGCCAAAGTAGCTGGGTGTGCTAAAGAAACAGCTGACTGGCAGTTGGTGTCTGACATATAAAGCAAATAAAGTAAATCAACTATTTAACACTTTGATAATATGTGCAAAGATTGATTAGATGCCATTTTCTTTATAGGAGGTTTGTGTGCATATTTCAAATCAGGCCTTTCAAAATTTAAAAGTGTATTTGCTTAAACAGACTGTGTTTCTTTGTTACTTTAACACCCGGGATACTTACTTCATTTAAAATGGAAGATATAACTTATACATTAATTTTGTGAAGATGAAATTGAAACTACACTTACTTTTATCATATTGCTAAGACAAAAACATGTTGAAAGACAGCTTACAGATTGATGCAGTTGGCCACAGATGCGCCCGGCTGCCTTTGCCTTTCTAGTGCAATCCTCATCATGTAGCAGCTTTACGGGTGCATTTGAATTGTATTTCATGCATTAATTCCTCTACTTGAGAAAAGCCAATCTCTTCTTCCTCAAGTAAGTTTCACAGGCCTTTTCTTTCAGGATTTGTACATGTTGTTGCTTCTGTGACTTTGTAGAATCTATTTTTTGTAATATGGTTATTTATTCTCCACTTCAGTGCAAAAAGCCTTCAGTCTTGGATTTCTTCCATGAAAGTATTAACTCTACAGATCTATATTCTGGTTCTTCACGTTTGTCAATATTCTTGCAATTTGACATTGAGATAGCAAATGCCTTTTCTCCTGCTCTTTATGCAGAATACCCTTTGAACTAGGATAGCTTTTTTTCCCTAAGGAACCTTTACTTTATTTATAAGTTTTCTTTCTTTATACATTGTGCTATAAGATTTTATTCAAAGTTTGAACTTTCTTTTTCTCTCCCCAGAGGGTTATAGAGGAGAATCAAGAACACTATCATGTGATTCAGAAATTCATTATACTGGGAGATGTGGATGGTGAGCTTTTCTCTAAGTGATTTTTAAATGTCAATTGACTACATTATTTCTAGTGACCTTTCCAGAAACTTATATGTCAATGGATTTTAGAAGCACACAGTAGGCAAACTCCACCTAAAAGCTAAGCTGATTTTTTAATCAAGAACTGTAGGCACTTTCTGCAGTTTGACATACAAGGTAGTTTTCAAAGAAGTCATGAAGTCATGTAAATGTGTCACAATATATGGGAGGTTATTGCTATAACTTTTTTCTGAGAAATTACCATATACAGGCAGCAGATATTTAAGCCAAACAGCTACATCTTTCCAAAACTTTTGCTGTTTTGTTTTGTTAGGCCTTTGAAGCTAAATTACATTTGTTGAATAAATGCACAATTTGAAATATTTCTTAAGTTCTTTTTCCCTGTAATATGGGTAATATCGACGTTTGCTTGGTGACTATAGGTTTGATGGAAGAATTCAGCAGATGGCTTTCCAAAGACAGAAGTGTGCTCCCAGGACACCTCCTTCGTTTCATGACGCACCTTATTCTGTTTTTCCGCACTTTGGGTATGCAGACTAAGGTAAGTTCACTTGTATTTGATTTGTTGTCATAGCAATAGCTAGTCTTTGAAGTAGAAATCATTGTGTGTAAATACATAACCTATCTTCAATGATGGTGAATTACTACCAGGCTGATGAGGAACTGCATGCTTAAATAGCGTATTTGTTGATCTTGGAGCCTAAATACAACAGTCAAAACTAGAAAAGATCATCCTTCTCCCCTTCAGTTCAGCTTGAAAATTTTTTTTGAGGGTGATGGATTCTACTCGTAAGCGCTTTAGTGAGAAGGACCTGACTCAGGCTTCAATGTTAGGATTATTCATAGCAGCCAAGATGCTTTGAATATAATCTGACCTTATACACAGTCCTTAGAATTGTACCTATTGCTGTAAACTCAAAAATGTATTTGTTTGAGGTAACCGGTACTAGCTGAAGCTTTCATATTTTCCCCAAATATATAGTACATGTAGCTTACTAGCTACCTAACCTATTTATGCTAAATATGCCGATGGGTCTCGTAGGCTACAATTACTCTTTTCTGGGGCAATCACAATGAGAAGCTCTCCTTTTCTACTGTTTTAAAAATTAAAAGTGTTTGTGTGTCACATTTCTGGATGTAACCTATTCTGGCAGAAGACAAACGTGTGTTTTCATTAGATGATTTAAATACAGCTCTGAGTTATTATGCTTTTTTCATGCCTCTAATTGTTGCTTCATTCCCTCCTTGAAATTTAAGTCAGTTAACATTTAGCTAGTTAAGGCAAACTTGTGTGTGTATACACATACTTTTTCTTTTAGCCAGACTCAAAAATTGATAGAGTAAGGTCTTTAAGCTAGAGTATGGTAGAACTAGTCATTAGGATATGTTTAACAGAGGGGACAAAAAAGGTGCGATTTCCTAAATAAATTCCACTGTGGGATTGTGAGTAACTCTTATTACCTTTACAATTTTGGAGTAGGTGAATTTACTGGAAGATTACTTCATCAACCCTCAATAGACCTCAGAGGGAAGAGGCAGTTTTGCAAGCTTTTATGATGTTCCTTATTTGATGTTTGAGTACAATTCATATAGGTATATGCTTAGATGAAAATTTCTAATTTCATTTACACATATCGAACTAAAGTGATCTTGACAATGACAAACACTTGAGTCTTAGCTAAAGCGGCCTCAGGTGCTTGGATTGTACTTTGTTTTTTTAGTATAGGCTATTGCAGATGAGCCAGGTGATATTTATACTCTGTACATAGGAACATTAGAATTTTCTGTACTACACAGAGTATGTAGGACACTGGAATAGTCATCTGTTCGTCTGACATTTTATTTATTAATTAAAAATATATGGTAAAATGGAAAGATTTGAAAAACAACTTTAAAAGTAACTTTCCAGGTAGACCAAAAAATATATTGAGTTGCTGAAAAAGAAAATCCTTAGAACATTAAATTTTTGAATCGGAAGACGTATCTTTTTTTAATCACTCTCCAAGAGAAACAGTTCTTCCAGCTGAGCCTGTTTGAGTGTGTAGATAGATTACTGAAGCAGGGATAAGCAAATAACCTTGTGTCTGTGTAATAGTGGTAACTTCTAAAGTTTGGTGGGTTTTGTTTGTTTGGGGTTTTGGGGTGGTTTTTTTACCACATTATCTGATTTAAAATTTAATTATATTTGTTTGCAATAAGGAGGAAGTTTCTGTTGAAGTCCTAAAGACCTACATTCAGGTAAGATTTCAAAAATGTATTTTGCTTTCTCTGATGTAAATTAGACCTAAAGGAGGAAGAAAAGGAGAGCTGAGGTTACAAGATGGAAAGAGCTATGACGCAGTTAATGCTCTCTTCTCAAGAGGTACATGGAAGCTTGCCTAATATGCAGAGTTTCTGCCAGCAGTGCTTAAATAAGAGGCGGTTTTATTGATCCTTGTTTAGAAGCTTGAGAAGTGGAATCTTACTATATCAGAACAAAATAATCAGAAATTTGTTACACGTGTATGTTTTTATATAAAATGTGCTTTTAAATAAATGTAAACACACTTTTGTGTTTGCAGAGAGGAATGTAGTATGTTTTTCTAAATTTTTTCTTCTTATTTTGCAGCGGATGGTATCTGAGAAGCACACAGACTTAATAGCATTTTATGTTAGCCACTTGCCCCCAGAGCTAGCTGTAGCTCAGTATGCTTTATTTCTGGAAGATGTTACTGAAAGTGATCAACGCCACCACTGCCTTGAATTAGCAAAAGATGCAGGTGAGAGATCCTGATATTCAAATTATCATTTTATATGGGTTACTTTGTCTTTCGATAGTTTTTAACGCAAGACGTAGCTATGAAGATGGTACTGTTTCCTTCCTGTCTCTCTTCGTTTTTGAATGAAATAAAATTAATCTGCTGATAGCTTCTTCAAGTAGGTATATTGTGGATTTTAACTAACCTGCAATTGCAGATGTTTTTCTGAATTAAGTAAGTAGTGCTTTTGCTTCTGGATTATGTCCAAACACAGCAGGAAGTAAATGCCAGCTGCCTGTCTCAAATATGTGCTCTGAAGCTTGACATGATTGTATTATTTTGGGGAACTAATTATAAAAATACCTACGTGTTTGTGGATTTAGAAAGGTTATAAGGATCTTAAAAAAATTTTTTGGTCCAATTTATAGTGCCTTTTCTTAGCCATGATGGGTTGCTTGCGTTAATTGTAAGCTTCCTTCCACGCCCATACATCAAAATAAAAGGGACTACAGTGAAGCGGCATGCTGTCCATTGTTTGACAATGCCTCTGTGCCACTCAAAATTCACAAAGAAATAAATTTACAGCAGAATTCAATGTCTAATTTTTCTTCGATCATTTTTTAGTCACTTTGTTTTAGAAACTTGGCTAAGGCTTCGAAAATAAGAGTCCTGCTTCAGCTTCTGTAAAAGAACTATTCTGAGCTTTTCCTGGTACATTTCCTGTCAAATCATAGTCTTGCCATCAGAATTGTAGGAATCGGTGGTCTTAGCAAATGTATCTACGTGCTGGTCTCCAGCACAGACTGAAGAACTTGTTGTCTTACTCTTTTTCTCATATTTGGTGTTTTCTGTTATCTCAAATACCATTCTTTTAAAATACCTGCAATAAATTACGTATCTCAAAAGCTTATAATTTAGTCTGACAATGTGAGTGTGAACAGACTGATAGAATAACTAGCAGTAAGGAACAAGGTCAACAACTGTAGTCTGACGTTCATTTTGTGGCAAGCTTGAGTTCATGATGGCTGTTACATAGTTCTCTCTTAACCTAGGTCTGGATGTTGCAACCATAACAAAAACTGTTGTTGAGAACATCCGCAAGAAGGATGCTGGTGAATTCAGTCACCATGACCATATGTTAGATACAGGCACAACGGAGGTGAGTATACTCTGCAGGGCAGTCATTCCCGTTTGCAGTCAGCTGCAGAGCCTTTTACCATTTATGATCCATATTTCTCTTTCAACAAAGCTGGAAATTGCCTTGAAAAATTCTGTGAGGGAAATTACATTTTCCGTATGACCATGCGAGGAGTTGAATTGCATGAATTCATAACTTCTGTTTCTGCATCTCCTTCATCTTCTGGGCTGTGGTGTGTGCTGCCCAGCAGCATCTCTGCACGCAACCAATAAGTGAAGATAAATCCCATGAAATGACTGTAAAAAAATACGTTCTAGCTGAGAGTAGGATATTATTGTAACTTCTAAGAATTATGAGGATTAATAGTTTGGATCCTAGAGGTACCTTATTACATGCTCAAGTGACACATTCTAGCCATGACAGACACTGGCTTTACTGACAGTTTCCTTGTCATCTCTATCGAGTGTCGGTTGGATCCAACTCAGTGCTTCAGTGACCGTGAGGTACTGTTAATAGCTTGCATTCAAAGTATTGTTCAGAAAGCAACCGATAGTTTGCAAACTTTTGGCAATTTTTGGCTGTTCTGTACAGAGTTTAAACTCTCTAAGCCAAATAGGTGGTTTATTCAACTCGAGTTGGAAAACTGTGGTTGCAGGCTGATGGCACCTCAGAATATTATAGCAAGGGCTCCGTAAACCACATTTGTACAGTGAATCATACAAAAGTTGGAGGAAGATGCACGGTAATCAAAAAAAATTTGTGAGAGCTGATGCTCATCCATTGGTCTGAACATCATGGGAATACTTAGAAATGGATTTTTCAGTGATTTAGATTGCAGAGCTGGTTTTCTAAGCTTTTCATACTAAAGTTGTGAATAAAGCAATCCTTGTTAGTATGTCTGTAGTAATGCTAGCCAAAGATCTCTAGAAACTTGTGTATTTCATTGACCAGATTTGATGTGTCTAACGCCAGCTGTATGCTTGGAATGGTAGTGAACCTGTATGTTGTTTTTTACAGGCGGACCGGCTGAAAATAGATGTAATTGACTGGCTCGTATTTGATCCTGCGCAGAGGGCAGAAGCACTTAAGCAAAGCAATGCAATCATGAGGAAGTTCTTGGGTACTAAGCTTCACAAATATTGTAGATTTTTTAAATGTTGGTTTTGTTCTCATTAGCTCTTGGCACTACATTTGATATAACTTTGAATCTAGTCTATTAAAAACCATGGGCTTGTCAGTTTGTAAAAGTGAAGTATGGAAATTGCCACGCCGTTGATACTCATTTCACATTCTCATAGCATCCAAGAAACATGAAGCTGCCAAAGATGTGTTTGTGAAGATTCCCCAAGACTCTATAGCAGAAATATATAACCAATGGGAAGAACAGGGAATGGATACTCCACTTCCAGCTGAAGATGACAATGCTATACGGGAACATTTATGTATTCGGGCATATTTGGTGAGTTTCAGCTATGCTGTATTTCAAGTTATTACTTAGAAATGATGGTGGCTTTGCCTTGGTGGGGAAACTTTAAACTTTGTCCATTTGATTTAACTTCTGATTCCTGGCTGCATTAAAGTTGTGCATTTAATGACATTCTTGTAATAATAAGAATCAAAAATGTCCAAACATTGTTTCCAATGCAATCCAGGAAGCCCACGAAACCTTTAACGAATGGTTTAAACACATGAACTCGGCTCCACAGAAGCCTTCATTGTTACCACAAGCAAGTTTCACTGAAAAAGTGGCCCACGAGCATAAACAAAAGAAGTACGAGGTAGGTGAAAGTTCAAGTTGTTATTTACTATAAACATTTACGTTCTTGTTTAGCAGGCAGTCTTAGTTTAATGAAAGGGAGTAGAAGACTGCTAATTCATATTGCTTGAAAACTCTCTTATAAATTATTCCAGTTTTATGTTGACAAGAGGGAATATGAGATAGAATAGTAATGCCACTGCACAGTAAATTAGCTTGCTTTTCCTTACATGACTCAGCTTTACAGACAGTATTGTATAATGTAATAGTAAATATTCATTATAATGTGTTGATTGTCAGTGTTATTAGTAAATCTGAGTACTTGATTTTGCTACTAACTCTTCCCTGGAAGTGGAGGATGAAGGCTGTCTTGTGTTCTTGCATTCGTCGCAGTTTCTCCTCTAAAAGATGCTGCAGTTTTGTTTGTTTTGCCAAAAGTTCTTTTTGCATGTCTGGCCAGTATGAATATACTGTATTCAGTTCATACAAGCGTTTTTACGTAAGCCTGGCAGAATTAAGTTGTTTAAAATTATCTTCCTCCAGTGGCTTCGACTGCTTCTGAACAACCTGTCTGACTCTCGGAACAGGGAATTAAGCAAGGATGGAAATAGCTGTTAGCAGCAGGCTTTTAGGTTTTGGCAGTTGGCTAAAGATTCTGATTTGAATTGGAGCTGCACTGGCTGTTGCATGCTAGGTGAGGAGTGTGTGTTAAAATAGCCTTGGAAATTATCCTGTTCTGCAGCAGTTTATTTTTTGTTGCTTTGCCAGATGGACTATGGTATTTGGAAAGGCCTCCTGGATGCTCTTACAGCTGATGTGAAAGAGAAAATGTACAACGTGTTGCTCTTTGTCGACGGAGGATGGATGGTGGATGTTAGAGAGGTAAAACGAATTTTTGTATCACGGCGTAGGCCACAAAGCGCGGATTGTACCCAGTTGTACCTCTGTCATCCTCAGTTGGATGTCCTTCTGTTTACTCTGTTATAATTCACTCTGGCCTTGCCATGACCGGTTACAGATTGCTTCCCCTGCAGTTACCACGTAAATCGGACCTGGCAGTCCAGTCTAGGCTGGTTCGTCCAGTTTTTTGCCTCTGACGCTACTAATTTATGTGGTTATGCTGAGTTGCCTTTTAAAGGTAAATGTTCATAATACTAATATGTTATTTTGCTATGGTGAGGATGTCGAGGATGATCCCGAACGAACGCACCAGATGATTTTGCTGCGAAAGCTGTGCCTGCCGATGATGTGCTTTTTGCTGCACACGGTGTTACACAGCACGGGGCAGTACCAGGAGTGCCTGCGGCTGGCTGACACCGTCGCTTCTGAGCGACACAAGCTTTATACGGTGAGTTACTGAGAGCTGCAGGCAGCTTAACTTCCATCTGAGAGCTCTGTGGGTTGACTCTGGAAAAAGCTTCTATATAGAGAGGAAGACGCCATATGTTCCTTAACATTATAAGTTTCTTTATCTCTTCCCATTCACAGCAGTGGTGAAGGGTTTCCTTGTGTGCTGACTTAAGGAACCAAAGAGTTAACTTTGCTTAAGTTCAGTTCTTGCTTAAGAACTGCTTGTCAAAACAGAGGAGATGATGCCAGTGTTTTGACAAGCAGTTTTTCTGAGCACCGCAGTTATTAATTTTTAGATGGGGGCTATTGAAATAAGTTTAACACTTGGACTCGATGATCTTAAGGGTCTTTTCCAACTTAAAGGATTCTATAATTCTATGTTAAGCTGTAGAATTGTAATTGATTTATTTTTTTTAATTTCCATTACATTTCAGAATATTGTATAAGCAGGTTTTGGTTTGGAGCACTTGGTTCACCTAACCTTTCCCTCCAAAAGCCTGAAAAACAACTTTATCATGTTAAAAAAACAAACAAACCCAACTCCCCAAACAAAAAAATATCTTAAACCACAATACCCACCCACCCCCTCCCCCCAAAAAAAAAACAAACCCAAGGATTAGAAACCTGAGAAGAAACATCAAGGCTAGGAAAAATAATGTGATGCATTCGCCTGGATTGGCTCAAGATCTCTGCCAGCAATAATGGGAAAATTAAACTTGGCTGTTTACCAGTGATCTCTGTAGTAGTTATGAGACAGAGATATCTTGGGACTACCTTCAGGTTTTGGATACTGCTGCTTACTTCCAGTCCTTTACTAAACGCCCTTCCAAAATGTCTGATGTTCACACTGTCTTAAATTGGAAAGAAATGGGAAAAAAATAGTAACTTATTTAACCACCATTTACTTTTATATCAGTTCTATTCATTGCAAATAAATACAACTTAATTATGGGGTTTGTGTTGTTTTTTTATTATTCTTAGGTATTTTCAAAAGAAGAACTCCGAAAGCTTCTACAGAAGCTGAGGGAATCTTCTCTGATGCTTCTGGACCAGGATCTCGATCCTTTGGGATATGAAATTCAGTCATAGGATTTCATGTAGATACTTGCAAAAACTTCTGGACATGGACATTCTGTTTATAAAAAAGATCAAAACCATGACTCGGATAAGCTGTTCTGATCTTTGCGGGGAAAAAACCCAACCCTCAGATTTCCATTTCAATTTGAAGGATTCTGACCAACTTTGGAGACTATATTTTTTGTTATACAACCTTTTTCATAATGTGTTGTTGTTTTTTTTCTAATAAAAGTGCTTCACAAACAGAAAACATTCATTCATTCTAGTCTAAAATGTCATTATATAAATATGGTGATTGCATAAACCTCCTTAATCTCTGCTACGTGCTGAAGAGCTGCCTCGGGAGAAGAACGGGCAAGGGTAGGAGCAAGGAGAGCAAAGACCTCAGGAGGACGGATGTGGAAGGCAGGGGGAAGACAGCAGATCCCTGGGGCTGGAGGACGGGAGCCTCAGAGGAAGGAAGAGTGAAAGTGAAGGGTTGAAGGGCTCGTTCCGGTCTCACCTACCTTCTGTAGTTGCTAAAATGCAGTTTTGTAGTTGCTAAAATGCCAACGTAGCCCTGAATGGGTGGGAACGGCCATCGTACCTTGAAACTCCCGAGTTTGGAGGTTTTGTAATTTATTTAGAAACTTTGGTCTGGCCCTGATTATGTGTGTAAATGCACCTTTAGTGGCTTTCCCGTTGACTGGAGAGGGCAGAGCTCTGC
>JAHREE010000122.1:2176674-2201148 GCA_033628505.1 Tringa tobata
CCTCCTGGGGATGGCGTTCGCCACTTTGGGCGTCCTGGTGACCTCCCTCTACCAAGTGGTGGGTAATGGCGGGGCGCGGGGAGGGGAAGGGGAAAGGGGGGGAGAGCCTTCGTGGTGGTGGTGGTGGTCTTCAAGCTGCTTTAGTCCCTTGGGTTAGATCACCCTTCGGGCAGCACCCTTCCTCCCAGGAAACCCTCGGTGCTCCCTTCTTAATTTTAAACAAACCCCAAGTCGCGATAGTCCTCCACGCCCCCCTGCTGTATTGTTGAAGGAATTGACCGTCCTTGCTGCTAAAAAAAAAAAAAATAAAAAATCGGGGTGCCGTCTCTAACGTGCTGGTGAGCATCTCTTCAAGGGGTGAAGGTCGTTCTGTCGGTGAAGCGCCGTTTTTCTAGAGAGCACAGATTTTCCCTCTTTGCTGAAGCGAGTGCCTTGCATTTGAGCTTTTCCCTAGAAAGGGCATTTTCCGGTCCTTCAGTTAATCCCATGGTTTATCCTTGAGCTACGTACGTCTTATCAGTATCCTCCTTCAATTTGGACTATAGACAGTCTAAGGTGTAGAGGGTGCATTAATATGTATCATTAATAATACTGTCTCTGTGTGTATATATGCGATAGAACCTATCTGGCTGATTGTGATTGAAAAAATAGGTATGTCCAACAATTACGTTAGTGCTTTCGGCTGTAACATTGTACTAACAGCTCAGGAACAGTTCATTATCAGCCGTGACTGTAAAAAGCCTCCCAAATTAAGAGTCCCCTGTCATGTTGATATTATCGTCATTGTCAATTTAAACATGGATTTTGTTGTAAGGGATGTACGGTGCCTCCAAAATAAGTGACGCTCTTTGACCCGCAGTGTGCCAGGTGATAAATAATGGTCTCTTGTTCTGTTTTGGGGCAGGAGGAGGAGAGAGATGCTAAAATAACTTTTAAGTGATGGTGTGTGTATTGGAGAAATGACAGTACCCCAGTGAAATTAATCTGTAATTAAAAAAAAAAAACAAAACAATTTAGCAAGTTTGTATGCTGGAATCCATATTGCAACTTAATGTGGTTTATGAATTATTAAAGTAAACGTCATTTTGTACAACAGAAAGATGCATCTTTTTGCCCGTAACATCTATCTTGATAACTGTAGATAACTAATGTTATCTCTTAACGCATGCTGCATTGAAAAAGCAAGTTATAGTCGATCATAGTATTGAAATGAAATTCAGTAAATTTGGAATAAACTGGCAAAAGAAAGCTAAACATTCACTGATTTTGTTAGCTTGTGTTTGAAGAAAAATGAGAAGAAAGGAGCAGAAGCAGATCACTGCTTAGGCAAAGGTGCTCATAGACAGGATCTGGAATTTGTCTTGAGAATAAAAGGGAGCTGGCATTTTCTTCCCAGCTCTGTTACTATTTTACTCTTCCTCAAGTGTAATAGAATCACAGAATGGTTAGAGTTGGAAGGGACCTTAAAGATCATCGAGTTCCAACCCCCCTGCCATGGGCAGGGACACCTCCCGCTAGACCACGTTGCTCAAAGCCCCATCCAGCAGGGATGGGGCATCCACCCATTCCCTGGGCAACCTGTTCCAGTGTCTCACCACCCTCACAATGAAAAATTTCTTCCTGATATCTAATCTAAATCAACCCTCTTTCGGTTTAAAACCATTATCCCTTGTCCTATCACTACGGTGCCTGATAAAGAGTCCCTCCCCAGCTCTCCTATAGGCTCCCTTCAGGTACTAGAATGCTTCTATAAGGTCTCTCCAGAGCCTTCTCTTCTCCAGGCTGAACAACCCCAACTCTCTCAGCCTGTCCTCATAGGAGAGATGCTCCAGCCTTCTGGTCATCTTTGTTGCCTTCCGCTGACCCCACTCCAACAGCTCCATGTCTTTCCTGTGCTGAGGGCTCCAGAGCTGGATGCAGCACTCCAGGTGGAGTCTCACCAGAGCAGAGGGGCAGAATCACCTCCCTTCACCTGCTGGCCACGCTTCTTTTGATACAGCCTGGGGTGCAGTTGGCTTTCTGGGCTGCCAACGCACATTGCCAGCTGATGTCCAGCTTTTCATCCACCAACACCCCCAATATATAGAATATATTAAAATTATATACATAATACTTTCCCCGCAGGCTATGGGAAAAGGAAGGTGTAGGCACTCAGGGGCTTTTCATTGCTCCTTGTGTGTGATTTTCTCCTCACATGGCTTGTGTGCTTGCAAGAGGCAAACATATGGGCCTCCAGTTGGCCAAAGGTAGAAGATCGTGCTCAACAATCTTTTTATGTAGTATTGTCCACGTCAGACTACCTTTGTGTATGTAGCCAGTTATCTTTTGCTCAAGTTTTCAATTTCTCTTTCTTTCCCCCCTCACATTTAACAGCTTTCTCTTTTGGTTTTAGTGGGTAGGAGCAAAGCAGCATGAGTTGCAGGTAAACTCTATGCAGTTGCTGTACTATCAGGCACCAATGTCCTCAGCTATGTTGCTGTTCATCATACCCTTCTTTGAGCCAGTCTTTGGAGAAGGAGGAATATTTGGGCCCTGGACACTTTCTGCTGTGGTAAGGCTTTTATTGACTTTATTTAAATAAATAATCATCATTGATGAAGTTAGATTTGATGGTTAAATCTGTTTCTTGGTGAAACAGATTTTTGTCCAGTTTTTTACTGTGATGAGATGGGCATGTGCAAAATTAAAAAAAAACCTGTTTGTGCCTCCCCTACTTCCTCTCAGAGGAGTCTGTCTGTCAAGTGATTTACCTCCTTATTCTTGTTTCTGTTTAGAGGGCATCTGAACAACAGGAAAATTTGACAAAATCCAGAAGCTTCCCCTAGTGTATTAAATTAAAAAAATATGTAAGTGCCCTAGTTCCAGCTCTTACTGTCCACTTGGAAAAGAGATAAGCATGCTCACTTTTGACACTCTTAACTCCTCTTCTGTGGAGGGATGCCAGCATTGGTGGCTCTTTAGAATTGCTGGTTTAATTTCACCAAGAAGGCTGTAATTTCTCTCTCTATCCTTCTGTCCAAAAAAGAGGCAGTGGCATATTCACACCGCTGCTGTTCAGGCTGCTCAGTGATGGGTCATTTCTCATAGTGCTGGAGTTTATGAATGGGCCAGCAAGCATTCACAATAATCAAATAGGATATTTTTCCAAAACAGTTTTTGTTGTGACCGTAAATAAGACTTTGTCTCAAAGGTAAAGATTGCAATCTCTATGTGTATGAGTAGCCCGATTTTCCAAATCACTCTTAAATGTTCACTGAGAAAAAAGGCTTGTGGTTACATCAGTATATATTTATGGACATCATAGCCTGAGCTACTTATACACATCACCAATGTCTGTACTGATTTGAAGCTGTTTCTATTTTTGTTCTCCTTATGTTTGTCTTGCCTGATATTTTGCATTTGAAAGTAAAGGAAACTAACTAAATAACCTGAAATGTATCTACAAATGGCCAGAAGCATGTCAGATTACTGACTCTGTCCATTAATCCACAGATAATGGTACTGCTGTCTGGAATAATAGCCTTTATGGTAAACTTGTCCATTTACTGGATCATTGGAAATACGTCACCTGTCACGTATCCTTTGTAACATTAGTTGTTTCTCCTGTTTCCAGGTGAATTACCTTAACATTCATTCGGGCTGATTTACTGTGGGAAAACTGTTTGGTAACCTGCCTGCTTTATCTTAAATGATGAAGCTGGAAAAGCACGTTTGTGTTTTAGCACATACTGTTTCTTTGTTCGGGGTTTGTAGAGATGATGGCAGTTAACTTACTGGCGTGACCTTTATAGCTGTAAAGAATATTTACCCATACTTTTACTACTTTGAGGAAGCGTTGGCCTGCCAGTTGGTTTGTAGTGTACGATGGGTCCCTAGGTGGAGAGTCTTTACCATGGGTCCTTAACTGCAGGAAAGTTGCACAAGTTGAAGTCAGTGTGACATACTGTTGCATGCTTTGGATGTAATTAATGAAGTTCCCGAGTTGTTTCTGTTTACAGGCAATACCAATACTTGCTATTACCCTTAACAGATGTTTAGGTATAACATGTTCGGACATTTCAAGTTCTGCATCACCCTCCTGGGAGGGTGCCTCTTGTTTAAGGATCCGCTGTCTGTTAATCAAGGCCTTGGGATTCTGTGCACGTTGCTGGGCATTTTGGCTTACACCCACTTCAAGCTTAGCGAGCAGGAGAGCAATAAGAGTAAATTGGTTCAGCGTCCGTAAAGCAAAGGGTTCTGGAGGTTAGTAATATTGTGAAGGAAAACAAGTATTTAAAAATGCATTGATTCTAGAATGCACGAAATTGCCTCGTATATTTAGATCTGTGGGTTTAGTTTAACCGCCAGGATCATTATTCTGTAACTAAACTGAATAATGTAAAATGCTGGGGTTTGCCATCTCAATCCGTCCTATCGTTTTCATTAAATTTAAATGGTAACTTAAAAGAGAAAAAGGCTCACTTCAAATTGCTGTGGAAATCGTACTGAAGTAATTATATTTTTTGCATACCAAATGGGATCATGATGGCTAGATTTATAATAGAGAGAGAGAAAGAAAAGGAATCTTGTCTTTGTGATCATGCCAGTATTACTGTTGTGAAGAAACTTGGAAGCACTTTTATGCAGATGTTCTGGTGTGTAATGATGCTTCCTCCTTTTTGTCTGGTGAATGATGAAGAGGCAACGTACTTTGCTCAGTGGTTTTAAAAAGGGCTGCTGAGCTCAATCCTATTTCTTGTACGGTTTCTTATGTATGATAGGCTTCAACACATTGATAGATTTTTGGCTGAACAAAATTACAGGTGGAGAGAGACTAAGGGAGACATTGGAAAACAAACTTGAAGCCACAGGCCAAGCTATAGGAAAGTAGGAAATCAGATCTAAACAGTTAATTGTTCATGTCCTGATGGACCAAAAGAAAAATGTGAGAAGTCATTCATGTTTTAGAAAATTCTGTTACTGCTTTATAGTTTTCTCTATGCCAAAACCAAGGCTTTACATGAGATCTTGTACATACTCCTGAGCCTAATAAAATCTCCAATTTTGTGGTAATAGCCAAATATTTTGCAGCCCGTGCATGCAGACGCCCATGCTAAAAATATTCTCGGAGGAATCTTCAGAAAGGTCACCATCTGTAATGGATGTTAAGGTTGCCCCGTTATCTCTCCCTGCCTCCAGCCCCTACCTCCCTCACTCCCGCACCTTTCCCTGAGAGTTCCTTTCGGTGGGAGCTGCAGGTTTGTCCCCTCTTGTTTCGGGGGGAGGCGCAGGGGCTGCCTGGGCAGTGCCGGGCAGGCAGCAGTTCCTCAGCAGAGACAGGCCCTGGAAGCCTCATCAAAGTGACTGAAGAGCGTGAGGAGGGACCTGCTTCTGCTCTAATTCAGGAACGCTTTGAAAATTATTTCATGCCAGTATTGAGCGCTGATTTTGACAACGTGGAAGGAAGAAGTTGGGTGCTGTGCTGTTCTGTTTAAAAAAAGAAAGAAAAAATAACCGCTTTCAGTAAATCTGGTGAGAACATATGTTCGCTAGATTTGCAGGGTTAGAATTTATTTGCAGTATCTTAATCCTTACATTTCGGGGTTTGTTTTATCTTCGTCTACCTCTAGCAGATTTAAAGAGGGGAATTATTTGAACAAAAAAAAAGGTATTTATGTTTCACAACCACCGACAGAAATGATACTTAGTTCCTCTAGGATTTTTTTACAATAGAGGTTGGAAGTCTTTGTGTAAGAAACAATGCAGATCTTCTCAAGCTTGTAAATTATTTATTCTGTTACAGAGTTCTTGATTTTAAAAAAAAGTTCTTTCTCTGTGTAACCTAAGTTTACACCATAATACCCTATATTATTTCAGAGTTACAGATACCTGAATAATTTCATATCTTTACCAACCGTGTCTTAGACATTGTACTGGTGCAAGGAAAATTTTTTGTATACGTTTTTATAAATCTATAATTAGTTTTAAAATTCAGCCGGGACTACTGAAAGATGTGTTCAGATGGGACAAATCTCTGGATGCATACCCTTCAGTACGTACACTGAGAAAGCCATTTGCATCAATTTGTGCTGTGCACAAGTTCTTCTAAAATGTAGGTAGACTGCAAAGGCTCTTACAGTTAGAAAGCAACAACTGAATTTGAAGCCTGTGCGACACCAAAATTTGGGATGAGACTGATGTAAATAAAAGTGGTAGAATGAACAAAACAACTGTGTCTGAAAATACAAAAGACTCTTCAAGGAGAGGAGCAACCTGCAAGAGAAAATTAACAATCATTAAAACAATACATTATAAATACGGTCTGTTGCTGGAATGTGTAAGTCGTGGAGGTCACTTCAGTGGCGTGATTTTTTTCATACGTTCAAGAACTCTCTTTGAGATCTACCTGTTGTATCTAACAAATAAAGTACCTTGAACTTTGTCATCTGGTTCAAAATATTAAACCCAGGAGGCTTGTGTAATCATGGGATAAATAGATATTTGTATGTATTGTTTCTTTGGATACCATGTGTAGGGTGGGAATAAATTTTTAATCACTTGACTGATCCCTGCTTATTGCAGGGGAGAACAGTTGCTCCTGTGTTTTTTTCATCTTCTGCTGAAATTGCTTACACTAGGGGTCTAGGCGTGTGTAAGGCAAAATGGTGCTACTTGAATTTCTGTCTATATAACTATTGCTAGGAGTTTGCGTCTTTTTGGGCTGAACTCATGACACAAATGAGGGAGGCTGCCCAGCTCCCCTCCCCTGGGCAAAGACAGGGACCTGCATGTACCCCTATGCACACGCTTGCCCACCGACAAGCTGCCTGTGGGCTTTTCTCCACCATTTCTTTCCCCCACCCAAGTCCTTCCTGAATGCTCCAGTCTCTGCGAGTTCTTTCCTTCACTCCCTAGTGGAGAAGTCTGGATGCTTTCCCAGTGGTACTGGGGAGGAGGGCAGGCAGGAGCAAAATGAAGTTAGCTGTTATGCTGCTAGGCTAGGGTAACTGGCACCAGCCAACTCCCTTCTTCACAGGCAAATATACATCGATTTGTATGTTAGGGGGACTTTGTCTTTCTTCAGGAGATTCTAAAACGACCAAAAGAAGGAATGGTAAACTTGCAGTTTAAATGGTTTTACTGCAAGAGCTGTGATAACTTCCTTAGCCAAATTTTAAATCCTGAGGTGAGAGTAGAGTTTAATAAAAATTACTGATACTTACCTGGTAGGAAATTTGCTTATTCTAGTTTTTACTCTATCACTTAAATACGTTTTCCTGCTAATTAATTGTATTTCATTCAGGTTTGGCTTTTCCAAAAGAGTAATCAGAGACTTTCCACTTTTAACAATATGTAGCCATCACCCTGTACGTGTCATCACAATTGGAGTCGTACTGTACAAACCCCGGTGTTTGCTTTCGGCTTTTCATTGTATTTCATAGTCTCCATTTAACTAAACCATGGTAACAAGATGGACCTCGGTCCTTTTCTGCCATCGAGCACTTTGCTGCTTGTACTAGCATTCATTACTTTAAAAAGCTAACATTAATGCAGTTCCAGTGGAAAAGCTAGCGTAGATACCAGGGCAGCATTCAAAAGTTAGAGCAGATCCAGATGGCTCTGATTAAAATATGAGTGACTGGTGGTAAGTTATCTTTGCTAGCCTTGTCCCTGCAAAGATTTTAGAACAACATCCACGAGTTCTTCTCGTTTTCCCCAAAGAAGTACGCCTTTGCTTACAGATACTCAGTTCAAAGCTTTGTGTTACCTTTAACTTTGGTAACTCGCCACGTGTTTGACAGATTTTGTGTCTGGTTTTGTACAGTTTGCTAAGTTCTCACAGGCTCTGGGGGCTCTGTGCCGGAGGAGTTTTCCTGTTGATGGGTGAGCAGCTGCTCTCTCAGACTGGAGGCTGAAGGAGAGCGTTTTGCTGCTGTTACATGTATGAAAAGGAGGTTTGTCTTGCAGGAAGTCTACCTTCAAGACAGAGCTGCGATTCAGCAGAAGTGTACCCTCTCTCCATCTCATTTCGTGAAATGAATGCCCAGCGATGGCCCGGGGCTAAAGCAACATTAAAGCCTTGTTTGGGCTACCTGTAGTTTTTATTAAACTTTTTCAAAAATTTTAGTGGTAGTCAATGCTGGTGTAGTATTAAGATAAAAACCTCATTTTTATAATGTCTTGCATAATAGGAGCTTCAGAAGAGTGCTTTATAACATTTTGGAGTACAGCTAATGTCTAGCCCATGTCTAGTTTGTCACGTCTTCTGCAAAATCTATCAAAAGGTAAAGATGGATTTCATAACTAGCATATATATTTATTCAGTTGGGCTGCTGAGGAGGGGCTTGCTCTTCAGCCATACTGTGCTACTAAACAGTGTGCGTGCTGTGAATGTATTTAGTAGTGGTTTAGAAATAGCTCTAACATGCTTAGGAAGGGAAAAATGTATCACTGATAGATGGGAAAGCTTTTTGTCATCTTGCTTTTAACAAAAAACTTGAGGTTTGCAGTTAAAGGGAATTCAGAGAGCAGCCTTAGTGTCCCTCGAATCACCTTTCATAATGAAATTTTTCTCCCAAGATGCTGTTTTGCTGCCAGTTATATAGTTGGTATCTTACCTGGATTTTTAAAAAATGAGTTTGGATTGCAGACATGCTTGTGTTGAGGGTTTTTTCCTCTTAAAATTTTACGTTAGCCATTCGCAACCCAATTTCCCTGTTTAATGAGAAAAAAAAAAAGACTGTTGAATAAAGGAAAAGCAGACTGGATCTATAGTGAAGATATGTTTTGTGTTGCACAAGAATGTTATTCTTGTAACTGTAAAGATGCAGCTCTTTCTGTTTGTTTCTCTACTGTCGTAAACAAGTAGGTGCCCAAAAGCCCCAGCTTTCTGCTCCATGCAAATTCCCTCTCTTCCTGCTGGTACGCTCTCTCATCGCAGTCTCAGCCTTCCATTTGACAGCTCAGTTGCTGCAAAGATGACTGGGATGTCAGCCACAGAAGGTTAAGAACACGAAGTGAAAAACTATCAGAAGGAGCTGATATAATCTTGGGTAATGAGAAATCCTATTCTAAGACACAGAGACATCTTACCAAAAAGAGGATGCTGCTGAGCAGCAGGGAGAGGTGGGGGTTTATCTCCAGGCAGGTATTGCAAAGAATGCAATTGTGTGGATTCTTGCTGTGCTGCAGTAGTTGGAAAATTTAGTTTAAACAAGCTTTAAGTAATATAAAAAATGAAAATATAAGTGCCATGAAAAAAAAAAGTTGGATTCAGACTGTGCAAAATCTTTGCCAGGCTCATCCCACGGCGATGGTTCAGCTTCCTGAGAGAAGGGAGCTATTGTTCCACCTCCCCTTTGCCCGCCGATGCTGGGTTTAGTGAAGGAGGGGTTGTGTTCTTGAAAGCCAGTCTGCTTTTTTTCAGCTGTATCGGTTGGTCCAATGAAAACATATCACCTCTCCCTACAGAGCTTGTCTTGCTGGAGTTACTGCTCCTGCTTTCATCTCACTGACCTGGAGTGTGCTCCTGTCCTCCTCCAGTAGCTGAAAGGTCTAGTGGACCTTGGGCAGTAGAACGTACCCCATCCACGGCTTTGGGTTACTGCAGTGCCCAGTCAGTCCTGCTGTAAGAACCCCAACCCTTCTCAAAGGGTCACAGTTTCAATTTGCAGAACAACAAGAACTAAAGAAAGGGGAAATGTGATCCCTTTTCACTGTTTCAGTTGCAAGGCAGTTACTAATCCTTTCAAATTTTAGTCTCTGTCATTTCCCTTCAGTAGGTGCATAAGAAGGCTCCCTTTCCTGTTTCAGTCTGCCCTTTCTGTATAAAGTATAATTATGCCATATTTTAGGGAATTCTGAAATTGAGATAGAAATTGTATTCACTGCTCACATAAATATATTGACCTTACCCAGTGTTGTTTTTTCCAGAAAAAAAAAAAATGCTTAAAATACAGGATAAGTCAGGTTAACCTGAATTAAGAGGTGATTTGCCAGCTCAGGAGTTGCATGTGCCTTCCCAGCTGCAGTAGCCCAGTACCTAATAGGCACAATATGCTGCCTTTTTAATCGAAAGGCAGGAACAGACGTGCAGATTAAACAAAATGTAATGAAGGTAAATTATGTATTTAGAAGCAAATAGTGGGGATGATCCAAAGGTTGCTTGAAGATTAGCATTGCAAAGATACATTCTGATTTGCTAGTGGCTTCACAGGAATATGAATACAAGTCTTTTATTTGGAGGCGCATGGTTATATTTAAGAGGTTCCAAGAAGTCCAGCGCCACATGCTGGATGCACATGTGTCAGAAGAGAGCAGGATTATTTTTAGAACTGTAGACGGCTGTGTCACATCCAGGAAGTGCAGGGAGGAGATCTCTGGTTGAAGCACAGCATAAGAATGTAATTTTTCATGACCTTGGCAGAGAAGACAGTTGTAGTTTTTTTACTTTCTTACAAAGCAGAGGCTGAGGCAAATTTGTTTAAAGAAGCTGTGCTCTGATCAGGCGAAGCACAGGGAGTAATCATGGCTACTGAGACCACAGAGCAGAGGTGGCTGTGATTGAAAAAAAAAATAATAAAAAAAAAAAGTTAGTGGATTAAGAAACAACTGAGAGGAGTGTACAGCACGTATACATCTAGGCAGGTTTTTAAATATAAGGTCTAAGTTTAGATGCTGAGCTCCACCATTAGGCATCTGAATAGCAGGGCCAGATTTGTCAGCGTGAACTTCCTCCCTTTCAATTGTACTTAATGGAGAGTGGCACGTGTTCAGCGTTTCCAGAAATGAAGCTGCATAGTTGACAGGTTTGACATTTTTTTTGGTCTCCGACTACATTAAGTCTGCTTTTTAGCAAAGAAGCTGACTGTTCTGCTTCCTTACTCTGTCCGTAATGTTTTTAATCCTCCTTACCCTTTGGGGGAAAAGAAACCATTTGTGCACTTATTTTCTGTTGTGTAACTAACTGCAGTGGCTGAATAGGTCTGCTTTAGAATATACTGGACTTGCATATTAAAAAACTTTGATTAAGCTCTTGTAACTAAGATAAATTGTAGGTAAATTACATCTACATGTGCATGTGGTGATTCCACTTAGGTTTCTGTCTCTGAGCTGAAAGAGCCACTGGTATTATACAGCATCAACTGTTGGGAAATAAAGTGCTTCTCTCCAAGGAGTGGAAAGGCAAGGTTAAGGTCTTCTGGAATCCAAAGTGGTTTACTTGTTAAATGCATTTCTTGTGGTGTTTAGTCAAAAACTGGTATCCTACCTGTTAATCTGGTTGAGAGGAGAAACCGACAGTGATGGTCATATGTCCTTTGGGGGATTATGATACATTTCTCACAATACATGATCTCACTTTTCTGAGTGGCAAGATGATTCTTCTGTTTAGCATGAACAATATACCAATGTGGTTTTTTTTCTCAGAATCATTCCCCAAAGACCCACTTCAGCTTTTCTTCAGGTGCAGTTTGCATAAGACTCATCTACAAGTAGAAAAAAGGAGAGAGAATGATGTAGTGAATTTGTTTCCCAAAGCCCAAGCAAAACTTTCCCATAAAGGCTATTTTGATTCATGGATAGCTTTGCCTTTATTAAGGTGGACGTGTAAACCTTAATTCTATACCCCTAAACCTACAGTCTCAATGAGGTCCAGCCAACAGCAGAGTGGACGGACACATGGGAGGATGGCACTGAGCTGGGGGTCCCCAGCACCCACAGCAAGTTGTCTTTATAGAACTAGATGTAATTAGAGAACCAGCTGTACTTGGGTGTCATTCAAACCTCATCCTGGATGCCGAAGATAGAAATTAAAATACAGGTAGTTTGAAAATTAGGAACTTTGGGAAACTAGCAGATATAGTGAAAGACATGCTCTTAGCACACCTTTCATGAGGTGGCAGAGTCAGTGGAATGGCGTGTTACTGCTTAAAGGCACATGTCCTGCTCCTCCCCGCGAACACATCTTGGGCAGTTGCTTCTGCCCCTTGATCTGTCTGAGCTGGGAGATTGACTCACCTTGCAGGGCAGGCAAGTGTCAGTGCTGGGACAAGGGAGAAGAGTGACACCACATGGTTAGAAACAGGACTGAGGGAAGCAGGGCAGGATCTTCTTTCAGTAGTCCAGGTGTAATCATAGAATGGTTTGAGTTGGAAGGGACTTTAAAGACCATCGAGTTCCAACGCCCCTGCCATGGGCAGGGACAACTCCCACTAGACCAAGTTGCTCACAGCTCCATCCAGCCTGGCCTTGAACACTTCCAGGGATGGGGCATCCTCAACTTCTCAGGGCAACCTGTTCCATTAATGTCCTCATGCCCTGCCTCAGAAGGCAGGTTTTGAATGGGAAGGTTTCACACATAAACAAAACAGTGAGAAAACCCTGTGTTCATGTACAGCTACCAACCTCTCAGCCAGAAGCCCTCAAAGAGTTTCTCAAGCACTCCGCAATGTATTTATGTGCCCATAAGTGGTCTTGAAGTCTTTGGGAGACTGGCTGGCTCTAAGCCTCAGTGACTCCTTGCCTGCCTCTGCAGCCTCCCATGGACTGGCAACTTTATTCTCCTTGTCCCCTATAAAGGGAAGATCTTTGGAAGGTTTGTGTGTTGGTCCTGTTTTTCAGAGTGCTCTATTTAGCTGAATCAGTCTGTGCTACATCAGCTGTTTCTGCTTCCGTGAAGACAGCTTTACTCATTTGTGAGCCTGTTAACAGGGTGTCACAGAAATCATTGGAATATTATTTTTAAAGGCTGGTTAATTTTCTAATCAGTTATTTCTCCCTAAGCAAGCCCAGATTTAAGTATCTTGTATTTAAATATTCTCAGTGTTTTCATTGAGTGCAAAAGTAAGATAAGCAGTCCCCTCATCTCCGGAGTTTCCTTTTAAAAATCAATGTAAATCAATGCATATAAAGATATCTAAAGAAATTATTTTAGGATGTGACATCCTTATAGACTAACATGATTTAATATTTTGGGGCTAGGAATGACTGAAAGGAAACAAAGTTCTAGAAAGACATTTCTGCAGAAGTGGCTTGACAGGATTGGGTTGTAGCAGAAGAAGCTGCTAGAGACACTGGCCTCTAAAGAGGCATTGCTTGCACTGAAAACTGGAACCAAAACCTAGTAAAAATTGAAAGCTGATATGGATGTATAAAATGTAGATAAAACCATAAAGTTTCCTTACTTAAACTGCAGTCATCCTTTTGGACTTGCATAAAATATTTGTATGGCTGCAGGGACCAAAAGGACGCTTGTTCCGTGCATGCACGCTGACAGTGCTGTGAGACAGTACCACTCCCCAGCTACTCGTGGCTTCTCCTCTTCCAGACACGATTGTCCTTTCCCAGCTGTGTCAGCAAAGGGGAACGTGTGCCCATGCTGTGGTCTTCCTTGGATAGGATCATCTGAGTAACAGTTTAACGAGCCAGACTGTGAACGGAACCTGGCCAGATGTGGGCAGTGATGCCTCCAACTCGGTGTGTTGCAAGGGCAGTAACGTCTGTCAAGTATATTCAACAGCAGAGGGAAGTGATGTCTTGAGCTGAACAACTTTATTTGCTGGAGCTGCTTGATCAAAGCTGTAACAACAACAGCAAATCATGCCTGACAGTAGGCAAGGGAATGTCACATCGTGATTTCGGAACTCTGCGGGGGGTGAAGCTTTGAAAGCGATAGAAAGATCAGCCACAAGATGAAAGAGGGTCTCACTTCGCAGCCTTTTATCAAAAAGAGTTGCCACAGTAAAATGTGTGTATTTGCTATCACAAAGGAAATTCCCTTAATATGTGCACAAGGGGAATGCAAAATAGACAGCTGAAACACGCTCTCTACAGATGTCAAGATGTAAATTTCCAAAGAAGCTTTCAGAGAGGAGAACAGGTTCAGCTCGAAGTACAGAGCAAGTGGGCTATAAAAGAGAACAGCCTGCAAATTCCCACCAGAAGTGTCTTCATCGGTACAATCTCATTTTGCAAAGAAGGCTTTCAGCTCCCTTGCAACACAGGAAAAGCTGGCTAGCGCAAGCTAAAGTAATTAGCCATGGTAACATGTACTCTTTACATCTCCCTAAGTAAAACCTGAGGGAAACTTTTAGGAATTTGGACCCAGTTCTATCACAGGAGATTAAGCAGGGGCTTATCAGCCCAGGTGACTGATACCACAGGTAATGGCAGGATTCAGGGTGTGGTTAGATGATAAGGCAAAGACTACTAAATGACTCCCTGCCTTCAGAAGGGGTTATTTCCCTATTTCCATCTCCAGTTCTTTCCTTCCAGCTGTGTGTTCCTGCTGCTTTCCTTGTGATGTCTCATGTGCTTATCTGACTGCATGAAAAAACGAGCTGACATACTAGCAGCAAATAAATGTAAATTTCTTGCTGTTGACTCAGCTAGATCTGTCCTCAAATGAGCCAAAGCCAGCTCAAAGAGATACTTGGCAAGGAATGCACAGCTCCTGGGGCAAGGCCATTGTTTCACTAAGGCATTAGATGGACTCCGGACATTGTTTCATTGAGAGATTTGATGGGCTCAGCTGCCATCACCTAACCACTGCAGGGTGGCCGGATCAATCCAACACCAGACTGCTTTCAGAAAAGGCCTCACCATCAGAGCTTGCAGCCAGCAGTGAGGAGAAGAGGAGAGGAACAGGACACCTCTCTTTCGCAGTGGGGTGCTCTGGGATCAGCCGAGCTTTCTGTAAACTTCAGCAGTCCTGCTGCCTAAGGTAGCTGAAGCTCATCCTGCCTCTTCCCCTGCCTACCTGTCACCTACCAGAGCTGTGTATGCCACAGCAGGGCAAGTATTTGTGCCAGTATAAGAGAAGTGGCAGCAAGAGGAGGGAAGACGTGGATGGGAGGCGGTCTCTGTGAAGAAGCATGCATACCAAAGAAATGCACGCTGAATTGTCACTATCTCACCACTAAACACAACCATTTTAGTGTGGCTGTGCAGCTCAGTAAGGCCCAGCACTGACAGGTTTCTTTAAGCAGAGCAGGTATAGCAGATAACTGATTAGGGATCAGAAGAAAGTAAGACAGGCCTAAAAGTCAATGATTTGGGCAACTTTACTTACATCCCATCGGGGAAGAAAGAAAGAAGAAAATAGATACTGTGGCATCTCCTGGATGAGTTAAAGATCAGGATAGGCAATTACCTGCCAAAAGGGATGGTCTGTATTCTACCAGACCTTCTTCAACAGATATTGGGGAGAAGTATTCTCATAAATCTTCTTGAAACTCTGTATTGTGGCATGAAAGCCAGAAGACCTGTGGTCTCAGATATCTCACTGCAGTGCATTTCTGGATATGTTTGTGTGAGGCTTGTTTTACTTGTGCGAGGAAACTGCAGCCTGTCTCCTGACAGCCAAGTCAGGATGCAGCAATATCTTACAGACCCCACAATGGTGGATTTGGGATTTTTCCCTTGTGAGTACCACTACCGTGGTGTGTTTCTCTCAAAGCGTTCTGCCATGCTGTGTCCCGTCTGGCCTTGGCTCGTATTTGAACAACACGGTGTTAAGATAAGTAAGGTGGGTCAGAAGTCACAGCCCAGTGCCTGCATAACTCCAGGTACACAAAGAAAGGCAGAAGAAACTTCCAAGAAAAAAATGCATGGAATCAAAGCTATGACAGCTAAAGAGATTATTTTTAAATGACAGGGTTGATTAAACTAAGATGGACCCTGTGAAACCAGCTGAATGAAGGAATGCCAAAAAGTCCATGCACTTGCTTTCTCTGGAGGCAAGAGATAACTGAGATATAAATACTTCAATGGAATTAAACAAAGCACAGAACAATAGTTTGCGTGGCTTTTTCATCTGCAGTCAGAGTTTAGTTTGTGTCCTGCTTTTTCCAGCGGCATCAGTGGGTTTTTGGAAGTTTTCTCCATTTATTCCAAAGAGCTTTTCTTTGTGTCCTGTAGATGCAAAAACCTCTTTTCTCCACCAGATGGCACAACCACCACAAAACCTCCACTGAGAAACCTTCCAACGCCAGCATGGTCTAAGGCTGAAGGCCTGTAAACGGAGGTGATGCTTGTCAGACCAGCAGAAAAACGAGCTTAATGGTACGCACACCTTTTAAAAAGTCACGTAACATTTGGATTAATATTTCCCTTTTCTCTCCTGATAAAGACTCTGGATATTATCCTGATCTGTATTGCTCACCAGTACCTAGAAAGAGGTTTCAATTTGTAGGGCAGCTGGGGTGGGGAATCCCCCTTGCTTTTCCTGTTTCATATTTAGCTACCAAAAAAAATATAATAAATTATTCTGGTAACAAAAACAAGTCACACACAAGAACTGCTTGTCTTGTTCAAGTTTCTCTAGTGCAGCTGGACCCATCCGGGTCCTCCTCAGGCTAAAACAGGCCACGTACTGGAAACCAGTACCAGGTGGCTTTCAGGTGGCAGCTATGAAAAACTGAAACTCTACAATAAAAGAAGAAAAGCAGGGTATGAAATGTATGGATATTAAAAAACTTTTTAAAAAGGAGTAAACCCTCTTGCTATATGCTTCTTCATTGGTCCAATGATACAAATATTTTCACATGTAATTACCAAAAGTTAGGACACATAAGAGCGTTTTCAGAATAGTTTGCAAGCAATAGTTTGTATGAAACTATTTTTTGTATGTCTAGAGAGTATATATATTAAACATAATGTGGAAATAGTAACAAAATCTGAAAAGCAGAAATGACATGGAAGGGAGAAGGAGACAAAGAATATGCAAGTACTGGGAGAAAAACACCGTAAGGGGCAAAGTGGAGAAATTCAGAGGTGAATGTAAAAAAGAAGCTCAAGACAGTGCTGGTCATCCCAAGTGTGATCTGGCACCCAAATTCCAGAATGCAAAAATGCCGCTTTCTTCGTGTTTCTTACTGCAGCTGCGAGAGCGGAAAACATGCATGAGACCTTTTCCCTTGATTCCTGTGACTTTCATGTTCCAGGGCCAGGGCACCCAGCTTGGCACAAGCAGATGAATCATTGAGGCTGTTGCAGGAGAACTGCCCGCTGCATCTCGGTGGGCCACAGAACTGACCCCAGGAACACCCAGCTGTCTTCTTAGCCAGCTTAGCGCCCTGAAGTTGTCCGGGCCTTTGGAAGAGTCTGGGTGCCTCATGCTTAACCCCTTGCACCCAGTCTTATCATCTTCCACAGAAGAAGGATTTTTCTCTATGTTAGGTTGTCATTGAAGGATTAATATTTTTTGTAGAGATCTTTAGATCTCCAAGATCTTGAAGGACGTTTGCCTGTTCTGTTATAGCACAGAAATATTTCCTGCTTTGGTCTCCCTTCACAGTAGTAGTCCATTAATTCTGGGAAATTAAGTTCAGTCCCTACTTTCCCAGCCCTTTCTTACCAGACATTTGAAAAAGGGGGCTGTGAGATGTACTGTGAATATCTGAATAATGGGAAATTGATAAAATTGATGCACAGAGGGAGCCTAAATGCTGAGGCTAAATAGCTGCCTTCCATGATTTTGGTAGCCTTTGTGAGAGCAAGGGACAGACCTTGAAGATCAATGGAAGGAACAGGTCAAGCAGCCATTAAGAACATCAGTGAATAAACAGCATTTATCACATCCTTAATGTTCATGAATAGGATTATGTCATATCGATAAGGTACTTGGACAATCCCAGCAGGTTATTGTAAAAGGAGAGCAAGATCATAGAATCATAGAATTGTCTATGTTGGAAGGGACCTTTAAGATCATCTAGACCAACCATCAACCTAACTGATAAAAAAACATCACTAAACCACATCACTAAGCACTATGTGAACCTGTCTTTTAAATACCGCCTCAACCACTTCCGTGGGCAGCCCATTCCAATGCTTAATAACCATTTCAGTGTAAAAATTTTTCCTAATATCCAATCTGAACCTCCCCTGGTGCACTACAGTTATATCACAAGTAGGCTGTCTGGATTTTAGGGCAGTTAAAGAAGAACTTCTGTATATGTCATGTGTAAAAACTCTTCCCTTTGAATCTTTTTTTTAAAATCAGAATACTAATATATCACTGGAAACATAACAAATAATTAAAAAAAAATCTTTATTGCATATTCAATATGGTATGCAAGCTTAAAAGATCACAAGACCATATGCTTCAAGAAGACTGCTCCTCCAGTCTAGCCTGCTTTCTGTGTAAAGCTCAATGTGCTTGAGATGTAAAGCGCTGTCTCACAGGCTACTTTGCCAGCCAGGTAGAAGGAAAACTCGGCACAAGTTTGTCTCTAGCTGTCTGGGGTTCATCAATGAATTTATTTTCCTCTCTGCCAGCCTGTCGTTCTTGTACATACATGCACAGGCTCTTGATCCAGAAAAAACCTGCTTTTTTCATCTGTGTCTTTCCCATAAGAGAATCTTTCAGTCAGACCAAATGCACCCACCGCTTTGAAGTGGAAAGGGCAAGAGGATTGAACAACCACTGTCTGGACATAAAGTTATGCGGTGGTTTGGGTTTGCTTGTTTACAAATAAAGCAATGCAGTGCACACAAACTCACCATTAGGTGCCTGCCCATGGATTCAGTCCTCTGCTTGGTTTGGGTCTCAGGTGGAGTTTGGGTTGATTTGCTGATTGTCATTCAGGATGCTCCAGGCTCTCTGTGCACATCAGAGTTTATGGGCTTCACCAGGTGGACAAAATGTCAGTTTTTGTGTACCGGTCTGAAAAGTCCACTGTGGTCACTGAAAGACGACAGAACCAGCACAGGTATAGCTCCCCTCACAGTAAAACTGCACCAGGTCCCTCCCGTACGTTGTGCTGCTGTCACTACCGTTTCCTCCGTCCACAGAGAGAAACTTTCTGTTTCGGTGGCAAGAATGTGTTCCTTACTTAGATGCTGTTGTTTCATGTTTGTGTTTAAACAAGTACTGAGTCATGGGCAGGCAACTGGACAGTATAAAAAACTTCTCGCTTGGCAACAAGCAGTTGTGTGCAAGCAATTAGATGGTGAAGTGACATTTGATCAGGATCCACCTGAATCAAGAAGGGCATATAGATAAAGAAAAATGCAGACTGGATAGCCAGGGAAGCAATGTGGCTCTTCAGAAGGAGGATTTAGCAAAGTAGAAGAGTTTATTTCAGGAGGAGTATACACCCCTGCCTGATTTGGGGGAGATTTAATCTCAAAGAAACCCAAGGAAACTCCTCAGCAAATCCACTTCCAAAGTGGGCTTTGGAATACACATCCATGATTGATCACATGGCCCTGTTTGTGAGGGCAGGGGACTCCTGGAGGGAAACTACTCAAATTAACCTTCAAGGTTTCAAGTTGAGGCTACTCCAGATGCTAGTAATGCCTCTCGTAAATGCTCCAAACTACTTGTCTGGCCACTGGCATTGCTGTTTAACTGTACACGCTGCGAGCTGGATGTTACAAGCTGTATTGCCAAAGCTATGCTCTCAAAAGTAGAGAGCCATTTGACACTGGCAGAAGGGTGACTTTGTAATTCACAAGTGAAATCAATTGTATTAGCACAAGGAGAGTGCTGAGGCTTTTCTTAGAATGGAGAGCTCCTTCTGCATGAAGTAAAATCAGTTGGTAAGGCTGCATCAACATGTATTCTATTGTGGAGCAGACCTCAAGAATGTCTGCAGTGGAGGATGGTATAGCAACGTTGGTGTCCAAAATAAAGGATATTATTCCTCATAGAGCAGGCAGCTGGAAAGCAAGCATGGGAGCTGGGAGCATGCAGGGGAGATGTGGACAAAGGGGTTAGCAAGGCTGGGACAATTCTAGGAGATACATGAGTGGGTGCATAGGAGGGGGCTGAGTTAAGAAGCTGCTTGTGTAATGTAACACCCTGCTGTGTTTTGTGGTTAGTAACAAACAGCTCAAATAACAGCTGGTTAAAATCAATTTTTTGTCTTCCCCTCTTCTAACCCAAACTGTAGCCCGACTTTAATAGTACTTTCTGGCGACTCATCAGAGACTGCAGTTCTGTCCCTACATGGCATCCCAAACGGACTGGATTTGGCTTGCATACTGCATTTGCTCCCAGCTTCTCCTAGATCTCGGTTGCCCCAAAATATGTTTCAGAGAGTTTCTTCAGGAGGTTCTGACAGATGCCTGGGTCTCCCACATGAGTGCCATTAGCCTGTGCACACCCCACACACCCTTCTGGGCCACTCCCTTCAACAGAAATGTGTTTTGTGCTGAGGCTGAATAGTACATTTGAATGACAAATTCACAGTGAATTAATATAACAGTTCTAAACCGAACTGAGGTCATCCTAGTTTGCTTAAGCCAGGCAGAGGACTATTGTTAAACCGAGGTTTTCTCTGATCTGATTACAAGCAATCAAGTGCTCCTCCAAAAGGAGAGATCCCTGGATTACTTAATTTTCGCAGCTACAGATTAGTAAAGCAGGCAATAGTCACAATCTAGCCACATACTTCACCCCTGCTTAACAAGAATAGAAGAAAAACACGTTTCGCCACTCAGTGATGTTTCTAACCAAAACTATTGGGAGTAGGAGCCTTTCCCTGAGATTTTTCCCCTTTGATTCTTCAGAATTGCTCCATGAGCTCCAAAAGCGAGGACTAAACAGAAAACTAGCGGAGGAAAAAAACCACCCAAACCTTTCATTCCTTGTTAGATACTGAGCACTTACAAGCAGACGCTCAATATATTTGCCAGTTGGCATCCCTTCAGAAGGCATGTACTATTTTTTTGTTTAATTTTGCTTGTGGCTGATTGAGCGGCTACCAAATAGGAATCAGATTTGGGCAGCCAGGCTACTAACGTCTCCCAGATGCAGGGAGGAATGCACACGCCAACTAAACAAAAGCAGAAGAACTTCTGCCTTCTGATGTGGGATTGTTCCAGCTCCAGGTGGTTTTGAAGCAGCTTGTACTTAGGACTCACAAGAGCAAGGCACACCTGAACGGAGTGCCTGCAGGAGGGAGCTAAGAAGAGCTGGTGAACAGCTGCTAGAAGAACATCTTGTTTGAGACCACCTTTGCCAGTCCACCTGAAGTAAATTTACTTTTTTTCAAAGTAAACAAGGTTGAATCTGGAGTTATGGAAATGTAAGAAACTGCCAATCTTATATACACAGCACCCATAAAATAGGTGACATAGTTGAGCCCGGGGTGTACACACTGGTGAAACTGCGGAACGAACGCCTGTCATGCCACCCAGTCCACAGAGCAGCTGGGATTGTGGGGATGGGCCATGCAGCTCTGGGCAGCTCAAAGACACAGCTCCAGAGCATCAGAAAAACACAAGTTCAACAGCAAAGTACGGCCGAGTGTTCCCTGTTAAATAGCTACAATAGCATCGTGTGTGGTCTTTGCATTCCCACTGCTGCTACGACCCTTGCCCTTGACTCCTGCTTGTCATTACTGCGTATTCCAAATCGCCCCCAGGAAGGCTGCGTCCCCTTTTCATTTAGTAGAATTCGGGTGTTGTTTATAGTAACAAGTCTCTGGTGGTGGTACGGACTGACCCCTCCATTGGGATAGGTCTTAGCTTACGAAGCGTAAGTTCTCTGAACCGAATGTGCTATGGCTGGCATGAGGGCTTCTTATCAATGTGCTTTTTCATAGAATCATAGAATCGTCTAGGTTGGAAGAGACCCTTGGGATCATCGAGTCCAACCATCTACCCTACTCTACAAAGTTCTCCCCTACACCATATCCCCCAGCACCGCATCTAAACGGCTCTTAAACATATCCAGGGATGGTGACTCAACCACCTCCCTGGGCAGTCTATTCCAATGCCAAACTACTCTTTCTGTGAAGAATTCTTACACAACAAAGCAGGAACACCAAGAAAACAACAAAACTCTTTCTCTCGCATCTGTACAGAAGTGTACTGACCCGCTGCCTGGGGTGCAGGGTCAGGGTGGCAGCAGACAGGCCTGGCAGAAAGCCCCCGCTCAGCCGCACCGTGCCCCAGCTGTGTTTCAGCATCTTTTTTCCTCTCTCCTTTTCTCCGGCCACCTGCAGCACAGGACTGGTCACAGCCCCTCGTCCCACTAACAGAGAAGCAGCCTAAGGCTTCGGAAAGGACGCGTCAACGCAACGTAAGGCACCCCCGTAGCGCAGCAACCCGTTTTCCCTCTGGCACATGTGCCCATGGGTAGACCAGACCCATCTCAGAAAACAGAGCTTGCAAGCGTTAAACAACGAAATGGCTACAGTTAGAATCTGCATTTATATTAAAAAGAAAGGGTCTCATACCACGTTAGTTAACCACAATGGGTATCTCCAGTTAAGGCAGTTGGGCTACATTTGCTCCAGGTAATTTCTGTAATGTTATTAAAAAAACGTATTTAGGGCCTTGCCGTAGCGACATCTCCTTTTTACAGCCTTGAAATAGTAAGGAAACCAGCTCTCATAACTATACAAGCTTATTACTCACCCTTCAGGTAAAACTTTTTAATTATACTTCTCCAGAAATATAAAGCATGGCAGAAAATATCCCCCCTCTCTCCCTAAGCAAGCACAGACAGCCTGTTTTACCTACTCACAGCTCCGCCTTATTTGAGATTAGTCTGTCTGGGGAAAGAGATAAGATTGTCCTTGAAGACTGATAAAAATTCTAGACAGAAACTGATGGTTTTTTTTTTTTATCCTTAGCAGTTAATGAATCGGTAAGGGAAGTTATTATTTAAAGAATCGGAATTAAATCTCAAAGTCATTGGTCACAAGGCATTTATTGGTTGAGAAGTGGAAAAAGAGTCACAGTTACCAGTTTGGTAAGTCTTGGACTGTAGAAAATTTATTGCTAATTTTAAAAGCACCTTAATTTCCACACAGCCTTAGCGAAATGATACTGTGCTTAAGACAAGGCTCAATAACGTGATATATTTGGGGGAGAACTACACAGACACTCTATTTTTGTTTTGCTTCAGTTCAGTAAAATGCATTTTGTACAGGGACTGAATAGTTTTCATGCCACGTCAGGACAAGATTGAGCATCGATAATACTGCTGTTCAGCGTTACAGACATTCCGTTCTGCCTTCTTGCATTTTTGTATGGATGTAATTTTCTCCAAAGGATCTCAGGCACTGGGGGTGCTGGGTAAAAACGAGCAGATATCTGACTTAGACAGTGGAAGGACACTCCACTTACTAAAACCAGATTTCTCCTTGCCTTGAAACGCCGGTGCTAACAGGAGGTGAGCGCACTTTACAAAATTCTGGCAGCTTCTTGGCTCTCCCTCACTAGACCTTGAGCTTTATGCTGTAGAGGGATAACAAGCTCGTCTTGAAAATCCATCACCACACAAATATCTAGGTTTAAACCACTGCTGGAATTTTTACAAGGTGCCACGGTTGCTGAGAATCTATATTTGGCCAATGGACAAGTCCAGGCAGTTATCCGCTGCTTGTTTGGACAAGTTAGTTGTCATGGAAAATTAGCATTATGCTCACTCTGCTCTAGCGTATCTTTAAACACTATCTGCAGCACTCATGTTCTCTAACAAATCTTTTCACTATTCAAATACAATTTTAAAATGTTACCATGGGCAAAGAAAAAAAACAGAATTAGAAAAGGGAGTCAAGACTGAAAACTAACCAGTTCTAGTTGAAGTGTAGCAATTAATAAGTACCTAACAAAATAACATACTTGCAAATACTCTACACTTAAAAGATATTCAAAATTATAGAATGGGAGATGACAGGCATATAGGACAATTGAGCATTGAGAATCTGGTATCCAAAGGTGTCATTACTGATTAGCCAGGCAACCAATACTTTTATTATTGTGTCCTTGAATTTATGTGGACTATAAGCAAGAGCCTCTGCCTTTATTAACCTTGACATAAACTGACATAGTGAAGTTTTTCTATCCATCACATACGCTGTAGCTGGATTTAAGTAAGTCCAAGGTTGTCATCAGAAGTCTTAAAGCTTCTTATGCCCAAATGAGGCCTGAGGGTTCAGAACCAGAGCTCGCAAAGCCCACAAGGCTGCCACTGGCGGGGGCCGCACGGCCTTGCCCTGTGCGGGCAGGACTGCACCTCAGAACTGCTGGCTGTGTCTGAGGGAAAGCCAGAGAGATGTCCAACGTCTGCCTGCAAACAGATTTTGTTAAGTTTTTAGTAGATGTGAGGATCTGTGGGGAACATTGACACTCTTTCAGGCTTACTGCCAGCAACAAGCCCTGCTCTTACAGCTCTGTCTCCTCAACGCTTTCACGTCCACAAGCCACAACATGTTTTGTTTACTACAACCCGACGGTTTTCATGCAGTGACCGTAAACACAGTTTGTAAGGGATAACAGGGACGATGGACAAGAGGAGGGACGCAAACGATGAAACAGAAAGCCACCGGCAAAGCACAGCCCCAGCCTCCTCCTTCCCGCTGCCCCTCAGCACAGCTCTCGCAGGGCGGGCTCCCGCCGGGCCTTCACCCTGTTTGTTTGTCCCTCAGCCGTTCCGCCCGATGCCCCGGGCCCAGGCTCTGGTTCTCCACCCTGTAACGCCCCGGGGACGGGCGGTCTGGCGCCCAGCTGTGAGGCGTCGCCTCAGGCCCGCGGCCG
>JAHREE010000122.1:2201505-2294077 GCA_033628505.1 Tringa tobata
CGCCGCCCCCCCGCGGTGACTCGGCGGCAGCGCCGGCGCTCCTGGTCATGCTCAGGCATGTCGGGCCGCGGCCAGCGGAGGAGCTATGCCCCGACTTGCCTCTTCTTGGCAGCACTATATAAGGCCCAGCCTGGCCCGGCCCGACTCAGCCCAGTTACCCGCCGCCGGAGTCCGGCGTGTGGGTTGGACCAGGGCAGCGAGGTGAGTGGGCACCGCTGGGGTGGTGGAGCGCGGCCCTGAGCCCGCCCCTGGGGGGTCTCTCTGTCCCGGGGGGGCGGGCAAACCCGGGTTGTGTAGCTGTGTTCCACGCTTTGAGGTTGTTCTTCCCTTGATTTCAGGCAAATGTGCAATACCAAGATGTCCTCCCTGACGGATGCTGCTTCTGTCACCGCTTCGGAGCAAGAGGCGCTGGTCAGTAGCTCTGGTGGATGCTCGAGTTTTTCATGCTTTTTGCAGAGTTTTTGTCTGCTAATTCAGAAGGGCTGCTTTGCTCAGCGAGCAGTGTTAGAGAAAAGGCAGGAAATCCGGTGAGGATGGTCTGTCTTTGATCGTGTAATTGTGGAGCAAATGTTTCTAGTTTCTTGAGAGTTGAGGGTGATGGTGTAGGTCTAGACTCTGTTTCCTGGAAACCTTTGATGGTCAGGTTGCTTTCTTTTAATAAAAGGGATCTTAAGGTCTGATTTGATCATGTTAAGTATTTCATGGTGGGAATTGCTCTGTTCATAACTGAGGAGCTGTGGACGATCTCTGTTGTGCGAAACATACACTGGTTTTGAAATAGTCCTGTCATTACAACTGAAGGTTTTCTGAATTTGGCATTTTCACTTTATTGGAATTCGTAAGCAAGATGTAATAAGAGTCTTCGTTTGTGTTCATGATTTTGAATACCCAGGCTTTCCATGATACAGTGACAGTTCTGCTGGTTTTTCTGTGTAAGTTTGTCTGAGGATGGAAGTGAGCTAAAATCGGCATGTGTGCAATGGCGGTTTAACTAGGTGCCTCTTTGTACAAGGGTAAAACTTAACAGTGTAGACTGGTAGCACTTAAAAAAAGCAAAATAACAGAGCAGCAGACTCTTCAAAGTTGATTTTTTTTTTTTGTTTGCTTTTTCTTTTTGTAAGATTATAATGTGATGCTACCCTCTGCTGTCAGATCTGTGTGGCAGAAGAGCTTGCAGGAGTCGGGGAAAGAGGGCTGGGGGGTAAAAGGATCTGAACCCATGGGTCTAGTTGTGGATGCAGAGATCTGAAACTGCCTTCCTATGCTCGGCTGTCCTTAGTAGTTTAATAAGTTACTCTTTGCTTCCTTTATGAAACTGTAATATACGCTGCATGCTCTAAATAGTTCACCTCTTAGGGATGCGTAAATAGACATCTAACGTTGTCCACAAGTTTGTTTATTTTTTTCATGATGTGTGATTCTTGCAACTAATCTCTAGTTAGCACTAAAACTTTACGTTGGTTTTAGCAAATACTTGAAAAAGAATGTAGGCAAGTCCCCCCCCCCCCCCTTGCCTTTAGCAATGATACCATGCTCATGATATTTTACTTATACTTTCCTATAAAATGTTTCTTTTCTATCTTATTTTTTTCTTATTTTAGGGAACGCATTAGGATAGCTAAATTTTAGCTGTTCTTAGAGTGGTTATGCTATTGTTAAAAGTGGCAATACTAGAATATACTGCACTGGGACTTCAGTGGCTCCATGGGCGTTTTCTTTGCCGTTGTGGCCTCCCCTGCAGCTTGTTCTCATGTCCTGCACTGGTGCTGGCACAGCTGTTTGTGGAACAGTGCTGTGAATGGGATCCAGACACTGCTCTGACCAGAAGAGGAAAGAAAAAAAAAAACCAAAAAACGGGGAAGTGATATTAACTTTTCCGTTCTCTACCTCAGAAGTTGTCATAGGCTGGCTGCAGATACAGCTCTGCTGGCACGATGAGGGGGTGGGAGCGATTGAAATAGGACTGAAAGGACAGAGTGTGCTTATTCCATGTACAAAAACACCCCACAAACAAACAAACCAGTCTTCAGAGTTAAAGCTGCCCAGCCGGCAAGTGCAAACCACAGCTGCAGAAACTGTCACAGGAAGAGACAGGAAAGAGGTGAACCGGTGTTCTACTTTGTAACTTGCCCTCTGAACCTGACAGATAGTCACAAGGTCCGTTTGCCTTCTTCCCTCCTCCTTGGGAATCATTGTGATGACTCAGGGAGTGAAGCGGGATTCCCCAGGACCCAGCCCTGTGCGTGAAACCACCAAATGAATCCTGTAGTTCACATCGAGGAGTCTGTATGTACCAGTGCGAGATTGGGGTTTGAGCTAAGATACACACTATGAGAATTTTAGTATGATTGGATTGGCGTTATTTTCTTTTAACTTTACAAAGTGAAAAACTTGGATGTGGGTAGGTTTTAATGTAGTTGTATATGTGTGTATCAGACTAATATAGAAGGAGGAAGCTAACCTGTATACATTGTGTTTTGTTTGGCAAATAATTGATGTGTGCTGTTTTTCTTCTTCCCCACGCAGGTTAAACCAAAACCATTATTGTTGAAGTTGTTAAAGTTAGCTGGTGCAGAAAAGGACACTTATACTATGAAGGAGGTGAGAACTTTTAAAGATTACAGTGAACACAGGTAGATTGTTCTTTTGTTTTTGGTGAATAGGGGGCAGTGTAGTTCACAGTTTATGTAGAAGATACTGAGACAAAGGGGTGTTTTTATTCTCCTGCTTACTTGTTAGGTGGCATTTAAGCAAGTTTCTCAAAATCTGAATACAAGTATGCTGTGGTCAGTAGAATAGCAGGGTACTTGGGGAATGATAGATGAAAATCACAACTCAAAGGGATTTTTAGGCCATCAATGTCAGAAGATCAAATCTTAATGAATTTAATATCTTGTCTCTTAAACTTGAAACAACAGAACCTGGGTATTTAATGGCTGTGTATGTCATTTATTTTGCAGGTAATATTCTATCTTGGACAATATATTATGTCTAAACAATTATATGATGAAAAACAGCAACATATTGTACACTGTGCAAATGATCTCCTGGGGGATTTATTTGGAGTAACAAGCTTTTCAGTAAAAGAACACAGGTAAAATGGGATTTTTTTCTGAGAGTCTGGTTGTGAAATAGTGGAGAACATAACGCGTATGGCCTTTTTTTTAACTCTTGGCGTCTTCAAAGATGGTAAGCTCTCTTTTATAATTATATGTAGCTAACTTGCAACATCTCTTTCTTTATCCCCATCTAAGGAGACTGTATTCAATGATTTCCAGAAATCTGATAGCAATCAATCAACAAGGTAAGCTAGTTTGGGAGGGCCTTTTGTTTTGGGAAAGAGTAGTAGGGAATATATAACTTATTAATGCTTCTTGCACGTAGTGATCAGATGACAACGATCTCTCCGCAATTAGGTATTTGGCTTTACAAGGTACTATCCAGAACAATCATAAATAGTGAAGCAAAGCAAACACTGCTTCTTCTTGGGGGAGAAAAAAATAAGTCTGGACAGCATTTGGCTAATTTTGTTGGACTAGAATCAGAACAAGCACCATCAGAGCTGAACACAAAGAGAACTAAATTGAAAAATTAGTCATTTGCTTGTCTTTCTTACAGATAAAGCCCTCAACAATGTAAGTTTTAACATCAAAAATTAACTTCTTGAAATTGCCAGCAGTAAAGTCAGGGCAAATTCTTTTTATTCTTTCTGTTAGTGTTCTGTTTTAACTTTCAAAACAGAATGTGGAGTACATTTAGAACTAGTCACCCTCAGCTACACTGGATCCTCTTTTAAAAGGTCTGTATACTTAAAAAAGTAGCTTTATGGTAACTTTGTGGTAACTTCCATAAATGGAGAAATGTTACGTACAGTCTTTTTTTTTTTCTTTCCCAGTATAAAAGTGCTCAATATAACTGTAGTTTTGGACTAATGCAAGGAGTGAACCAGAAGTTAAACAGTGGAAGCTGATTGGCTTCTAAATCCATATTAAGACACCCTTTGTTTCTTAGTTTTCTTAAAGGCAAGTTTTCAGCTGCTAAGATGGTAAACATGCTCTTTATTATCCCTTATTTTTATGCTTGCCAACTTAAATTAACTCTCAAGTTCTTTTCTTGGAAGAGAATTTATTAATTCAGGGTCTGTCTGATTATAAGCATTATATAATTAACAACAGTTAATTTTTTTTTCTATATAATGTCTTTTTAATTCAGTGTTCCCACAAGATGATAGCTAGTAAAATGGGCTCTGGAGAGGAAAAAGTGTAAAATATTTCCTGCCTATATTCTTCGTATCTGCAGAATCCCAGCTAATGAATAGCCTTCACGTGAAAGGGTTTATAATAAAATTCCAAGTTCTTTTGCGATTGAGATTTCTTCTTCCTCCGCTCTTTTCCACTTCAGTAACGTTACAGGGAAAGTACTGCACTCACCTGAAAAGCAAACAAATGGGGTTGTTCTTTCCATTGTTGGAAAATGTCTGGATGTTAAGTTCTGTTGAGGATTTACTTTGTAATGCTGTGTGTTGTTAACTTCAGCTTAGTGATTAGTTAAGGCATTTAACTTCTCTCCCTTGTTTTTACTGTAATGTTCTTGAGCCTGAAATCGACTTTTTCTACTGTGCTGTATTACATTTTGGTTTGGTTTGGTTTGGTTTCAGACTCTGCGGTTGCTGACACACATGAGGATGATGCCAGATTTCAGCTTGAAGGAGAAAATGTTCTAAAGGTGATTTTTTTTTTTTTGGTAATGTATGTTCTGAAATGTAAATTCTGTTTAGTTTTGCACACTAATACCAGTGGTTTAGATGCAATTAGTTGATTTCAGCCTTTTACTTCATATTCATGCTCAGGCTTACTCAGTGTTTCTGTTACCCAGGAGTCTCTGCAGGAGTTAGAAGAGAAGCAGACTTCATCCAACGGGAGTTCCCGACCAACTACATCTTCTCGGAGGAGAACACACAGTGAATCTGGTACGTGCAGATTCACGACGCGGAACTCTCAGTAGCATGGCCACTTAGGAAAAGAGTACATTCTGTTGCCTAACTGACTTTGAAAGATGCTGACAAATACTATTCATGTTTCTCTGCTTATCTAAAACAAGATGTTTGGTCTGGAAGAAATCTACAATTCCTTGAATTGCCCCAGTGTCATGTTACCGTTTGGATCTCTAAAACTGTTAGTAAGATGATGGAATAATTTGTTCCACAGAGCTGTTAAACTTGTTTACATCAGCAGAACTTAATCAGTTGTGTTGTCTTCATGATGAGAACATTCTTGTTTGCAGTGGACTGTAACAGTCAAATTCATTTCAGTTCCCTCTGTAGATATGCACGACATTTTACATTTTGTTTGCTCTCTAAAAGCAGTTTTCGTTGGATTTCAATTGGTGGCAGATGTCAAAGGTGTGGTAGTAAAACAGGATGATTTTGGATGCTTAGGTACCTGACCATTCATTAAGCACTTAAAACGCCTGGTGACATCATATTTGTCTCCTCTTTCTCTTTGCTGTCGTTATTCAATAATCACTGGCAAACAAATTTTCAAAATGTGCAAAGTTTCTTCTGATAATTAGCTAATAACAAGCTGGACAGCATAATAGAATTCTCAATGGAAGTGTCCTCTACAGTTCTACTTAAATACTGTTCTGTGGAATTTCTTACATTAGTTTGTTCCATCACTTACTTCTGTTACCTCATGACTTGATGGTTGTAATTACCTGGGCAGTGATAACCTTCTGTCACTGCATAGAACTTTGTTTTCTTCAGTTGCTCAGGAACATTTTTCTCAGTTCCTCAGCTTTTGTGTAGTATATTTTTGTGTTCATCATAGGCCACTGTTACGTTAGTCAGTCCAAAAACTGTGCTGCGTTGCTGAGCGGTTTGCACTAAATTAAAAGAACATTTTAATGTTGTAACAAAAACTGGTGAAAGGCTGGAAAGTCTCAGTTAAACATCATAACCTGTAATATTTAGGCATGACCCAGAGCACATAAGGTCCTGTGTTATGCTTACTTATTGTAGGTTTGATTTTTAACTCTGTCTTTGCATCCTTTTATTAGTTTGTTACAACCTTAAAAGTTCTTTTAATATAGTGTTTTTATATACACTTTTTTTCTAATTTATAGGAAATCTTCCTTTTAAACCACTATTCTTGTTAAATTGGGATGGTAGCGGCTCCTTTGGAGCCTCTTACATAGTGTATAGAAACCTTGTGGTGATACAGTATCAGTACAGCATGGAGCCATGACAACTAAATGAGGACAACGATGGACAGGAGCAGCCCTTGGGCCTGGGGGCACCAAATTTGGTGGGGCTCTCAGGGCGGAAAAAAGAAAAGAGAGGGGCTGAGCCAAGAAGCACCAAGGGAAAGTAAGAGAAGTCTCAAAGTATGTACAAGTGTTTTGTTCTCTTTTCTTTTACAATGAAAGATTCAAGACTTGGAAGACTCGTGGATTGTCAGGATGTGTTGTGCAAGGCAAGGGAGAGGCTGGGCAATAGAGGGTGGGTGCAAAAGGCACCTGCAGGGGGGCAGCGGGCTCTTACCGAGGTCTGTTGAACCAAGTTGTCAGGCCTCCTGGGGAGTTTTCACTCTGCTGCACTTACATACTGACTTTGCAACATTTTTAAAACAAAATTGTTTCTTACCAAACACTTCTAAAAGTCAGCGGAGCTGAATTATTACTTATCTACCCCTGAAACGCTGTCCCCCTACTCCTTATGTTGCTGTAGGTGGTTGTTTCAAAGCATGATGTATTTAAAAAGCATTCTTTTTGCTTTCAAACCAAGCATTTTTAGTAAGCACAGCTTAAAGCAATGCTTCCAGAGTTCTATTTTTACATAGTATGACTTGAAGATTTTCTTGCTAGTGTGTGGTGAAAGCCATAATGGTTTGTTACAAAAATCCAGCTGAGTAAATACAGTTACATATAGTGCAACTATTAATGTTAAAATTGTTGAGGTGTTGGAAACTTGAACCTGAATTTATCTTGCCTACCATGAGGTCCTTGTATGAATGTCATATGTGAGCTATTTCCTCTGTCTCCCTGCAAATTCTGTGATGGACTAAGAAGCCCTCTGAAAGTGCCTTGCTGTTTACTGACTGTAGAGGGAGCTCAGACAATTAAGATCCGATCTGTATTCCTTAAAACTAGGAGTGGTTTAACGTGTCATGTGTGAAGTGGAGTAAAAATGCTTCCAAATTTGCAGTTATTTTAGTTCCTGCATGTGGGCACTGCCATTTACAAGTTGTACTGATGGGACAAGTTGGGAAAACCAGCCCCTGAAATACTGGTCTCAGGAATGTTTCACACTTTAATGTTTCCCAGAGTTACTGTGTCTTTTTTTAAAAAGGTTTTTGGTGCCTTTATACTTTTTTCCCCTGTAAAATAATACTGAATTACATTATTTTTCTTGAATTGCTGTATAAGTAAATTACGTTTTAAGCGTCTGTTAGGAATATTCAAAACTGCGCATTGCATGGATGTTTTTGAAGTAATAAAAACTCTTGAATGTGCCCAGAAGAAAATTCTTCAGATGATCTGCATAGTGACAGAAGAAAACGACACAAGTCTGACAGCATTTCGTTGACGTTCGATGAAAGTCTCTCATGGTGTGTAGTCAGTGGTCTGTGCCGTGAAAGAAGCAATAGCAGTGATTCAACAGATTCTCTTTCCATTCCTGTAAGTCAAAATCTATATTTTCATGGTAACAATTCTGCAGATCACAAGTGCAAATAGACGATTTAAAAGATTATGTTCTTAATTAAAAGCAGCAATGCCTTCAGTGGGGTCTGAGGAAAGAAAAGGGCTGAAAGAAAAGTTGGTGTGTGGGTGGAGTGGGCTTTTTCATAGATCTGCTGACAAAGCTGAAGTGAATTTTATGAAATACTAACTTTGGATATTCTTTAAAAAAACAGATTCTTACTGCTTGGCACAGTATTGAAAAAATGCCAGATATATTTTGTGTTTTAAAATAAGTATTTCATAGAATGCTAAGAGAAGAAAAGCAGTCACAGATGTTCCAAAATGCAGAATAGCTGGTGTTTCTGGGCATTTGGTAGTTCCAGTACAGCTTCAGTAACTGTACATGGTAGTGCTCTGATGATAACACTGTAGTCATTCTCCAGACTCTTACTGGCTTCTGTTGTTGTTTTCAGTAAACACTGAGGCAAATTATCTGTGCTTAGGTTAAGTCACAAAGAGCTAAACTAACAGCATTCCTAGTCATATACTGTATTTTGAAGTGACAGAACTAATACTGCATCTTCAGTTTTGCAATTTTATAATTGTTTAGCCACTGTCTCAAGTTACAGTTAAAAAAAGTTGATGAGAATAGAAAAATTAATGACACACAGACAAAAGCATCTGTTCTTTCACTTTTTAGGAGACCCTTTGTGAAATAGTAGCAGCAGTCTGCACGCTGGCTGTAGGTTGATTGGAGCTTCTATTACGGAGCTGTCAAAAGGCTTTCAGATCTAGCTTTGTTTTTACCCACCTATAACTCATTTGTGTTATAAAAGATGTTCTAACAGCAGCTGATCTTATTTCTTCCACAGCTAATTAAACTGAAAAAACTAAGGTTTTATCTTATGAGCTATCTTAACAGTAATGGGTACGGATATGGACTAGTGAGGTTCAATTATGGACTACTGAGGTTGAATGTGTACTTTCTTTCTCTTTTTTTTCAGGATCTTGATGCCAGTTCATTAAGTGAAAACTCTGATTGGTTTGACCACAGTTCTGTTTCGGACCAGTTCAGTGTAGAGTTTGAAGTTGAGTCTATTTATTCAGAAGATTATAGCCATAATGAAGAAGGGCAGGAGCTCACAGATGAAGATGATGAGGTACATAATTGTTCTGTTTGGGATTTTTTTGACTTACAGAGTGAGAGGGCAAAGGACACTTCCAGGAATACTTCATGTTGAGATTCCAACAAGAAGAAGTAACTCTTCAGGTTTATTTCAGGACTGCGTGTGCTATGTGACAAACTGCACTCAGTTGTTGCTAAATCAATTTAGATGCGTGTGCAGTTGGGTCACCATCATACACGCACCAGGCAGTAACCGGAACATCATATGTTTTAATTTAAGCCAGTTTCCTCTTACTGTGTCACTAAACACCACTGAAAAGAGCTTGGCTCCGTCGTCTTTACGCCCTTCTTTCAGGTACACATTGATAAGACCCCCCATGAGCCTTCTCTTTCCCAGCGCTCTCAGCCTTTCCTCATGTGAGAGCTGCCCCAGTCCCTTAATGATGTCACTGGCCCTTCGCTGGACTCTCTCCAGTAGCTCCATATCTCTCATGTACTGGGGAGCTCAGAGCTGGACACAGAGCCCCAGCCTGACCAGTGTTGAGCAGAGGGGAAGGATCACCTCTACTCTAGAAAACAGTACCTTCTGTCTGTCCAGTCTACATTTTTCTTCCAACAGTGTCTTACAAGTGTGAACAGAATTCTTTCCCCTCAAACCAGTCATTAGATTTTGTGGAGTTACTTGCTAGCGTAAATGAATGTACATCCGCTACTTACTATGTTTGATTAAAAGACTTACCTGAAAATCTGTAAGATTAAAAATAATCAGCTTTCTTAATTGAATGCCCAAACTCACATCAGTACTTTTTGAATTTAAACCAGGTGTATCAGCTGACTATTTACCAAGATGACGATAGTGATGCCGATTCATTTGATGAAGATCCAGAGATTTCTCTAGCTGTGAGTAACAACTTGACTGGCAAAACCTCATAAGCTGGGTGAACTGACAGGGTAGATGAAGGGGTACAGATGAATTTTATTGCTACCAGTAATTTTTTAAGAATTAAATTGACTTTTCCTTACATGCTTGAAGATTCCAAGACAATATTTTAATTATTGAATATGTGATTATTAAGGAACCTTGATTTTTTTTTTTTTTTTTAATTAGTAAGCTTCGTAATCTGTTAAAAAACCCCACACTAACTTACGGTTTCACTGACTTAATGGAAGGAAATTATTTGGAGCCTAAGTCTGACTTTTTGCACAAAATGGAAAAAAAAAAAAGAATCTTAGTCATGTATATTTAAAAAAAACCTTCCTATAAATCATAATATCTAGTTTTATTGTCCAACCGGAATGAAGGAATCTGTAGCATACAGACATGGAGGCAAAACTGTTTTCAGAACAGTACTGTAAAATAAAAGGATTTGAGGCTGTTTCTGAATTCCGTGAGACCATTCTTGAAGTGTGGGAATAAGTTCAGAGGTTTGAGGCAAGGTATGTTGACATAGGTGAAAAAAGCACACACTAAAATGGAAACAAAGTCTATCTTTTTATTTATGTTTGGTTTTCACAGTTGAAGCTTGAATAAAGCTGTTGTCCAAAACTGTCTGAAATGTTCCGGTCCCTTGATGGTCTGTAGCACTGAGGGACTTTGCTATGTGTGTAAAACACAGGGCTTGCCACTGTCTAAAAACATAGCACTGTTTACATGTGGAAAAATATGTCTGTATGTTATTTTTAGGACTTAAAATTGGTCTTCTAAGCTTTTGATGTCACTGATGTTATTCAGGACTCAAACAAAAAGTGCTTTGAATCTTCTAAATAAGTTTTGGTTTGGGGTATTTTGGGGTTTTTTTTTGTTGTTTTATTCCCCCTATGGCATGCATTATGTCTAAGAGAGGTCTTTCTCCTTAAAAACGAAATGTATTTTTAATGAGAAAGTGGTTTATGAGATGCATTCCTCCCCGCCCACCCCGCCTGATGTTTTCTACTTTGTAATTCTGTGTCAGAGTGCCCTCACCCGGCCGTTTTGCAGACCAACAGCAGTTTAACCATCCCACAGCTTAAATGTCCCTTCAGTGTGGAATAGTTTCCATTTCGGAAGTCTATTGTTGAAAATAATGGGAATGGTGACCTTTTTATCAGAAAGAAGTTTTTCATGAGGTTCTCTGAAGACTTTTGTGGTCTGATTTCTTCAGTTTTGCCTAAGAAATATAAATCGTTTATTGTTCTACCTCTATTAACTTCACAAATTTACTGCAAGAAGAAAGTCAGAGAGTCTTTTAAAAAATCAGACTATTTAAATCTAGAACCATAAAATGGGGCCAAATACTGAATGGAATTTTAAAATTATAAACAAGTCAGTAGCTCAAGATAACTGTTATTTTGGCAGTAATGCATTGTTTATAATCTGTGAATACTGCAATGGTAAGCATTCCAAGTATCTTAAGCTGTTCCAACCTTTAATTCACTAAGGATTATTGGAAGTGTCCCGAATGTAGCGAAATGAATCCTCCACTGCCACGACATTGCCACAGATGCTGGGCCCTTCGTGAGGACTGGCTTCCAGATGAAAAAAGTGACAAATTGGAAAAGAGCAAATCAGAAACTCCCCTGGAGTCTGAAGAAGGTTTTGATGTTCCTGACTGCAAGAAAGTGAAAATGACTGAAGATAAAGAACCGGCTGCGGAGGAGAATGAGGATAAAGCAGCACAAATTTCCGAGTCCCAGGAAAGTGAAGATTATTCTCAGCCGTCGACATCGAGCAGCATGTTTTGTAGCAGTCAGGAGGACTATAAGGAACCTGAGAAAAGAGAAATGCAAGACAAAGAGGAAAGCGTGGAATCCAGCCTGCCCGTTACCAGCATAGAGCCCTGTGTCATATGTCAGAGCAGACCCAAAAACGGCTGCATAGTACATGGCAAAACGGGACACCTCATGTCGTGTTTCACCTGCGCGAGGAAGCTGAAGAAGAGGAACAAACCCTGTCCGGTGTGCAGACAACCCATACAAATGATTGTACTAACTTATTTCAGTTAGGTGGATGGGGACTGGAAAGCAGCAAAAGGAACTTCGTAAACTGGTTGAGAGAGCAAGAAACTATTTTTATATGCTTCTTGAGAAATGAATATTTTGAGCCTCTTTCCATTTGGTATGAAAAGTGATTGCTCAAATAAATGCACTGGAGTTGTTAAGAGGTTAGCCTAATATTCCTCAGTCAACCTGAAGATTTTAAATCCCTCGCGAGAAATAACCAGTTCCTGTAAACTACCTGCCTCTCCAAGTGTTTTGTGTTCCATACGAGTTGGTGACATTTTGGTTTACCGCATTAAATACGCACATTAAAACCCCTAAATTCTATGAATATGAGAGGGGAGACATGTTGAAGAGTTTGTTAATGTGAGTTCCCGCTCTTAAGAACATGGAAGATTCTCCAGATTCCAGTATCTGTTGCCTGTTGAAGATACCAGGCTCAACCAGAACCCTCCAAATAGGTCAATAAAATAAATAAATAGAATCTTGTCTCCCTCATTCCCAAAACTGAAATTCCTCCAAGTAACCAAATTATGGGGGAGATCTTACCAGGAAGTGGAGGAAGATGCGAGAGAAAATAACTTAAGGTTTTTGAAACAAGAGGAGGGGTTCTGTTTGTCTTTTTTTTTTTTTTTTTTTTTTTTAATAGTGTGCAATTGTAAGTTTCAGGTCTGTGTGTGTCCTGAGAGGTCATTGATCCAAATTTAGTCTTAAGTTATCTCTTAAACATCCCGAGAAACTGAATTTTGAAAAGCTTTGTGGCTTTGGAGGTCTGTACTATCCTGGTTATTATTTTAGCAGCTTGAGAAGAGAACTTGAGCAGGCAAGATAAATGAAGGATAAATGCAATATTGAGTCAGGTAATACTAGGAGACAGTCGTATTCTTTTTCTAAGCACTCAGCTTGATCACTACATTTTGCTTGAATAAAAATAGTAAGGAAAAACAGGTACCTGCATCTGCAGAAACAAATAAGCTCTGTAGTTCTAGTTCACAGAAACATTCTTGAAATTCCGTATCTTTCCAACTTACACTGTTTGTATCACAAGGATTCTGAAAATCCGTTGCAAGGTGTTTGGCCAACTCAAAACGGGTCTCATTGGACCTGTCCTTTACTGCTTTTAGCTCTTGTCTCCTCACTGCACTTTGTCAAAAGCTTTGTGAAACTTAGCAGTTCCTTTATTGAGGAGTCTGCGCGCTCCACTCAGTTCTGTGGTGCGGTCAGAGTAGGTAGCATGACTATATTTTTGTAAGCGAAGGTATCTCTAGGGTACAGTTAGATTACTCAGATGGAGAGTTTCTGTACCGCTGAGTTGTATTTATTCCTTTGGAAAACTAGATCACAAGAGGAATTGTATGTTTTTAGCACCTTGAAATTTTACAGATGATTACTGATCAGCTGCCCGAGGGAGAGTGGCAGATGAGTAGCTTGAGCGTCAGGGGAGTGCCAATTAGCTGTAGCCTAAACGCGGGAATTGTGCTGTTACCATCCTGCAGGCCAGGGATAAACAGCTTCCATACCAACACCACTACACCGGTACGAAGCTGTTGATGCCCGTGTGCTGGTGCAGAGGGTTTTACTGTTTTAATTACCTTCACACCGGAGCTGGAATAGTTACTCTTAAAAAATGTCTATAAACCAGGGCTGCAAATGCCTGGAATAGGAGGAATTGCCTAGGAAAAGGACGTAGAGCTGTTACAGGAGAGACCTGTTCTTGAAGTTCTTTGCTCAGCAGAAACCTTCCATGGGTTTCATGGGGTTTCATAGGCTGGGGATGATCCTTCAGCCTAAGATAGAAAAGCCCTTTGGGCAGTTATTTATTTTTTTTAAGTAGGGATGCTTCTAATTGATGGCTACCTGCTTAACTCATGCTGCTTCCTGTTTATTTTTTTTTAGTTTTTTCTCTGATAAACTTAAGTGCAGTGGGGTTTGTGGAGGCTGGTCCATTGCACGTGCAGATCAGAACCAAACAGGAATCGTATCGCAGTCTGGATACGATGGAGAGCGAGCGGTGGAGGTGTGTATTGAGGAGGAACACCAGTAACACGGGAACCTTTGTCCTCTCCTTTCCTTCGTCTCTTACAGTTCACACTTTTAGTGTGATGCCTTCTCTGCCATCCTGGGAGAGCAGCTGTTCTTACCTAGTTCTGCTGGCACAAGTTGTACCATTCTGCTCGTGGCATTCTCTTCCAGTCAGTCCCCTTAAGTGAGCTCCATATTTAAAAAAAAAAAAAAAAAAAAAAAGAAAAAAAAGTAGTATTTCATCTCTTAAAAATGCATGTACAGTCAGAGCAATGATCCTTGCTGATCCCAATCACTCAGCTTTGGGATTCTTCTTCAGAAACAATTTCATATCCCACTAATGCTTTCTGCTTTGGCAAAAGATGAGGTGAGAGCACACTGAATTTTCCCTTTTATGACCTAAAATCATACTCCCTTAGCGTGTCTCCTGTTGTGGAGAACAGCCCTGGAAGTAGTACCCTCCACTCCATACAGTGCTGGGCAATTTTGATTTCTCCATCCGTGGCCAAACTCCTGTGTCACAGGGATTCTTTGTTTTGCATTCTGTTTTCTGGCTTAATATTATTCTTAATAACTTCTAGCAAAACTTTAGGGGGTTTATTTGTTGGTTTGGTGTTTGTTTGGTTTTTTTCCTCTCCAAAGCATGCCTTACAAATAAGTGTGGGTGTCTATTCCAGTTCCTACGGGAAATACCTGGGATTTGGGGGGGTGTAGGCGAAGCTGCGGCTCTAAAAGGCTGCAATCCTCAGCTCTGCCCCTGCGCTGGGAGCTGGTGGGTGGGCGGTGTCACCTGCCTGGTGGTGTCACCTGCCTGGTGGTGTCACCCTGCTCTGTCACCCTGTAAATACGTTTCTGGCCTTGGGTAGCAGCACGAAAGTCAGCAGTGTTTTAGCACAGAAGCTGACAATTGTTCTTACTTGATGAGGAAGGTCTTTGAGATCCTTATTTAATACCATACAGATTTTAATCTTTAATTTATTGCAGTTTGTAAATATCCTTGTGCTTATAGTTAGTGTTATGAGCTTTAATTTATTGAATTAGTCTATTGGTACGTGTGTCGCTACATAAATACACATACTTAGTCAATCACAGTCACAGAAAAAATATTTAAGAAATGTTAGCAGAATAAAGAGAACTATTCAAATTATATTCAGGTGAAGAGGGGCACAGGAAGATTTATGGCTTTGTTTTCTTTTTTCCTTCCCTTAAACAACTCCTGCGTTGAACCTGAACAATATTTATTACACAGAGATGAAGACAGGTGCAGCGTTAGCAGTGACAAGGTTTTGGTGGTGTTTCTTTTCCTTTGGGAATGCATTTGAGTCTCCCAAGAAAGGGCAGGAAGCTGAGGGACTGCTTCCTTGTGCTGGTAACCTCGCAGGGGAGGAGCTGGAAGATGCGCTGAGGTGGGGAGGGCTTTCAAGGTTAATTGGTGGTAATTGAGTTTGCACATGTGGCTGAGATGCTTGTAAAATGCGACCGTACACAATTGTCAGTAATTGCCGGAGTCTGTTCTTTTCTGCACTTCAAGCAGACAATACTTCTGTGCAAATGCTACAAGAACTTGCGTTTATTCTTTTTTATAAAGTACAATAAACCCACTTTTGGATTAAATGCCGCTTTTCTGCTATGTAGCTATTTGTTGGTATTGAAATTCAACTCTTGAGCCAAGGAAGCAAAGTGCAACGTGAAGCACTTCAGGCAGATGGGAAAAATGCTTCGTCTCAGTGTCTGACATTTCTCAGGCTAGAAATGCTGAATATTCTAATATTTGAGAAGCTTTAACTCTGAGTTCGCTTGAGATTTGTTAATTATGGAGTCTGCTGCTTTTGTCCTTTAAAAGACGTGCACAGCGGGAGCAGTGGGGTCACTGATGTTGGACATTGGCTGCAAAGGTCACCCCTTTTGCCGAGCAGCAGCCCTGGAATGTTGTTTCAGCGTCACCGGGGAGCACGCTGGAAGACACCTGTGCCACGTCGTGTCACACAGGGGGCTGGCGCTGCCACCCCGGGTAGCGGGTTGCTTTGGAAAGGGTAAAAGTGCTAAAAAATGTTAGTTGATGGAAAGCGTTAGGGTTATTCTACAAGCGTGGTATGATTTTATCCTGGAGTTGTGTTGGCTGGAGATCTCTGAGACGTCTGTCTGGGGGTGAAGTTGCAGGCAAGGGCAGCCAGGTTTTTTCCCCTTAAAGACTAATACTGGGGGAAAACCAACTCCTTATCCTTACGGAAGCCTCAGCAAGAATAGTGATTTCAGAAAATCGTGTTCTTACAGAAGAGAGATGAGGAAATTATTAGAAGTGTAATGAAACGGAATAAACTGAAATGAATAAATGGGATTAATATAGGGGTGAAGAACTTCTCTTCCCCATCTTAATCAAAAGGTGCTGTTGTGTTAGGGCGGAACTGTAGAAAAAAGAGCTTACAATTTTAGAGCAGTTAATTTATTCAGCACATTAACTTGCCATATAGGTGGTGGGGAGCAGTTACCCCAGCGAGATATGACATTATGTTGTGCCACGCTCAGCCTGAAAGGGGACGTTTGCTGTTGTGGTGCTTCCCGGTGGGAAAGAGTGTGGAAGATGTGTCCGTGTACAGGACTGGTGGGAGGGCGGGAGGCCTTCCTCCCTGGGCTGAGCTCTCTTGGCCACTCTTGTCTCTGGTGAGATGCTGGAACAGGTTGCCCAGGGAAGCTGTGGATGCCCCATCCCTGGAAGTGTTCAAGGCCAGGCTGGATGGGGCTTTGAGCAACCTGCTCTAGTGGGAGGTGTCCCTGCCCAGGGCAGGGGGGTTGGGACTAGATGGTCTTTAAGGTCCCTTCCAACTCTAACCATTCTGTGATTCTATGATTGTTATTCATGGTGTGGGGTCACTCTTATGCTTAATAAGGCACATCATGTAGCATTTCTGTACCCTTAATGCCTGCCCCCTGCGTTATGATACATCCAGCTCCTGGAGGAGCTCTGTTAGTGCAGCAGCTCTCCCGACTGGTGTCTGGCTGTTCCAGGGGGGAATTACCTGCCCTCCTAACGGAGCTTTTCCAGCTCATCCAGACCCAAGTCAAAGTCTCGTCTTGAGTTACTCGTCATTTAAAGGTTGCAAAACAATGTAAAGCAAAAAAAAACCCCAATAACCTGAAACCTGGGCTTAAGGGATCTTTTACCAATGGGTTGCACTATGCGAATGAGAAAAATTGTTGCTTTTAACTAATGTGTGCTGGTTTTTGTTTGTTTGTTTTTTTTAATTTAGCGTAGATGCACTGCAGGCATCAAGTCAGTGCCTCTTTGTAGTGTGTATATATAGTCTACATGTAACATTTGTTGATGATAGTTAAAAAGGAGTTGTCTCCCCTTTTAAGCAGGTGTTGCTTTCACTTCACAGCCTGACATTTAAAGGATAGTTCTTGGTTTTGAACTAAATTAACGGCCGTCAATGCTGTGATTCCATAACTAAAAATACCAAATGGCTTTTCCAGCAGCAGAGTCTTGCTTTGCTGTCTGACCGCGCGTAGCAGTAAGTATGCAATTTTGCTACTGCTCCTGATGCTGATGCTTTCAAGGCCCTTGTGGTGGTGCGTTACCTCCCAGGTACCCCGTGCGTGCGGGTACCACCACAGCCGGTAACCGCCGACGTACCCACAGAGTATAACCCCAGCCAGGGCAGGAATCTTCCATGGGCGTTGCGTTTGTCCTTTGCTTTTTGTTTTTTTCCTTTTCTGAAAAAACTAAATAGTATGTTCCCTTGAAAAGCTTTAAATAAAGATTTGTTTGTATGCTCCTTGCTGCTCCTTTTTTGTGTTGATGCCTCGATTGTTAGAAGGTCTGTTGCTTGGTTTTTGTGCAGGTGGGGCTTGGTGGGACAGGCAAGGTTACGGTTTCAGGAGAGGTGGTATGTTTAAAAAGGCATTATAAGATTAACTGCATTCCTGCATTTTTATTTATTTATTGTACTCCGGAAAAGACGAATGTTTCCAAAGATAAGCTCTTTGGTTGGTTTTGCAATTGCTTAAGAAAACGAGTGGCAGGTAAAGCTTTAAAATAAACAGAGGTGATGGTACACGCTGGCTTTTCTTGATAAATTCTGTGTTTATTGGGACAGCTTCAAAGGGCCCTGAAGAAGACTCGCAGCTGTCCAGGCGAGAGGAATGTGCTCCTTCTGTTTTAGGGCAGCCCAGCCCGGCCAGGGGACACGGGTGCTGCGGCCACCGCCGGAACCAGCCTGTGTCATGGGCTGGGGTTTGAGCCCCGCTGGTGGCCAGGGCTGCGAAACGCTCTTCACCTAAAGCCACTGCTAACACTGACAGTGCTTCATTTCCAGCTGCTGCTCTTAATGCCGTGTCCCTGCGCTTCACCTCATCGCAGCCCGGAGCACTCCCATCCCTCCAGGTAAGAAACAGCCGGTGTAAAAACAGCAGGTTCCTCACTTACTGCTGTGGCCTTGCTAGGAGAAATTGGGATAGAGCTAATTGCTTACAGCTGTGTGGCACGTCATTACCCGCTGCTTCAGAGTTTGCCTGAAACATGGGCAGTAAAATACTAGGCTTTTTTTTTTTTTTTTCGAACTCAGGCAAATTCTTCAGAATGTATCTTTATTTTCTGCATCCAGACTCTAAAATTACCTCCATGGGCTGTACAGAATTTCCTCAGAGTAAAATATGTAGAAAAAAATACAACAGTCATATTATAATCAAAGTTAAACATCTGATTGTCGAGCCAGTATTTTACAAAATAGAATAAACGTGATTGTAAATCTGAGAGTCAGGTTTATAAAAACATACATTCTTTCGCATATACAGCTCCTGGTCTGAAAAGCCACGTTTGGGGCAGGGAGATTCGGCCTCCCCAGCTGATGTCATTCCTGACTTCACTGGAAAATCGCAAGCATAACGGTCATTAAAACCAAGATATGATGGAGAGCTGGTTTCACTGCAGCCGAAGCCCATTCAAGCTCCTGGTAGAGGGGAATTTTGGGACACGAAGCAGCCTTTGGTCTGATAGAGACTTCCGGGAAAGAGAAGTCTTGTTTCAAAGCACTGAAGTTCCCAGTGTTGTCAGGTACCTCCACCGTCTTCAGCAGCGGTTTAAATCCCGGCACCGTCGCCTGAGAGCAAACGGGAGAGATTTCTGACGTGGCTTTGGAAGGAGTTGTTCAGCTGCAAAATGATCCTTACCCGGTGTGCTCCTTGACACTTTACACGTGTAGGAAAAGGTGTGTGAAACAGAGGTTTGAGAACACAGAATGAAGAAAAGAGTAAAGTTTTTGATGTTACAGCAATAAGCCTAAAGCCCTAAAAAACAGAGATAGAATTAGTAATAGAGTATTTATTTATATGGCGGGGGAGGAGACACCCCATGCTGTACAAGAGAGGGAATCCTGCCAATTAAGCATAATCCTTGGCTGGCAGCAGGTGGAGCCTCCGCCGCATGGATGTCCTCTGGGCTCCAGAGAGGATACACCATCACTGGATGGTATATTCCCATTGCACCGACAATGGGGTGATTGGTTGGGATCACGGGAGCTTCGGGACACCAATATTCAGGTGCTCTCCAGAGCTATTTGAGCTAAAAACTGAGGTTCTCTATGAACTGCACCCACCCGAGGGGGTGATTTGAACTTCTCTAGGAGCTCCAACTTTTCTTCAGAGAAGGCAATGCCCTGTATCCACCACAAAACCCACCCTGGCAGATGGGACGTGCTGCCAGCTCTAACCAGGGACTCCTTAAGGATGGACATGGAGCCATTAGGGCAGCTCTTACGGCATAAAGCCGTGCCATGTGTGCACGGAAAGAGGCCAAGTGACAGAATCGTCCCATTTCCTTGAACTTGGTGGTGGAGTCTCTGTCTCTGGAGACATTCAAAACCCACCTGGACACGTTCCTGTGCAACCTGCTCTGTATGGACTTGCTCTGGCAGGGGGGTTGGACTAGATGATCTCCAGAGGTCACTTCCAACCTCGTATCATCTTGTGATGCTGTGAGAAGCCCTTTCCCCCCAAGGAAATACCTGTCACTGATGGTGCTGTCACAGCCTGTCGCTGCCAGGGGCTGCCTGGTGCCCAGCCCCTACCTCCCCACCCTTCAACAGCTCTGCCCTTTGCTTCCAACACCTCAACCTGGGGTCACTGTGGTCCAGACACTCATCCCAGCTGCTCCACCATCCAGGTCAAATGACTGTTTATCTCCGGACATTCTGAGGACTCAAGATCTCACTGTATCAACAAATTTCCTTTCTGCTGACTCATGTTTTAAGATATTTTATGGTGGCCTTCCAATACTTAAAGGGGGCCTACAGGAAAGATAGGGAGGGACTCTTTATGAAGCAGTGTGGTGGATGAGGGGTAACAGTTTTAAACTGAAAGAGGGAAGATTTAGATTAGGTATCAGGAAGAAATACTTACCGTGAAGGTGGTGAGACACTGGAACAGGCTGCCCACAGAAGTTGTGGATACCCCATCCCTGGAGGTGTTCACAAGACCAGGCTGGATGGAGCTTTGAGCAACCTGGTCTAGTGGGAGGTGTCCCTGCCCCATGGTAGGGCAGTTGGGACTTGATCTTTAAGGTCTCTTCCAACCCAAACCACTGTATATTATTCTTTTAAGTCTGCTAAAAAGCCTTTCCAGCTCCTGTGTGTGACTTGAGCAAGTTCAGCTCGTTCCTCTCTAACGAGGACTGAGTCTCACCGCTCAGGAACTCAATGCCATTAGAAACAATCATTTAGTAAGGCCGCACACTTACGTTGATGACATACGTCCCAGGCAAAAGGAGAAGGAAGTACTCCCCCAGTTCATTTGTTCGGTAAGGGCAGACGTGAGGCCTTCCTTTGGCTTCCACGATGGCATTGGGAATAGGATCCCCGTTCTTATCAGTCACTTGACCCTTGACACCTACGACAAAGGGAGAGGAGAGAAAGGTCCCAGCCTGTAATCATGGAGAGTCTCCTTCTCCGAGGAAGCCAGACTATTTGTTGCCGGAGGCACTCAAAGGCTATTTGAGTGATTTCGAACACGTCTAAAAATATCGCCAGTCCCTTCTATCTTACTGAAGGGAATTAAAACAGAAAATCCTTTGCTGCTGTTAATAGTTTACCCTCACATTGTCAGAGAGCAGCGTTGTAATCTCTGCTTCTAAATCTCATTTGCTGAAAGCATTATATATACTTACTATACGTGTCTTTTACTGAAGGGCTTCAATCTTCAGTACTGGTTTGGGTTTGGTTTTTTTGCCACTCCCCCCCCTTTTTTTTTTTAATTTAAAAGAAATCAGCCTCTTAGGTAGTACTCCCAGTGGCAGAATACCAACAACGGTTGCTTCCGAAGTAGCTTCCCTGAACTCTCACACACCACCTTCAAGGCAGGGCTGGCACTGAGCCAAGACAAAAGAGCAGTTGGACATTTTGGGCAACAAAATGCAAGGTGAGCCACACATTCACACAAACCCTTCAACTCGTCGTACGGTGCCACCGCCTCCCAAAGCAGCGGCAGCTCCCTCTTCCAACTGCCAGGTCCAGATCACACCTAGAAATGCCTCAGAGAAACACAAAACCCGAGCAGCACAGACCCATGGAACACTGTGTGTGCACACACACGTTTAGGGACCTCTGAAATAAATGGCTGCTCAGGAAGGGGGGCTCCCCGAGGAGGGCGTACAGTATGTTGGCCCCAGGGGCCTGTCCCTTGCTCCTGCCCCACTGCATTTTAAGCCCCTTTGCACCAGTGTAGTGGTACCCATCGCCCCACACCTGACACACCTGGGACCTCTCCTCCCTTTCCTTGTAGCACTTGCTGTTTCCAAAGCCAGAGCTCCCAAGTTCAGGCCAGAGCTCCTCACCAGTGAGCTCTGGCACTGACCCGGGCTGCTGGTGACTCCCACGTTGCCCACTGGCCCGGCCTGGCTTTAGCTCCCTGCCCCGTCCGCACACCCACCTAGATGGACTTGTTTTATATATTCGATCAGAGCAACTTTGTTGTCCCTCCAGAACTTTTCCAGCTGGTCTGCTGGAGGATATTTGCAGCACGACAGCTCCAGTGTAATTTCAAAACATTGTCCCCAGACATAGTTGTAGTCTTGCATTCCACCTTAAAAGGGAAATAAAACAGTGTTCAGCTGCAAAGAAGCACCGAGAGTTCAAGCTAGAAGAAAAACGGGAGAGTTAAAGTATTGGTACTTGCGTCACACCTGTAAGAGAAGTAAATCAGGTAAATTATTCCTCAATGTCCTTACTGCCTCCTGTGGAAAACCAACTTAATTACTCTGGTTACACATGGAGTGTTGTTTTCTAAAGCACAGTGGTGTTTCGGGAATGATGATTATTATGGCTGAGGAAGGGTGGGGTCTTTGACTTACCTTCATCCAAGTTCTCCCAAGTAAATAGGGGCAGATAAATCCATGGGCTGGGATAGAGTTTGCCCCCGCCAAAGCCATCCTAAGAGCCTTTTAAGGCTTTGAATTCAGATTGTGAAAGCAACACGCAGTGCCACAGCACACAGGACACGTATTCTATTTGGCTACACATACACAGTAACGAAAACACTTACTTCAGTAATCAAACATTTTAAAAAAAAGGATGATATATGAACAGAAGATTGGTTTTCTTTCTGAAAGGACCAGACCTGGCTGCCACACCAGTGTGTGTATGTCTAACCTACAGAGGGATGCAGGCCTTAAGAAAGGGCAGAGGAGCAGCCAGAGAGCAGGGACAGCCTCATTCCCTCGTGTCACTGCTGACTGGGACAGACTCTGCAAACACCCAGCTGCTGCTCAGGGAACCCGCACGAACGCGTTGACTTACTCCCCTCATCAACCCTCTGCTCTGGGCAAAATCACTGCATCAAAGACGGCAGGAGGAAGCGAAAACACCGCATCTGAAGCGGCTGAAAAAAAATGCCACTGACATTCTTACCTCCCAGCTGGTACCAAGAATAGCCGTTGGTAATGCCTTCTGGAAAGGTCTGTCTGTTGTCACACCCAGTCCCTTTGTACATGCTGGCGTGGTTGAAAGAGTAAGTTTTTGCCAGATGAATGAAGACATCGTCATCTGGAGACCTGCTATAGCCTTTCAAAGAGCCGGTAACTGCAGGATAAAGACAGCCATCACGTAACTCTCTTTACTGGTAAAACATACAGTGCTGGCATACATACAGGATAAACATCTCCCAAGTGCCAGGCAGTGAATTTTGATGGGTTTATCAAACTCTGCCCATCCTCCCAGCTCAAAAGCTGGAAAAAATTCGCAGAAACCCTTAAAATTTCGCTTTGGTACAGCTAATGTTCATAAACCACATCAGCTGTGGAGAAGAGAGTTTGTTGCCAGCTTACCTGCGTTGCCATTATCAAAGGTGTAACTGGCAACCAGGGCACCCCCATGCAAGTTGGCTGAAAGAACAAACGTTTCATTTTTTATCCAGTTCATTACTGCTCGGGTCTCTGGCTGAATGCTAGCATTGTTATTTTCAAAGGCATCAGGAAAATTTCTGTTCAGATCTTCTCCATTCTTATTGTACCTTAGAAAGAGAGAAGAAGACACTCCCATTACTGTTTTGCCTACAGACACACATCACCCTCTTCCCAGTACTTAAGATCTGTAGCACTCCAGGGTCTTCAGGCAACAAGCGAGATGACCACTGCAAACCTTCTCAAGCATTACGATGATGGACTTTAGTTTGCTTTCTGGCAGCACTGGAATTTTCACAGGACACTCGACAACAATTCTATTGCATTTCAGGTGGAAACAGTATATAGGTGGATCTGCTTTGGCAGGGGGGTTGGACTAGATGATCTCCAGAGGTCCCTTCCAAGCACGTATCAGTCTGTGATTTTGTAATAAATCACAGAATTTACTACACATACATGGATTAGAAAAACCTAAACCAGGTAAGGAGGATGTTGTCCTTCTGTATGTGTTTTTCACAGTTGTATGGAAGACCAAGGTAACTACTGTGTCCCTTGTACAGCTGTCACTCTGGACATAGAACAAAAAAATTGACTCAAACAGAGGATGTATTCTCTTCTACCTGTATTTGAGGGTCCAGCTTGTGCAAATGCTTCCTTCCTTTTTCACTCAGACAGGTCAGTACAGAGAGTAGAGAGGGTATTAAGCATCAGCCGTATTAATTTGTAAACTCAGCTAAACTCTTGTCTATTTGACAGTGAGGGGATAAAAAAATACCACCCTCCGTAGAAGTCCTATCTATTTGCTAAGGAATAGATTTCTTTCTAATAAAAGAGGGCCTGCACTGGTCACCTAGAGAAGTAAACGGCCTAAACTATCTACTTGCTTCTGACGTTGCCATGGCCAGTGATACAAGAGGACTTCGAGCTCATGAGTTTACGTTTTCTGCACATTCCAAATTTGTCCCTTTGGCACGTCTTCTCATTCCCTTGCTCTCTTCTCTTCTTCCCTCTTCTAGCTTGTTAAACTTTTCCTTCCCTTTTTGGTCTCTGCGATAGTTACATTAAAGAGTGCAAAAGTAACACAGGATGCAATGGCAGGTTACGTTTTCTTCTGCCCAAGTTTTTTCCTAGCACTACTATTAGCACAGCACCTATTATAGCTCTCTCTGCTTGCGTAACTCCTCCCTCTTACTATAACTGCATTCAACATAAACTTTAAACACGTTTCTAGAAGCCCATTCAACAATCTCAGACACACCTTTTTCCCATTGAGAAGGGTTACAGGATTCTCCAATTGAAATAGATCCCTGTAGGTAGAGTTTTCATTCTTTTTTTTGTAGCACCCTAAAGGTCTAAATAGGTAATTGTGCTTCTATTCGCAATCCGGGGGCCCTGCCTAAAAGGTTAGGTCATTACACCAGTCTGACCAATTTTCTCTAGCTGCACCACATATAAACACTGCTCTGACTCAGTCTTCCAAAAACTCTATGCCGTAACAGTGTGTCTTCAGAACAGCAGGGGCCAAAATTAGCCCTAGCACATCCTCCAGGCTACCCGCTCCACCAAGTATGATTCAGTCTCTTGGCTATCTCCGATCATTACTCCCCACCCATTCCCTTTACCTGCTCCCACCCTCCTGAACCACCCTTACCTTCCTTGGCTGTAATAGCAATCAGGCCTTTTCGTAGCTTCAAATCCATCAGGATTCATTGTTGGCATTATATGAACCCGGGTATTATTGAGTAATCGGGTAATAACCGGGTCACGTCCATAGCTGGTCACCAGGAAGTCTATCAAATGGAGCAGGATTTCTCTCCCAACAGTCTGTACAAAAGAAGCATAGATTTTATTTTAAGTCTGCTACGGAAGAAGAAGGGGAAAATAAACAAACACCCACCACCCTGCAGCTGAAACAGGTGGGGTTTTTTTTTTACTGGATTACACAGACATGCAACACATACAAGAGCATTCTGCTCAACACTGTTTTGTTTTTATGCTCACCCCTAAATATATGCAAAGGAATTGAATAGATTAAAGGAGTCATTGGAGGGTTTTCACACGGGTTTTAAACCCAGATCAACCAGAGCTTTTTTTCTGTCATGGGAAACTGACTGCGTCAGCTGCGCTGCTTAAATCCTGCATGGATAAGGCACAGCCTTATCAAAGCCTAAAACTGCACAGGCTGCCTGTTAGAGATCCCGCGGGCCTGGGAACGCAGTGCTGCCTTATCTCAGTTGCGCTGCAGAGTCAGCCCTGCGCTGGTGCCCCAGGGACCCGGGGCCCTGCACACAAGCGTCAGTGCTGTGCATCACCACTTGGCAGCGGTGGGTCAGGGAGAAAGGAAGGAGACACCTTCCACCTTTTCCTGGGTGCTACAGAGCAGGATTTTCTTTACTTGTTGATCCCCTTTTATGGGAAGTCAACTTCAACACAGATCAAGACAGGCCCCATAGACACTTCTGTTATATTCTCTGTCGCATTGCTTTACTTTAATGCCAGGCATTGGGGAATCCAAACAGGTGAATATAAGTTCTTTAGAAGAAGAGATGAGAGGACATTTGGATGCAGGCTTTGGATCAAGGAAAGGCAGCGGCAGAGGAAAAGCTAAACACATATTTTTGTTCATCTAAGTTTGTACAGGTCATGAAAGCTGGCAGGACATCTCCCTTTAGTCGACTCTTTCAGATTTCAGGCAAAAGAGTGGCAAGTTCCACCTCCAGTGAGTTAAGAACAATCCTGTTTTACCCTGAAACCACTAGCAGAGTGTTCACTGGACCATACTTCCCAGGAGCCCCTTCCACAGCACTGTGACCCATTCCTCAAGGGTGCCATAAGGTCCTAAGCCTTGGCTGGGATGGGAACAAATCAAGACTTGCAACTAGATGTGCCCTGGAGATAAATTATCTCCACTTTATCTCCAAGAACAAAGGCTGGTAAATCACTGCAGGCTCCAGTTCAGAGCTACAGTGTCTCAGTGTCTTTTAGAATGAGTCTCACATCACTCTAAAGTGGAAATACTGCAAAGCAATTATTTTCTTTCTAAAGTGAGAAACATGGAGTGGCATTACTGGATGAACCTGGTGTCACAGATAAACATCATCTCGCTTTCAGACTGGTAGAGGCTAAGGTGAAAGACAGGTGAAATCAGGGAGGGGAAAAGGGAGTATTTCTCCTCAGATATTCGCTGCACTAAGATCTTGTTAGACTTTTCACATCAGTGCATTTTAAGTGGCAAGTCCTGCTCTGGGTGTTGAGGTAAAAAGGACCACAGACACCGTCCAGCAGGAGCTCTGCCTGCAGGAGCTGGGTTGGCTGTATCTGCGGTTCAGGCTGAGAGCAAACCGTAAAACTGTATCTTGGCACTTGCTGTTTATCACAGGAGAAACAAATAAACAATGTCGTGCCAAACATGACTCCTCTAAGCTGTGGATCACACCATTTTAAGCGTCACACTTTGTGGATCACACCATTTCAAGTGTCATACTCGAAGGCAGCCATGGTCTCCGAGTTAGTACTTGAGCAATTCTGCCATGCTGTTTGTACCGGGAAAAAGAAGGATCTCTTCCCACCCTGCCCCCCAGCAGATTTGTTCCCAGCTTTTCTAACCCTTGCCTTTCAGCTCCTGATGATCTCCTGCAAGCCACGCCATCCAGTAATCCACTAGGGGAAGGCTGTGTTACACAAAGGTATTTACTGTCCTAACTACTAAGTGGTTCTTTTCCCAGATGCTACAGCAAATGGGCTTTGACAAGGTGGAGGGAAAAGCACCCGATTTCCTCCATTTCCAGTAGCTTTTAAAACAGCAGCTGAGTACGTGAAAGCAGACTGCTCTGCTGCTTTGATAAATTTAGGAAAGGACGCAACAGAACCTGTCTTGTACAGGCAGCTCAGTTCCAGCTCTGGGTGATAGACATCTTGGAAAGCTTATGGAACAGAGCGGGAGGAGAACAAAGGAGGGGAGATAAATCAGCCAAATCATGGCCCTAGGCATGAGAGATAAAGCTAGCAGACTCAGAAGCAACAAGAACAGCCCTACCACAGAGATAGCTGAACTCAGACAAGACTGGACTGCTCTCTGGAAGAGCTGGGAAAGTGTCTCTGCTTCTGCAGTACTTCTCTTCAGTGCCTGACAAAAAGATACCCAGAAAAGAAAGGGTAGAGGAGCAGGAACTGGAAGGGGAAGAAGTATAAAGAAAAGCGATAAGAGAAGGTGGTGGAAAAGGACAAGGCTTATAAAGAATGGAAGATAACCAGTTTTTCATAGATGACACGCTTTACACTTAAGAGTTAAACCCAGACTTCCTTATGTATACAGTCTTTTAAAAAAACGATGCAATTTTATAGGATTTCTTGTATAGCTATCACCGTACCCAAGTACTTAGTACACACTCAACAATTCACCTAATCTCTATCACAGAGAGTTGGTACTTTGGTCGTTCCCCGGTGGGGGAAGAATGTATTTATTCCCATTCTGTTTTGGTGGAGTGACAGAGGGGTGGTTTGTTTTGGTCCAGAGTACCCCGTATTTCTTCAGAAAAGCGCATCTGGAGGTGGTTGAGGGGAGGAAGAAAAGTTTTCGTTTCCGGGAATGTATAGCTCAAGTTTTGCTCAAGCTCTTGGAAGGCATCTCCTGCCCAGCCAAGCTTTACCCTGGTACTAGAGGGGTCAGCATCATTTTGCTATTTTTTTGATGAGAGATGAGAGGTGACACAAAACAAAGGAAAACCCTTTCTCCGACCTCTAGGGATACAGTTAGACAGTAAGTTTATCTGTGCACTTTCAGCTGTCAGTTTCCTTGCGTGCCCCAAAGGGAGAGAGTCAGCAGGAAAAGCCTCCAGTGATCCTCAGGGGAAGTCCTGAAGGAAGAAGCATGTGTCAGGGCATGGATCAACACTGTAGAAAAGGGTGTAACTGCTGTTTTCTGTAGCCAAACCCCTTAAACTTGCTGACTATGGCTCCTGGCATGGCTGGGTCAGCAGCCTGCTCAGCTACTGAAGGGCTTACTCAAGAAGCCCCAGCAGCAACCAGTTACAAAACTAAGGCTAGCTCCAATTGCACCTGCACTGTAACACTGCACTGCAGCACCCCTGTTCTTAAAACATTTTTGTTACCACATGATAGAGACCTAATACCAGGGGACTATGGGTGGATAGACTCTGCCCATTTTTATGATTAATATTCTTTCCTTTAACGTGGCCCAGTTTTTAAGCTGAACTATGTTGAAAGAACAATCCAAACCATCAAGTAGGACCTGTTTCAGAGCAACACGGCCTTGCCGGTCTCCTTGCTCCAAGCCCAGACTGCTCCACAGACCCAGGGCAGCATACCAGGCACAGCCCCACCTAAGGAAGCGGAGGCACAGCAGAAGAAACCCACGGTCCACCCCAGATCACCACTTAAAATCCCACGCTTACAAGGCTGTTCTTTTTTTAACACTTGTACAGTGCTAATGATTATGCGTGGCTGCCACACACCCCACTGCGTTTGTCCTTCTCTGCTAAAATACACCAGCGTGAAAGGGACTGTGCAAACACGCTTTGGCATGTATCCATTCATTTCTGCAGCAGCAATCGCTATGGAAATATGAGAGGTACCACGGGTATGACAGGGAACTGAAGCTCCTTGGTTTATCACCGAAGGAAATGGCAGCATAAAGCCTGCTTTTGAACTAGTAACTGGCATAAGATGTTACCACCTGGACAAATTCCACAGGCTTCAGGCTTTTCAGCGCAGGCTTCACTTGGCTGAGAAAGGGATGACTTTTTCTTTTCCCACTCAGAAGAGTGGGAGTGAAGATAAGGAAAAAGGTAACTGTGATGAGGCAGCAGCCCTGCCTGTATTGAAAGAGATCTCAGCAGCATCCAGCTTTTAAAAAAACATTTGAGATTAGCAAATAGATTAACTTTGAATTTTGAAATCTCTAGTGCCTCTGACCTTCTTTACATCACCTCAGCTGATACTGAAGCCAGGTGGAAAACAGTTCACTACACATGAAATAATTTTTTTTTCCCCCATTCTCTTTTCTAGAGTAGATATTTGTTTCCCTGCCATATCTCTTCCATACCAGATTGCACAGTACAAAGGACATAAGAAAATTCCTTACAGTAGATTGTGTAATACGTGGACACAACTCTTTTTGTCCAAGCAAGTGATAAAAAATGCATTTTGATAGTGTAAATGAAGCTTCCATTAATTTTTTTTTTTGAGATGAGGGTGAGAAATTCTACACAAGACTCATTAATTTGTTTTTTTGGGTTTTTAAAGCCCAAATTATATTAGTCACAAATAAACCTACCCCAGTTCTCAGTTGCATAAGCCCTAATAAGTCACCATATCTCAGGAAACTCTTCTGTGGATATGACTACATCTATAATGTCATGGAAAATAGGGTCTAGTTGCTTGAACTTAAATCACAAGATAAGCCAGCAAGATAAACACATCCTTTCATGTAGGCTAGCTCAGGTCTATCAGTACAGGCTCAGCTTCACATAATAAAAGAGGCAAAATACTATTACACTAAGAAAATAAACTGATCAGAAGTGAGTGATTTAGGAGAAAAGAGCTGGTATCAGCATTACCATCCTGGAAAAATTTATCTTGTGATGACCCAGTTACACTACAGCTGCAGAAAGTTAAGGAAGATATACACTTAATACATTAAAGGGAACATGCAGAAATGCACAGGTAGTTTACACTTTGTTCAGACATCTTTTTCCTTATATATCCATATAACCTGCTGTGATACACATGGTTTAGGAACAGCCTTCTAATTAGATCCTGTGGTTCAGTTGTGTAGACTGGACTCAAGTCACTTGGTACAGCTGGCCAAAAGGTGGTATTTCTGCTCCATTTATGACTGAGGAGTGTTTGGGGGTTTGCTTGTGGTCAGTGTTAAGTGGAATGAGTTTCCTTCCCCCCTCCCCAGAGAGGAATGTGTGAGTGTACATACTGAGGAAGATTCTCTCAAAGCAAGAGTACAAGCCTGGGACAAGGGAGGCTGCTGCCCAATTCAGAATGAGAGCTGCCCCAGAACAGCAGGCAACCTCTCCCTCATCTTCCTCAGTGTAGACTTTATTAACACTTCACAGGCTTACATGTTTTGTGCAGTCTTTTAGTGTCATTTTGATTAAAGTCTCACATAGCTGCACATGATTGAACTACCTCTAATGATCAGTTTTAATCTGGCTTGGGTTAAACAAAAGTGCTGCTATAAACGGTGTCCATACAGGCACACAAAGAATGGGAGAGGTCTTCTGTTGCATCTCTGGGGATCTGGGGCAAAAGTTCATTCTATCTGGCAATGATGATGACAAAATAAAATAATTTAAACATTGGCTGGTCATGTCTTGCAGTACTAAGAAAAATTTTTAAAAATTAATCTTCCTAGTTCTGAAAAAAAATACTCTCTCACTAGTATTGTATACTCATTATTTTATCAGAACTTCCCTGTTGGGCAGGTCTCCAAAAGACCTAGGTTTTCTTCCAGCAGCACGTGCGAACAGCCTGCATACGTGCAATTCAGGCTCCCCCCAACTTTTAGGTTTTAGGAGCAGCCAGCCAACTGAGTCAAAAAAGAAATCCGTCATTTGTGTGATGATGAGAGGTTTGAAGGGGAGGTAGCATCACCAAACAACACTTGAGAACTTTTCTCACTTTGTACCATTAACAGAAAGCATCACTGAAGCACAAAAGACCTAATTGGATCAACGAAGCCATAATCCTGCAATTTTAAATTATGACAGACTGTGGAACACAAGTTGAAGTTTGTCATATGGTTAGTGCAAAACTTATCTGCTTAATATATTATAGGGGTAGCTGAATCTTTCCCCAGTGACTAGTCTAGCAGAATCTTAGATTATGGGAAAAAATATTGAAGTTCCCCAATGCTTCCCTATATGAGGAATTCATTTCCTGCCATCTGAAATACATTTATGGTCAGTCAGATAGGAAAAACAAACACCAACTCTGCATTATATCCACACACAAAAAAGCCCCATAAGGCAAAGAGGAATAGCTCTATTTCCAGAATCTTCCCTAGGTTCATGCTTGGTCTAATGAACACACTAGAATGTAGCATCGCACTTAGTACTATATATATATACAAAAATATATGTGTATATATACACACACGCACACTATGGTACCTGGACAGCACAAGGATCAACCCTGTTCAGACAGACCCAAAAATCGTGCCAGATACTAAAAAAAAAAAAAAAAAAAAAAAATATAATCTTCCGCCATTTCCTCAAAAAATCAATATAAAAATTTAGATTTAGTCTGGAGAAGACTGAGATGGTATCTTGGTATCTGATCAATGCCTATAAATACTTAAATGGTGGGTGTCTTTTGGGCCAGTCTTTTCTCAGTGGTGCCCAGTGACAGGGCAAGAAGAAATGGGCACAAACGTGAACATAAGAAGTTCCGTCTAAACATGAGGAGGAAATTCTTTACTTTGAGGGTGGCAGAGCCCTGGAATAGGTTGCCCAGAGAGGTGGTGGAGTCTCCGTCTCTGTGGACATTCAAAACTTGCCTGGACATGTTCCTGTGCAACCTGCTCTAGGTGGACCTGCTTTGGCAGGGGGGTTGGACTACACGACTTCCAGAGGTCCCTTCCAACCCCATATCATTCTGTGAATTTGCCTGATCTCCAGCAATTCCTGAACCTGTAGATATACAGTGGGTCTCTCCATGGTCAAAGTTCCTTCTACATATCATCCAGCTGGGGAGGTTTCAATAGGAGGAGTGGCCTTCTGCAGTCCAGCAATATTGAATTTGAAAGCCAGGCCACTCTGGATAAGATCATATCCTGCCCTCCACCTCCTTCCCACCAAAGCTGGGTCATCTGTAGCCATGGGTTTGCAATTTCCTTCAGCAGTCTGCAGAAACTGCCATGTGGAGCCTCAGTTCCTGGGCTAGGAGTTGCAAACCCTGTCTTGGGCATCCAGTAACACTTGTACCCAATTTGAAACCCTGAATCAGCCTCCTCCCACGCAGAGTTAAATTTCAAATCAGTCAGACTCCCAGCAGCACTTTGAGCGTAGCTGCTGTCAAACAAGGTGAAACTAGTCTAACTTGGGGAAAGTTCTTGGCACATGATGTCACAAGTGCCTATAGGCGTGCAAGTGCTCACACACAGTATTGGTAATAGGAATAGCATGTGATATGTTATGCTGTACACAGGATACACTTCCTACTACATCTATTTTTCTTAGTTTTGGGAATCCACAGTCTAATATATGTATATAAATTTTGCATTTCTGTTTGATTATTTACCCTTCACAATTAAGACTGCATAGAAATATCCTGTGTAGTTTAAACTTAATCTGAACATATCACTACAAGCAGGAAAAGCTAAAGAATTAGGGAAATAAAAAGCCAGAAAGGGTTATACAGAAGAGTGAGGCTTTGAGTCTTTCTGTTCCAGATTCATGTATTACACCAGGAAGGCGCATATTAACAATAAAGGAGAAAATGGTGATTCAGTGGGCATTCTTTCCAGAGCAAGTTAATCCTGAAATTACTTTTTGTTTTGTACTCACTGTGTTATCTCAGCTGAATCTGGGTATTCCTACCTTAAGGTTCCCAAGAGACATTTTCTTCCTAAAATAAATCATTTGGTGCTTCACAGCAATTATTATTCAGTCTTAGGAGGTGTCTGAAGAGTTCTATCAGTCATACTCCATGCCTAGGCAATAATAATGTACAAGCAAACCACTGGGTCTGACTCACTGCCAGGAAAGTTAAAGCCTCTGGGTTTATTCATGTGGCAAGACAAAGCTCTCTACTTAAGAGAGGTCTTAAGTGTAGGATTGTAGGATTCTTAACCGTGATGTAAGGTCTCCTAAAGCCCTTCCACCAAAACAGGGAACTTTATTCTTGAAGTTCCTTAAGAAATACACACATATAAGGTCCTCCTTGAGGTATGACATACCTCAATAGTAAGTAGCACATGCCTGAGAGAAGTTCACTTTAAGCCTCTGGTAAGCGTATTTGGTATAAGTGACATTGCAAAAGTTGAAACGTACCTCATCCCCATGCATATTAGCAACATACTTGAACTCTGGAATGCCAATCTTATGATGGGTTGGAAACCTTCCCAGAACAAGAACCCACAGGTTTCTACCTTTAAGAGGGGAAGGGGAAAAGACATTTTTTTAAACAAGTGTAAAATCATACAAACCTTAAAGAAAAACAAATAAAAAAAGAGTTTGTCATTAAGACCACCGTACAAATTATCATATTTCATTGCTGCCCAGTCAGTCCTATATATAGCATATCGAAGTAGACTGTGGGGTTTCTTATTCTGTGCATACTTGCTAAATTAGTTATATGAATAAATATGTTTTGCCTTCTGACCAGAAGTGTCTAATGAACCCTGCAATTTCAAAGGCATTTAACCAGTGCTGGAAAAATAATTTGGTTGGGGTTTTTTTGGTAATAAATATTTTTCAAATCAAGTTTAGCAAGCAAGATCTTGTCAAGCAAAGTCATCAAGCAACTAAAGAGTTTAAAATAAAAGGCAATCTTCCCCCCCAAAATATTAAATTATGCTACGGGTTTTCTGAAGTACAAACAGAAGGTTTTATTATCACAGAGAAAAGAGTAAAACTTCTTGTATTAACGACAACACAGCAAAGCTAAACACATTCATGACTTACTGCTCAGAAAACAGAAAATACCAGGCAGAAGGCAGAGCTGTATCAGAGTTATATTAAAAAAAAAAAATAATAAAAAAAATCAGCAGAGAAAGAATTAATAGCTACAGAAGAAGTATTAATTAGGAAAAGCTGCACAGGAAGCTGAACTTTAAGTAAAAAAATAAACATTTTGAAAGTCCTCATTCAGGGGGGCTGGGGTGTAGGTGTTTATTATTTTGAGTGATGTTGTGGCATTTCAGATCTCATCCACAAAACTATACTTCCCACTAGTCTGCTCAGTGAGGTGGAAAGCTCTAGTTTCAGTAGATGGCAGCAATGAAACTGGAGCAGTTCCTTGATAACAGCTGTCACAGCCTACAGATTGGTAATGCCCAGACCTTGCACACGTGCTGCCTGTCCCCAGCTCTCACACAGGGCTTGTTGGGACCCCTGAGCTGTCTCAGAGGGAAGTCCAGCTGTCATTGGTACTTAAGGAAAGAAGAATGCAGGTGCTACTTTATACAGTAACACAAAAAGTGTTATTTCCTAAATTTTTGCAGATCATCAAGTCTGTGGTAAATAAACTCTGGAGCATAACAATTTCCCATAGGTAGAAGCCATGACCTTCACGGTATAGCTAGAAAGGAAAACAAAAACGCTGCAGCAACTGCACTACCTTCAGAAACGGGAGAAAAAAAATTGAAGAGGACAGAAGAAACACTACAAGAGGCACCGAGGCACAACTGCAGGACAGGTGCAACTGAAGTCAGCGGTTGCCAGGCTGTATTACCACTTAACAGGTTGAATCAGAGTCTCAGGCTTGGGATCAAGAAGCAGTAGGTCAGGACTGAAAGCTGACAGATTTAACAAGGAGTGGTCTGAGGATCCCCTGGTTTTACACGGTCACTCTAGAAGACATCGGTGTTTAACCCATCGGTTATGCCCAGAGCTGTGAGATGCTGCTACTGACTCTAATTAAAGGACAATCTGTGCAAGCAATACATACTTTTAAAAGTAAGTTCACAGTAACTGCTCTGGTGAGGAAGCTAGTTATTTGGCATGCAGAACCACTGTTTCATTAAAAAAGAGAAAATACTTTGGCTTCTGTAAGTGTAGACAAGTTACAGAGTAGAGAAACGAGAGATACAAGCTTTTAAGCACATCTTTCTTCAAAAAGGAGAGAAAAAGAACCACCAATCCCCACCACCCTAGCCCTTCTCCTGTCCAAAACCTCCAGAGGTCCCTTCCAACAACAACTATCCTGCAGTTCTGTGATAATAGAGGACAAGTTTTGGTGCAGCAGTATACCTTTGGAACTGAAAAAACCCTAGTCATAAAAAACCCATGCTATTTTTATTCATAACCAAGCATGGACAACAATCTCAACTTAATTTCTGTTTCTGCAATGTGTCATCCTACCCATGGTTGTATCCAGGTGCAGCCTACAATAAAGTGACAAGGAAGTCCTTCCAGAGTGTTCCTGTGATTCTTTGTCCTTCTGTCCTCTAAGCCATTCTGTCCAGCTATCCTTTCCTGTACCAGAAGGAGATTTCAGACATCCCTCCTTGGTTGCCAATCAGTCAGTTGACATATGGACTGCTGCACCGAGAGGAACATACCTGCTTACAATTGCAGTTGCAACCTTTCTGCCCCAGCCCAAACTTAAGATAACCACAGGGTGGAAGTTCCCTAGCTAGGGATTCATCAGACCAAGCCACAGTGGCAAAGAGCACATCCAACATCTAAAAAGACAGTGGTGAAATAATACGATTAAGGTAGAAAAAGGACCTATATTGGAGACCTGATGGTGTCCCAGCTCTCTCCTAGATGGAGGTGGATACAGCTAAACTGTAAAACACATGGGTTCCTCCAGAGGAGGCATTATGCCTTCTATAAGGTTATACATTCATTTAGCCCTGGGATTGCCTATTACCAGCGTGAGTACCAAGCACACAGACAGGGCTTCAAAATACATTAGAGCAAACAGCTTCAGTGAATTACATGTAAAAGGTCCTCTCAGAGCAAGTGAAAAAAAGTTCTAAATAAAAGCATTAGTTTCCTCAAATCTTTGATGATTTCCTAAACAAGCACAAAGCAGTGACCTAGGAGAGAGCTTAGTGCAGCACCAGGACATTAAACCAACCAAGATATTTACTACTTTTATATTGCCTTTCTGTACATAATGATTATCTAATATATAAAATGCCCAACCAACCACAGCAGCCAAACAATATTGTAGTTCCTAGAACACAAAGCATCTTACCTCACCAGTAACCAGATATTAAGATTAGCCCCTGCTTCTATTTGAATAGAAACAGATGACAAGGGCTATTTCAAATCCATTTACTAGCAATGACAACACCCACATCCATTTCATAAAGATTTTTTTAAAGCATCTCATAAGCTGATGTAGAACACTGCCATATTCTTTAGTCATTTCCCCACAGCAGCACTAGCACTGATCCAGTTCTATACATACTAAAGCAACACGGAGTCCAAGCACAGCTAAAATGCTATAGTTATTTCTGTCATTTAGACTTTCTACAAGTAATATTGTATTCTGATTTCAAATTTAAAAAAAATAATAATAAAAAAAAAAAGATTTCCCGTGCTTTGTCATCAATAGTGCTCATTCCTGCTGCTATCACTGTGAAATTATACTCATGGGAAAGAGAAGGAAGAGCTAAGTATAGACTAGCATTAAGTACTGATTTAAGCTGGTCTTTCCAGCATTAGCGTTTAGACTGTTTATAGTTTGTGTGAGGGCCATCTAAATGATAAACACTCCCATGAACTGAGAGACCAATTATTTCCTGGCATTTCCAGCTTGAGAGAAGTATTAAACCTGCCATTAACAATTAAAATAAATTCCTGGGTCTGCTCAGCCTGCAGTACTGGATAGTGTACCTGTGAGAGATGATGTAAGATTTCTTTCCATACAGCAGTAAGTTACTGCATACAAAAAGATATAGCATATAGATAAAGTTTCCTTTAATCAGTAAAGCCTAGATAACTCTGTTTTTCTACCTGAAGTGAACAGCTAAACTACCTCCCATGCTTTGAATCAACTGAATGTGTATCAAAAAGCCATTTCTCACTGCCTAACCAGAACTGACTTCAACTAATTAGTGAACTATATTTCAAGCAATCAAGACAAAACACATGTTTCTAACTGTGCATCTCAGGACAAGTAACAAGACTTACGCTGGAACAGAGCCAAATCACACAGCTTCTAGTAGAATGAGCATTTTTTAAATTTTCTAGCATTGTCACAGTTCATGGCATAGTATTCAGTATTTTAAACAGATCTACAAAAGCTGGGAATTAAGATGGAGAATTGGAACTGATCTCCAGGTCTAGTGGGACAGAAACCAAATAATTTGTAGATGTTGCAGTCAGCACTGCGTTCCCTCGTATGTTTTGTTCTGAAATTGATTTCTATTTTTCTTCACTTTGTTCTTTACAATTTCATTTATGAAAAAGAACTGTTATAATTTGAAAGAAAGTTATGGCTAGGAAATGAAGTGAAATGATTGGACAATGCACCTGACCCACTGTCAGCACTGCTCAGGCTACAGATTCGAAAGTTTGCACGAAGGTCAGCTTCGACCCTCAAGAAAAAGCAACAGGCTGCCTACAGTCCTCCTGGGCTGGCCATGCGTTGTGCACTGAGTTCATGGGTAGGAACTACAGTAACGCTGATCCACACTGAGGCAGTCCCTACCTAGAAAGGCACAGGACAGAGAGAAGAAGGAAGATTGACTCTCATTAGAATGCAAGGTCCAAGAACAACTTAATTACAGAAACACAGACCAGCCCAGGTTGGAAGGGAACTCAAAAGATCATCTGGTCCAACCTTTCATGGGAAAGGGAGCCTAGACAAGATTATGGAGTACCCTTTCCAATTGCATCTTGAAAGCCTCCAGTGATGGGGACTCTACCACATCCCTGGGGAAGCTGCTCCAGTGAATGATTGTTCTCACTGTAAAAGATTTCTTTCTTACATTGAGATGAAATCTCTCTTGATGCAACTTGTATCCAAAGCCCCTTGTCTTCTTCCATGGCTCCTTGTGAAGGGAGAGCCTCCATCCTCTTTGTAGCCACCCTTTAAGTACTAGAATCCTGTGGTAAGATTCCCCCTCAAGCATTTTATTCTCCAGGAAGAAAAGCCCAAAATCCTTCAGTCTTTCTTTTTTTTCAGGTTCTCCAGCCCTTTGATCATCTTTGTGGCCCCCTGGCTTTGGGCCCTATCAGTCTATCTACATCTTTCTTGAATTGTGGGTACCAGAACCGGACACAGTACTTCAGATGCAGTCTGTGCTCACTGAGTGGGATGATTGTGACTTTATCTTGGCTAGTAACACCCCTGCAGATGCAGCCCACCATCCAATTTGCCTTTCTTACTGCAGCAGCACACTGCTGACTCACGTTCAGCTTCCTGTCCACCAGAAGCTCCAGGTCCCTTTCTTCAAGGCTGCTCCCCAGCCATGCAGATCCTAGCCTGTACTGGGCTCTTTTATTATTCCATCCCTGGTGCAGAACTTTGCATTTGTCTGTGTTAAACTTTGTACTGTTCTTGCTAGCCCTCTCTTCCAGGCTGTGTTGGTCTCTTTCAAAATGGCTCACCCTTCTGACTTGTCCACCTCACCACCCAGTTTGGTGTCATCAGCAAATGTGGTGAAGGTGTTTTCATTCCTGTCATCCAGATCATTTATGAAGGTGTTGATCAGTGCAGAGTCCAGTATTGATCCCTGGGGGATCCCACTTGGAGCAGGCTGCCAGCCTGAGTAAAAAACATTGATGACCAACCACCCTCTGAATACAGCCTGTTAGCCAGTTTCCTACCCATCCCACAGACCACCTATCCAATCTCCACCTTGCCAGTTTGTGCAGTAGAAGGCTTGAAAAAAGTGTTGAAAACAGTTTACTCTGGCTCCAGACCTGACTGAATACCTATCTGAATAGTACTGAACATAGCTCAGACAAAACTTGCTCTGACACTGCCTAGAAAATTTTGTTTTCAGATGTCTAAATCCAAGTCTCAGATATGAATCTGCTTGGATCCATCTACGTTACGTATAGAACCCCAAAAGCTACATTATGGAAAAAGACAACATGACACTATGACAAATCAAAGTAATGACCTCAAAAAATATACTCTTGAGATTTGATACAAGACACAACAATTTACTTCTCTTTGTATTTCGGATCCTCTTTCTTAAAACTTACTAATTTTTACTCTTTCTTATCCCATGTTTGGCAACAAACTCTGCAGGCCAAGTAGCATATTATCAGGATGGTTTGCATGTTACCCAGAAACATGTAAGCTGTAGGGAAAGCCACCTTAGTAGAATCATAAAATGGAAGGGACCTTAAAGATGACTGAGTTCCAGCCCCCCTGCCACGGGCAGGGACACCTCCCACTAGACCAGGCTGCTCAAAGCCCCATCCAGCCTGGTCTTGAACATCTCCAGGGATGGGGCATCCACAGCTTCTCTGGGCAACCTGTTCCAGCGTCTCACCACCCTCACAGTAAAGAATTTCTTCCTAATATCTAATTTAAATCTTGCCTCTTTCAATTTAAAACCATTATCCCTCGTCCTATCGTTACAATCCCTCATAAAGAGTCCCTCCCCAAACAGTAAGAAAAGAAGATAGAGAAAGTGCAAACAACTTAAAAGCTTTACCATTATTCTTCAGATTGTTACCGACTACTGGTATCTCAGCAGTCCTGAGAACTCTCCCTATCAGAGCTTCATTCTATCGTGCTCCACACAAATTTTTAAAATATGTGTTTCTGACCCCCAAAGCATACAATCAAAAACACTGCAAAATAAGAGGGTGACCAGACAGACAAGGTTTTGTTCAGTGAGAGCATAAAAGGGTGGTGGCTATGCCTTAGTCAACCCTGCTCAATTCCAGTATAAACAGAAGAGCTTCAGCCCAGGTTCTATGATGAGAACAGCAAGTAACAGTAGTAAAGTAAACATACCAGATGATTTGTATAACAGCTTCCACTGCAAGCGCAACCACTACGTAATTATGGTTTGACACAAGAAAGAGAAACGATGCAAATAGCTAGCATCTGCATTTACTTATACGAAACACCGTGGGGAGATGGGATGGCATGCAAGTCACTTGTTGATAATTTTTCAGTAGATATACCACAATTCCCACATAATCTCTCATATACTCTTTAATCCACTTTAACCATGCATACTAATAATGGAAACATTCCCCTAACTCCATGTGGCAACATATGCTGCTATGTCTTGGGATATTCCGTCCTTACTGGCTACCTGTAATACTACTGTAAATCTAGGGTAATTGTTACCATGCAAGATACCAAGGCATCTTTACAGTTTTCTTTTTATTGCAGAACTATGTCAGCCTATTTTCCCAGCTGCATCTGACGCCTGTTTTCTGAGGCTAAGTCATACTGTGGTTATTAATATGCAAACTTCCTTATCTTGCAGGAAGAGAGAGATTAAGAAATCAATCCTGGCTTTATCACTTCTAACATATCACATTCATGGTAAATGTTTTTCCGTGCTATCATAATCTATTCTTTGCCTTTAAATTTTGTGATCTGTACTTGCATTTACTGCAAAGCTCAGTACTGTCAGTGTGTGACAGAGTAGTACAATTGTCACCTATGTGCACATACTCTTGAGGTATTTGTGAAAAAGACATTAAATACCTGCGTAACTTAGTATTGCACTCACGAGCTTCCACATAAACTGTTAGTTTCTTCATGATAACAGTGGGGCAACACGCTGTCTTCTGGTAAAACACTACCACAGCTAATAAAGGACTTCAGGAGCAATTCCCTTTTGCTAAGAAAGCACCAGCAGCATCCTCGCCCTGTGGCACTCTGATTTGCCATCGCCAAATTCAAGCATGAAAAATCTAAAGCTACTTTGGAACTTGTCTTCTGCAATACATGGCTCAATGCAGTTTTTAACAGAATTTGAGTTACAACACATTACTTACACAGTCAGAAGTGTTTAATCAGAATGACTGATGTAGTAGCATTGCAGAAGTCGCCTTACAAACATGAACAAATATGTGAGTTTAATCTAGCCAGACCATTGAGTAAAGCACCCTCCAGATTATGGTAAGTAATGTGAATGCATCTTTTGGGGATATAAATTTTGTGAATTATCAGCAAAAAAGAGGCAGCTGTCTGCTCAGAAAACAGACACTTTAAATATCTAGTTTATACTCAGAATAACCTACATACTTTAAGCTGGGATCAGGCAGACATCTGTATGAACAACTGGAGTACATCAGGCTCTTTTATGAGTTTATCCTCGCTTTCAGTATGCCATGTTCTCATGGTCCACTGAGACAGAAAGGATTATCTAAAGAGTCAGCCTGCATTAGCGTTAGTAATGAACAAAGTTGGTATCCAAAGAAGAGCTAATACACTTTAATATAAGAGAGCCTTCAAGGTGTTTTGAAGGATTAACAAGATACAGATGAATCACATATATTAACCAGGCCTATCTGGCAATATTCAGCATGGTGCATACATAAGCAGAACAAACCCAAAAGAAACCAAGGTAACATTAGATTGCAGCTATACTACGGCCACTCTCCCCAGCCCCAAACTGATGGCACTTCTTATAGGGGGAGAGGGAGGTGATACCCCTATTAGGGCTTGCTTTGTTTCCCCAAGTATCCTGCTTAATGGAGGGACTGTAAAAAAAGATCATACTTAGCAAGAACTACTCTAATCACACTGTTCTTAATAAATTATTGGAATAAGCAAAAATCATTCATAAGGAAGCAAATGCTCATTTGATGATAACAGCCAGAGACACCAACCAGTACCTGTGCAGCATTTTTTAATTTCATTTCAAAGTGTTAAAACTATCCTTTGCTCTGTATTTCTACTTGTCAACTTTCTGAGTGCAAATACAGACAGTCTCATCTCAGCCAATTTGTAGTATTTCTTGAGATACAAAGGACCAGAATGTTTCAGCAACAGATGTACTACTACAGACACAGTTACTATGCTGGGGTCTCTGCTCAACATTTCTGGTCTTTTCCCATGTATCCCTTCTGACAGGCTTAAGGTTACCTCTCTCTCTCTCTAAAAGTAAAAAATAAAAGCACCTATTTGCTTCCAGAGATTATACCAGCCAACCCACTTTAGAGTCAGTTCCTTATAAACAGAGCTGTAGGAATAACTAGCGACTCTCTTTAAAAAAACTAGTTACTATTTGTAATCAAAGCACTTCAGAAGGGAAGGGGATCAAGACAGTTCAGGGTTTATATGCTTGCTTGTCTCCATAAAGGTTTACAAATTTTTGGTTGATTGGGACATCCATAGCTGCTTTAGACACTTTCACAGGACTTGTATCTTATGAGAACAACAATCCTTTCTTTCCTCCGTATACGTGACTCATCACACTGTACCATTTCCAGTTCTCATAATCAAGCAGAGCACACTCTTTATACACAAAAACAGAAACAACTGCCAATCCACAGCACAGTTTCTGCAACAGCACCTTATAGTTTATTTGAACACAAATTAAGAAATAAAAATAAATTTTAAAAATCCAAACAAAAAACAACCCAGAAGGGAATACTGTTTTTAAATAATTATAAACTAACCTTATTCAGTATTACTCACTGAGAGGAACAGAACACCACAGACCCATAGAATCAACCTGAACAGCCTTTCCCCACTATTTGCACAACTAAATTCATTTTCACCCCCAGAAAGCAAAAAGACTATTTTTTTTTGCACGAACTCCTGCTTCTATTGCCACAGGGTTTTTAAACTTAGTTCTGAAAAATCTGTGCTCTATTTCTTGAGAAAGGTGTGAAACTGGTATGCATCTAGCAATTTTCAGAAAAGCTACTGTATACATAAAAGAAATATTACCCATTCATCAGCGGATCATCATGAGTAGAGCGATTGCTTATAAATGCAAAAGCCAGGCACAAGGAGAGGGATGGTTTGGTTTTACATGCAATTTATCCAAATTCAACAGTTTTATTTGGCCCACCTTTTACCACTAGAGGCAGGAGGAAGCCAAAACTATTCCTACTTGAAGTCAAGGGAGGGAGTAGAAAACCTGGAGGAGACTACAGGTTGTTGCTCCTACATATGGCTGAGAAGCTACTGGTACGCTTTGAGGGTTTCAGTGCATTGAAGTGTCTCACCAAGAGACTTGCTATGCATATCCTGTAAACGTCCCTGGCAGATCCCAGACATTACGTTTCCTCCAAGAATAGGAAGCTCCAAACAATATCCATCTCAACACTGGCAAGCAAAGTCCTACAAATTCAGACAGTGAGCCAGTGAGCAGCACACATTCCCCCCGTCCCCCTCCCTTTTTTTTTTAAATAGCTGAAGGAGGAAAAATGCAAGATAGATTAACATTTTTAAAAGAATCCAATCCTTATCACCATCATCTGTTTCTGGTTTAGTTAACGAGCTACATTAGTTTGACCAGCTGCTCACAGATTCTCTCTCAAAACAGGTAACAAAAGGTCTTCTTAGAAACAGTAGTTACTGCCTTTTAGGAGAGGCAGGAGACACTACAAGGAACTAAAATTCAGGAAGTGTTACCACCTACAGAGTAAATCAATCCTTCGTCTCTTCAAGAAACATGTTCTGGTGGCCTTTGTTTCCTCTGGACTTTGAGATCAGCCTAATGCAGTTGTGCCTCAAAGCAAGCTTTGTACTTTAACCTACTTTAGGTCCACCACGATGAGGAAAAACAGTTTGTGAGAAACAGCCAGGTTTGCACATTGCTTGAATTGCATACTGGGGAAGTATCATTTTGTGTCTACCCTATTCCTAGACCTTTCCCTAGCTATTCCTGGAAAAAAGAATACTGGACCAGACTGGACTTTTGAACTGACACAGTAGACTGTACTTCTTGCTAAGATCACAGTTTGCTTTTATTTTACCTTCTGGATAAGTTTTACTTTTGCAGAGCTGCCCAACCTCTGCTTAAACGTCCCAGGTAACTGCAAGACCCACGGATGGAGAACACATTGGCTAGGAACAAGCAGGAAATGTAATTCAACTGCCCTAAATCCACTGTGAGCTCAGCATGTTACATGGCAACTAAGGTAATTTAAGTAAGTAACTCCAACTGCCATGAACTGACCTTTCCCATAACAGCAAGTGAGGCCTAGATACCAAGATGGAGAATCGCCTGCTTAGAAGCATCCTCTAACCTTTTGCTCACATCTGAGCCACTGCATAGATTATAAAAGTTACTGTGGAACAGCTTACAGGGAGTGTAATTTCTGAGCTGCAAGGAGAAGAAAGCTACAATCAGCCCTATGCATTATTTGTTCCATCTCCAGTAGCTACCTAATTCATAAATAGTTCTGAAAGCAGAACTAGCAATCACATGTACATCCAGCTGTCATTCCAAGAAAAAAAACCCCAGTCTTTGAAGAAAACCCACAAAGTAGACCTCTCTTTTATGCAAAATAATGCAGGGAACTGCCTAAGGAACAAATGCTTCAGGGTTAGAAGTCACATCTTGCCTATCAACTAATTAATGTATTATGAGTAAGCCTCCATTTGTACTTATGTGAACTAGCTGAACACAACATGCCGTATACCATAACTACATACAGTAAAGCTCTAATTAGGCAGCCCTGACAATCAGCAACATTGGTAGCTCCAAAGATCTACAGCCAGAGGTCCTAGGCAGAAAGTCCATCCAGAAGGGATGCAAGGTGCACTGCTCTTCTCCTTTCATGGGACATGAATAAAAAGCTACTCAAAACACTCTTCTACTAAAAAGCCTCATCCCCTGAAGTGGCGTAGGAGAGATGTGTTAGTGTGCTCTCCTCAAGTAAGAGAAAATGCAGACAGATTGACCATCTGGGTAAGACACAGACATAGAATAATTGCTTTATTTCTTTTTAAGTAAGTCTGCGATTAGAATTTGTTTAAAAACTAACCACATTGTACTGAAAGGGCAATTCAACCCCCATCACTCATCATTAACCTCAACATTCACCTGTTTTTCCCTATTCCTTGGGAAATATAGGCCCTGTAGCAAAACCCAAAGACTAGCAAATGTAGGTTGTGACAGGCTACTAAAGAGACCTAATCTGGTAGAAGACCCTTAAACGAAGGCCACCTCTTGATTAATGGCTATGTTTTCTCTTTTTCTTTATTGGAGAATCTCTTTCTTCTTGTGCTACTGTACATCATCCAGAAAATGGCAGCCTGAGGAAATGGATACTTATGTGGCAAGTCAACACGGAGTTACATATAAAAAGTAACTTGAAGTAAGAGTACAGGTTTAATTTGCCCCTTTGCAATCACCAGACCATAAATTAAATTGTCAGTACAGTTATGAGCTATACAAAGGATCACAAGCCATGTTTCAAGGTCATACCTCTTATTTACATGGCTAAAAATTTATGTACAACACTCTAAAAAGCACAATCCTACAAGCGAGGGAAAAAGCCCCAGTAATTTGTCTGCCCGTTCTGCACCATTCTTAGTATCCTGAGCTCTGTGGTTTTGTGCTTATTTTTTTAAAAACATCTTTTACATACTTACTTTCTCAACACCAGCTAAAGGATACGGAGATCAACAAGAATCAAACTGCACCCACCAACTGCAATTGCTGATTCTACATTACACAAGCACCCCAGCACTGGTAATTTCACTGGTGTGATAATACCCAGTTGTCAATTCTGCCTACTTCTAAACAAACACGGAAAGCTGCAAAGTCTTGCCGAGTGAAAAAGGAACCCCTGCAGGCTTAAGACCTTTAGTGCTCCAAAGAAGTTTGAGAAATATGCTGCAACTATACAACTACAAAGCAAGGGGTAGAGAGGAGGCAGGAGAGCAGCGATTCTTCCCACAACACTGGTTTTAAATAAATGCTGCTCACAGGAACAGTGGACTATTTCTAAATAGATCAGATCTTGCCATTTCAAAGTTACAACATAAAGATTCCAGTACTAAATAACAGGTTTTATAAGAGAAGTGTATGACCTACGTTACTAGGATAGGTTCCTTTCAAATAACTGTTTGAAAATCTATATATTTATTTATTTTTTTTTTAGGCTGGGACAGGAATGTGTGATATGGCAGGTTTCACAGAATAAACCTTCTCACAAGGTTTTCTGCAAGACCTGTATCTAAATTTCATTTGTGTGTGCATGCATGTATGTAAAGAAAACTGCACAACACATACAAATATATATGTGAATACATACACTTTCATCATTATTTTCAGGTGTAGGAGATAGCACAGAAGGCAAGACAAAGATGACTGACCAATTCACAGCAAGCATGAAAAAGAGAAAGTTTAAGCAAATTATTTTGCTTTCACTGCAAGAGAATAGGAACATGCTCAGAGACAGTGACCGCATTTCTAAGAGTAACATCTTATCAATCTCAAACATCTGATGCTGACCAAGCTACATATTTTTTGTAAAACATTTGCGTAAAAAGCATAGCTGTACTGACAGGAAAGCAATATTAAATCATGTTATCATCAGGCAAAATCTTCATACTTGGCTCTTGCAAGACTGATTGTACACAAACTACCCGTGTCACATTATGGCAGTCAAACTACTACTGCAGAAGGCAGAAGAAGTGCTATGGCTTTTCTGTGTAAGTAGACATACACAGTATTCCCATTTAAACTAATTCTGGTAACTAAATTGCTAGGGGACACAGTCATATGAAACTACTTTTCAACATTTAAAGACTTTTTAGCTTCAGTTAGAAGAAATGGACTTACAAGTTAAAGCTAATGGAGTAACAGTGAATTTTATTTAAGCACATGGTTTAGAGCAAAGCTCAGCCAGAAGCTGAAGATTTTTAAAAACACAGGCTAAGACTTCTTGATTTTAAAGTCATGGTTTAGCCTTATCTAGATAAACTCTGAAGGAACCCGTCCTCCTCCTCTGCTTTTTTTCCCCTTCCCATCACAGTGACTCATGTAACATGCTGCAAATAGAGCTTACAAGGCTGTTAAGATCAAGCCCATCCAGGAACCCAAATACCCTTTCAATAATAAAATGAACACATAAACCTACAAGAATCTTGTTAAGATACATTATGCCACAAGTACTGACAAAGACTAGAACAAAGACAGTTAGGAAGGAAGAGACAAAAAAGAGCAAGTGGCACATAAGGGGAAAAGAAAGATTGGAGGAGAAGCAGGCAAGATTGGGTAAGAGTTTAACAGTCCTAAGTTTTAGAACACCCATTTTAAAATGAAACTCTGGACTTGAGCCAAGTGACTTTATAGTGCTTAACATGAGGCCCTTAGAGTGGGAAATGTCTCATTCATTCTTGTTTCCAAAATTGAACACTGAAAATCTCAATGCTTATATTATCTATACACGCCATGCTTGCACGATGAGCTTGTAATTCACAGTACTACAGAAATTTGTGGGGTGGGGGATGAGGAGGAGGGAAGGGAAGGGGAGTTGTTAGCAAGGACTGAGAGACAGGAGGAGAGCCATCTGCAGCAGTCATTCAAATGGAACAGACAGAAAGTAACTCTTCTACACAAACTTACCTCACATCATGTAACCACAGAAAAAATAATTGCAATATTCCCTTTAAAGACATCACAATCCCTGTGGATTTTCCTCTAGACTGTTTATTTTCAAGACAAAAAGGATTCTTTATCACTTTTTTTCCCCCCTTCCTTTCTTTTTAAATACACTGGTACTTGCATTTATTTTGTACAAACATTTAATAATGGCTAACACCGAGAAACTTACCTCAAAGTACACTGGGCTACGTATAACCTTCTCGTTCTATTTTTGTATAGTGACAGGACCCCTGAAACTAACCCAATAAGAATTCCAGTGGAGCACAAATATTTCATGGATGCATATTTCAGTTTTGCCCTCTCCAACAGTAAAACTTGTTTTCTAGTACTTTAAACAAAGTAAAAACATCCAGAATAGAAGTGTTTCTAACGTAAATTCAATAAAATTTTCAGTGCATTTTACTATTGAAGGTAGTGACCCAGGCTCCTTCCATACTGTATCACAAGAAATGTCTGAAAATAAGTTCCTATTTTTCCTCAGACATCATTTTTAAGCTACATGCACAGACTATCAATACATAGACTAGAAAAGGCTTGGTCTTTTATTATTAAATATTTTCACTGGAGTGCAATAAACCTGAAAAGCTAGCACTCCCCTGCTCAGTAGCCTCCCATAAACACCTAAAAGTATTAATCACACTGTGTAAGAACAGTCACAAGATTTAAACTGATCACTGGCACACCTTGGGCACACGTTCCACTGATGTTTGTGCAGAATGACGTCAGGGACAGGTTAAGGTTCTCCAGGGACAGGCCTAGGTTCTCCATTAACCTTTTACAAGGCAAGCACACGCTTCCTACTGCACTGCTGAATTCTAACACCTAATGGGTCCTTTTGCGGAAGTCACAGCTGCTTATCAGATGAAAACCTGATAAGCACGAGCCATTCCCTTCTGTTTTCCAAGGAAGGAAACCCAATGAATGCAGGAAGAAGAAAGAATGAGCTTCAACTCATTATGCACCTCTACTCAGCCATTGAGAAACCTGGCCCACGGGGAGCCCTTCTGAGCAGTACACCTTCTCTGTAGTACATGGTGTCCTCTACACATGCAGCCATGGGGAAGTCCTCCACAAACTTTAAAAACCAACTCAACACACGCACACTCTGCATCCTTCAGCCTCTTTCTTTATAGAGCAGGGATAGCAGAATGCTAATAAATAAGATTTTTTTCATTTTTTTTTTTAATTGGACTAGTGAAAGTTCATAAAGCGCTTAAGATTAATAGATGGAACATGCCAGTTCAAGAGCAACAGAGAGAGCAACTGAATAGTAAGTAGGAGAATAGGATGATTAAACCACATAGTTCTCACCTAAAAAAAAGCTTTCAGGACAGCTCTTTTGCAAGAAGCTATTTCTCAAAATTTCTAATGAAACCACAATAAAATCTGGTCATTTTGTTTTGTTTTGCTTTTTGTCTCTCCAATGATAGAACCTGCCAAAGAGATGTTAATCTATTAAGTCAACTGCGAAGCTCTTGACTAAGCAAAGACAGAGGTATTTTAACTATACACAACTTTTTGCTTGGTGAGCAGGATCTGGCTGAAGGATGCTGTTTATAACTATTCCAATTTGACTGGAATTCTAAAAATGTAGACTGGCCTCCAGAAAAGCTAGATCTAAAACAAGCTGTAATTCGCAAGCTGTCACTTTATCTGAAAAGAGTATTTAAGGAGTGTGGATCTTCTACAAAAGCCACTCAGCTCTTTAAACCGTTGCTTGCCTTTGTTCTCCTAGTAAGTTCATCAGGTCTATCTATTAGAATCCTGGAGTCTGCTTCTCACCACCCTCGTTTTCTTTTCAAAGAAGAATAACAAACAACAGAGTATCTTGAGCAATTAAAAGCCACAGATCATACACGTATATCAAATATTTTCATTTTGATAATGCACAGTGCAAGATTTGCTTGCTGAAGAGTCAAGTGTGTTTTTCACACTGGCATTAGGTGGCATTAGGCAGGACAGGTTGATGTGATTGCAGCAGGTCCCATTCTCCAGGCTGATGCAGCTCTGCAGCCTCCTCTGTTATTATAGAGTGCACATACTGTACAGAGGTTGGATATTGTGCCTATTGGAAAGTGAAGCTCCTGCCAAAGATCTTTTACAAGCTTATTCAACAACACATCTGCAACAGTATATAAAAAAATCAAGGTGTTTTCTGGGCCATCATACATCTCTGCCTATCTGCTTATAAGACTGTATCAGGTCTCGCAAACATACATATCACCTTCAAATCTCGAGGGATTTGAGGTTACCTACCAAATTAGATCAAACACGTAATACTCAGTTTTGTCAGCCAATGGGCTACATCTTTTTAAACTCCCTTATCCCCTTGTTTAAGGACAATAACTTGCAGATGAGATGCATAATTAAATACCAGACCTGAAGACTGCCATTGCCAGTCTAGAACACATTCTTCCCAGTAATCTGACAGAGGGGAGGTGAATTTGCATATGGTGATGTGAACCACCACAAAACAGATTGGGCATCTTTTAGTTTGCTTTCCAGTGAGACTCTTGCTACTGGTTCCGTTGTGTACACTGCTGTCATAGTCTACACACATCAAATAAACACTCTTCGTAAATCTCGCCTCAAATTTATCCATGACAAGTCATACTTGACTGCTTACTTTTATGCAGAAATAACTGGCTTAGTGGAAGAGAGGAAAGCACTAATTGTTTAGCTTTGATCCGAGCAAAGCTTTCAACAGAATCACAGAATCAGCTAGAAGGGACCTCTGGAGGTCACCTGGTGTGTCATGTCATGTCTCTTCCTCCCTCTGGCCCCAGCTCAAGCAGGGCCACCTACAGCCAGTTGCCCAGGACCGTGTCCAGATAGCAACTGAGTATCTCCAAGGATACTCAAAGAGATTCCTTGGAGAATCTCCAAGGAGATTCCACAGCCTCCTCTGAGAAGCCTATTCCAGTGCTCATTCATCCTCACAGTATCTTTGTAAACAAGCTGGAAACACATGGATTAGACGAGTAGACTACAGGGAGGTCAGAAGCTGGCTGGAGCGAGCAATTGGTGGTTCAAGTGACAGCAAGTTACTAGCAGCATTCCTGAAGGGTCAGTATGGAAGCTGATAACTGTTTAACATCTTCATCATGGCCAAGGCTGCCGTTCAGAGGGGCCTTGACAAGCTGAAGGAATTTCTCAACAGAAACTCATGAATTTTGACAAAGGCAAATGCAAAGTCCCGCACCTGGAATGGAAGAACCCCATATTGGGATTACCAGTCCAAGAAGATAACCCCATCCTTGTACAGGCTGCAGACTGGCCAGGTTGTGGCTCTGCAATGTAGGGGTTGAAGGGCGTGGGAAGAATGTCCAGGTGGAAAAGATAAATGTGAGTAAGCAGTGTGCTCCTGCAGTGGAAAAAGCAACCTGTATGCCAGGCTGCATCAGCAAGAATGTAAACCAGCAACTTGAGGGAAATTATTATTATTCCCCTTCACTCAGCATTAGTAAAGCTACAACTAGAGTACCGTGTTCAGCTACAGGTTCCATAGCTCAAGGGAGGCAATACCACATTGGAAGAAGTCCAGCAGAGGGCCACCAAGGTGATTAGAAGGCACACTGTATCTGAGGAGAGGCAGGGGGAGGCCAGTTTGCTTAGCCTGGAGAGTGATGCAGCTGCAACCTTCCACTACCTAACAGGAGATTAATACAGAAGAAAACACCAGACCCTTCTTAGAGGTGCACAATAGGACAGGTGACAACTCACAGCAAGGAAAATTCTGATCAGATGCAACACATTTCCACAACAAAAGTAGTTGAGCACTGGATGGAGTACCCAGAGACCCTGTAGAACCTCCACCCTTGCAGATATTCAAATCTTGGGTGGAGAGGGCTCTGAGCATCATAACCTAACTTTCAAGTTAGCCCTGCTTTCAACAGGGGTTCAGACCAGATGGCCTCCAGACCTAAATTACTTTATGATCTGCCTGGAGCCTGTGAGGCTTCTGATATGAAGAGCATTTGGATATTTCTGTTAAAGAACTACATGCAATCACTTCCCGAAGTGGTGATAAACAGGTCCCTATCACCTTCCACATTTGGGCTTCTAAGAGTGGATTCTATGCCCTCGCAGAGCACCAGATTTACACATGCCAACCAAAAAAATCAAGCCTTTACTTCACATTCTTCATAATCCAAGTCCAGATGGCAGTATATAACACTAGATTATTAGATAAAGTTAGAGTAAAATCTAGATTAGATTTAAGAATAACATTGGAACAACAGCGATTCACGTTAAGAGTAAAATTACATCTGTGATTCATAGGATTTTGTATTCCTCATCAACAATTTCCACATTAGGATCCACATCAGGACTGTCAACAGCTTAACAGNTGAGGTGCTGGATTGTGTCCAGAGAAGGGCAATGAAGCTGGTGAGGGGTCTGGAGCACAAGTCTTATGAGGAGCGGCTGAGGGAGCTGGGGTTGTTCAGCCTGGAGAAAAGGAGGCTGAGGGGAGACCTTATCACTCTCTACAAATACCTGAGAGGAGGGTGTAGCGAGATGGGTGTTGGTCTCTTCTCCCAAGTCACAGGCGATAGGGAACAGCCTCAAGATGCACCAGGGGAGGTTTAGATTGGATATTAAGGAAAAATTCTTCACTGAAAAGGTTATCAAACATTGGAGCAGGGTGCCTAGGGAAGTGGTGGAGTCACCATCCCTGGAGGTATTTATAAGACGGGTAGACGTGGTGCTGAGGGACATGGGTTAGTAGTGGTTTTGGCATTATTAGGTTAATGGTTGGACTTGATGATCTTTAAGGTCCCCTCCAACCTAGACCATTCTACGATTCTATGCTACTGCTTCTCAGGGGCTGTGTGGGTCTGGGGCTCAGTGACAAAACCTGCTGCATGCAGAGGGACTCTTGAGGGAATTTAGCTGCTGAAATCTAACAAAATCTCTGCCTAGCAGGTTTTTTGTTTTGGTTGTTGTGTTTTGGTTTTTTTTTTGTTAAATGAGTTTTTAATAGGCTTGTATTCATTCACTAAAAGGACTGGATTATATCTACAGAATTAAATGCTTTTCTTGGTTTTGCACTAACCACATTGCCTTGGGGATATCCTAGTTTTGGGATTCACCACAAAAACTTTTTCATCACCTTTTATTGTCTTTAAGGTTGAAAAAGACTAAGAGAAAAAACAGTGAGGCTGGCCTCCAGCAAGAAAAATTAGGATAGCATCTACGTTTATTTTAAAATATGAATGTGGATATAGCTGAGTGCTAGAATACAACTATTTGTAAATCCTGCCTGATTTTTCTGAAAAAGAAAACCGGCAGTTTTCATTGTAACCAGCAGCAGGATTTCATCTGCCTTCTTCTGAAGTCTGCTATACTAGTTGATGTCAGAAAAATGATATTGAAAGAAATTAACATATGAGCCACTCCCAAATAAGTTCTTGTTAAATAAAAAAGTTATTGTTAAATTAAAAGGTACAATTTATTTTTTTTTTTACCCCAAAGCTTTAAGAAACCCCCCCAGACTATATTTTAATGCAAGTATCTCTAGTATCCCAATGTATGTATACATATAAAAATGGTGGTAAGATACCTACCTTCAGACCCCTCAAGTATTCTTAGTCCACGGGAAGGAATTCCATATCACATATGACAAGGGATGTATGCAACATACAAGGCTACTTGGTTAGAAGAGATATATATTATTAGACTTCTGTTGAATAGTGTTCCTTCTAGCATGACGTTTTGGGAGAGGGGACAGCCCTGGAGCCTTTTGCCCATACTCTGACCCCACCACATTTTAACTCTTATAACTCGACAAGACCTTCTTTCACCTGTCACAAAAGAAAATTGTTGCAAGACCTAAATATGGATATTAAACAAATGTTAATATTGGTTAGAATTAATTGCATTTGCTACATGAAATGGTACAGAAACTATGGGGTTACACTGCAAATGTGTCTGCAGAGAAGCAGGAGGAAGGAGTCAATCATGTGAGCTGTACATTTGAATTTGTGAGGCTTAAATATACATATAGAGAGAGGGAGACTCCTTGAAAGATGATCTGGAGACACCACTTGAGTAAGCAGGGAAGAAAATATACTCAGGTGGTAATCCAACATGCACATACTTAGAAATTGTCCCAAGATAACCACATGAAATCAGAGAACTATGACTCCAAGACAGAGTAGGGTGTTGGCGACATGGCAAAAATGACAGGGGGCTATAAAAACTTAGTCTTAGTGCAACAACAAAAAATGACCTTTGATACTAGGTAATAACATAGGATACCTAATAATAACACAGCGTTATCTCCTTTGGAAATTGCGCCATCCTTTAACGTTGCCAACATAGTCATGGTTAAATGAGAGCATTACTGTATTTAGGAATGTTCAAAATGATAGATGGTTTCTATGCTGGGTGCTTGCAAGTTAAGACAAGCCAGCCTGTTTGGCAATATTTGAGTTACGTGTGACAGAATTGAATTAATTATTTTCTTTTTCTTTTCCCAGCGTGCACAGAACTCAGAGATACCCGTTGCTCTTGAATCACTTTTCAGGTCAGTTTAATCCAACCCGGGCAAATAATATCCTGGTGTATGCGGTTGTGGGTAAAAGTCAGTACCGAGGACCAAACCCTGTATGAAATTAAGTCAGCGATAAATCTCACACTGGCACCAGCAGTTCAAAATCAGGGACTAAGTGTCTGCAGCTGATTGCAGTTACTGTTCTCAGCACAGCAGTAGACAATGACCCCTATGAGGAAGGCAAATAAACAGAGAAGTCCTATTGCTGTAAACAGCATCAGCCGTTCTCCTCCCCGTGACATTCAGGTTCGTCTGTTCAAAACTATTCAACAAGTGATAATTCAAGCTAGCACCTGAGCATGGCTTTTGCAGGGGGGGAAAAAAAGTGCAAATTTCGTCGTGAAATTCTCCCCCGTGTGAGAGTTGCTTGGGAATATATCGGGGTGGTGTAAGGATGCGAGTAGCTGTGTTGCCCTCTAGTGACAGGTAAAGAAAATCCTGTCACAAGCAACAGGTACGAAAAACTTCACGCAATAGTGAGGTAAGACTGATGCCTCACAGACAGACAGTTAAGCTAGGCATCAGCAGTAAAAAGATCTTCGGGAAGCTTTTGTGATTTCAGAGAGTCATTCACAGAGCCGATCTTGACATTTGAAACCTTACTAATTTAATGTGTTTCATCATCTTTTGTGCAGGATTTCTGCACTTTCCAAAGATTAGTAAGAAAAACCGAGTGTCCCGCATTATAAGTGAAGCTTCAAAATATTTTTGGCAAGAAATGCAGAGATGTCACTAACAAAGATTAATTTTTTTAAGGATCACCACTGCTGTTAAAACTTTCTCATTTGAAATCATGTCCTAGGCAAGACCAAGGACCTGACAATCAGATTTCTGGTGTGGGAAAAACAAGAGATAAAGGCTTTCTCAAGTGAGATGGACCAGACAAGTAAGACACAGACACATGAATCTGACAGGACAGCACGGTCCTGGATTAGTGTAAACCCAGATACCAGTCACCTGAATTAACTGCAGTGAAGCCGTTATGGTGTATAATACCCACACTGATGAATTAAGAGGCTGATATTAGTATGGTGAAAGATAGATTCCCTGCACAGAAGAGCACAAAAGCACCAGAAATTGCTCAAGCATTCACCATCTTATTAGTTGTCTCTACCACACAAGCAATTCTCAGCTGAGGCTTGCGTACTTGCTTCATAAATCTTCTCCCCTCCATCCCAGCACAAGGGTTACCCTCAGAGAAGAAAGGGATGCCCTGCTGTGTCTCGTAATCTGCAATTAGAAAATGATCCCAAGGGGGACTATTAGCAGCTGGTGTAGTTTAGAGCTGTCCAGACAAGCACTGAATTAGCTGGAGAATCTGGAACCACAACTAGCTGCCTGACAACCCTCTCACCCATCCCGCCTCGCAAAGGGCAAAAATCTGCCTACAGCAGAGATTGTGAGCTGCTGTATGACAACACATTGTCATGTGCTATGGTGGAACAGGTCCGTTCTGCTTCACAGGGGGTTGAAGCATGGGAGCACAATCTCCTTTGAGACAAATGTTGTGTGTTGAGCATTATAATACAATTGTAACATTTTTATGTTTTACAAAACAGTTTTATCTTTCTCCTCGTAAATTGGCTTATACTTGCCCTTTCGGCAGTTCACAGAGAATTAGACATAATTTGAAAAGAAATGATCCTTGGAATGGCAGAACTTAATTTTGCACCTGTGGCATAATGGGTCCCTGGGTTGGTAAGAGCACAGGGCTAAGAATGGGGAAAGCCAGGAAGGTTTGGTGGGAAGTGTGCTGGGAACCAGTGGGTTTCAGGGAAGTAAATGGGAAGAAGGAAGGTGAGGAATGTTCATAGAGGTCTTGAGGAGGTGGGAGGACTGGAGCTTGCGGAGAAGGGGCTGGAAGGTGGAAGGGTTATAGATACTGTTGTTGGGAACAGGCACTTTGGGAGGATTTGGTGGGGGCGTTCATATGGAAAAGGACTGAGAGTAGTTTTTCTGCTCACTAACATCTTTCTAATCTGACTGCATGACATCAAAATTTGAGGGATTTAAGATGTTGTCATAGCCTCCTGTCAGGTCTGCTAATTTGTATATGAAATGCATTGCAGATAATACCATGGAAATTACAGAGATTTTTCATAGCTGATTTCTTGTTGATCTTAAGCAATGCTTTTGAGTAATCTGAAATTTATCCCAAGAACTGGACTCATTTCAGCTTTCAACATTAGGACAATTCATCAAGATTTGGAATAGCAATTTTGCCATTTTTGCTAATTACCTTCAAATCAAAATATCTTCCTAATTGCCATTGTCAAGAACAATGCAACACTCTTACTCACAATGATGGCTGGTCTGTCTCCTTAAACAAAATTCCTCCAGGCCACTTAACATGTCTGTTTCAAGTAAACAATGGTGCCATTTCCTGAACAAGAAATTAAGACATTTTTGGAAAACTTCATTGTGTAATAAAACAATCCTCTGTTTCTCTGCACTGATTTATGCACAGTGGGCCTCTACACAGACAACAGTATGCGCTGAAATCTCCTATAAGTGAAAAGTACACATTGTGATGTTTCCAACTAACCTTTTTCTTTTGGGAGAGAAATGAAAAGGGAGCTTTCTAGACATACAATAGCTACGGATTTGCTGATCAGCAGTTTAAAAATGAATGTTTAGTGGTGCAATAAACAAATATGCCACTTGCTTGACCTCACTGAAAGCAGCTGGCAAGTCTTTTCTTGGATTAATCTGCATGGCTGCGTACTGGTTAGACTGTTATTTATTACACCATATGGCTCTCTGGAGTCTCCATTTCTCCAAAGGTATGGGGTATGGTTTTGTGGCCAGCTTAAACCAACCAAAAACTGAGCTATCCCAGAGAGCGGCATCCCTGCACCCAACCCTGCTGCCTCCCTTTTGCCAGTGTGAGCTCTCAGGCAGCCATGTGGTCAGTTGGATTGGGGAACTGGTGCATCTGGAAGCTAACCCAAACACACACACAATCCAGAAAATCTCTTTATTTTCACCAGGCTCACCTGGCCTTGGCAGAGGGATCAGAAGGGCCCATGGAGAGTGAGAATGAACTGAGAGCGAACTGCTGGCTAGAGGTAGGAAGGTATGTGATACCACAGGTCAGCAGAGAGTTTCTTTGGAAGAATAAGCTGTGCTCAGAAGAGAGAGACTCTCGTGCTGTGCCTCAGTTCCCGCAATGGCTCGCTCCTTAGAGATGGGCTGGACATGGAATCCTGTTACTCTCCTACCCCTCTAACGGTATGGGAATTTAACTGTAGATAAATTAGTGCTTGTCAAGCAGTTTTATAACATTATTTAAATAAAAAATAGAGAAAGAAAATGGTATTTCAAACATGGAAACCTCTGTTAGGCTTTGTTTGCTTATTCTGTAGAGAAAGTGATACCTGGTGTAGGAAAGTAACGGAAGATTGGCAAGGACTGTAAATATGCTCAAGTGACTTACATGTGGGGTGCTGGAAAACACATCTATCACACTAAGCGTTGCTTAGTTTTGTGTGCTCAACAAGTAGAACATCTGCACTTAGATAACATAGGCCTGGGATGGACTCAGGGGCACCTTATCAAACACGCCTGAGATTCTTGCCCTGCCGTTGAAGAGATCAAAACACAGCAGAAAACCCTGCCTGCCAGAATCCTTGAAATAAATACAGGCCCAAACAGCAAGCGGGAGCTCTCTTGCTCTCTCACTCCCTTGCTAACAAGGACTTTCTTGCTAACAAGGACTCTCGCTCCGCGGTGCCTGCTTCCCCCTGCTTGCCTGCCTGTGCCCGAGTGCTGCTTCAGAGTTTCCCCGATCCATGAGGTACTGAGATTAAATTTGTTCTTTGCCCTTAATCCATGGGTTTTGTGGTTGTTCCTGTGTCCTGCCTGCATCGGCTCACATACCTGGGGATGAGAGTTCCTCCAGCCAAATGAACCTTCCAAGGCAACCTGTCATGACAGAAAGCTTATTAAGGTTATCTTAATATAATCAGTATTTACAAACACAATAGCTTGCACAAAAGAGCACTGGAAATAACTTTTATTCACAAATGTTTGTAAGTCCATGGAGAAAAGCTGCTCCCATGGTGGTTGTGGACACTAGCTAAAAAACAGCCCTTAACAGGACATAGCCTGGAAAGAAAGAATCTCCCAATTCTCAGGCTTTGAAGGTAGTCTATTGGAGGTCATGGATAACCCCATCAGAAAATCAAAAATCAGGATGAAAAAAGTTGTTGCTGACACCAGGGAACTTTTTTTTTTCCTAGTTCATGTTTTATGGAATGATTATAAAACTATGGAAGCAGTCAAGCTTTGACATAGAGCAAGAAAGGCCAGGTAAGCTTTAATTTTGTCTTGGCTCATTGAATTTTTATATGATTAAGCTTTTTCTAAATGTTACTTATTTACAAAGACTTTTAAGTGATTTCTTGCTTTGGAATGCTTTGTATTTAAACTAAATCACGTAAGAAGAATTGTTTTGCTACCACAATGCTTCCCTGCTTCCCTAAGAGTAACCACTCAGCAGTTTTTCCTGCACAGTCAAATCCATGCTTAGAGAAGATGTGTAGGATAAGGGACACTCTTGCATTCTTGTCACATCCTTAGAATGGGTGTTTCAAAACAACAGCCCTTAACCATGTCATCAGGCACCAAACTGACATCTGAGCAAGCTCTAGATCAGAACAATTTCCTCTACCATCTTCAGGAGACAAACCTTTGAAGTCAAATGTCTTCATTTTTATTTTGCTAATGTATGACTGTGTAAATATAATATAAAATTCTCCATTGAGAATGAGGATTTCAAATTTTTAAGAAACAGTAGCCTCATCTCATTCGCATTAGTAATCCTTTTTGGCAGTGTCCTACACAGGAAGCCTGAAAATACACAAGAAAAACATGAATTCCCCAGAGAACCTGTGGTAAGGAGGTCACTAAATTAAGATAACTTGAAGGATGCCCTCATTTCAAGACATCTATTCAAATCTCCATAACAGATAGCAAGCCTGAATGTTGCATGCACCTCAAAGATTGACACACTGCATATCAAAAGATTTTCTGTAGTCTCTTGTTTTTCACATAGTTTTAATTATTGTTCATCCTGCATTTTCATGGAGCCTCAGTTTGCCCTTTTCATTACATTCTAAGTATTTTTTTGAGCCTTTTGTTTACGGTGACTGCTCCTGTGCAAGCCTAGCTACAAGAAATGTTCTGTATTTGGTTAAAGATTGGAATGTTCAGAGAGTTACTTGGCCCTTAAAACTGTCTTGTTGTGGGCTAATACTTCAAATTACACTATACGTTACAAAAATTTCCATAGATTCCCATGGATATAGATATTTGATTATTCAAAAATTTTCACTTCCCATATCTGCCTTCTTTGAATATAGATTATCCCATCTTGTCCTAATATTCATAGATCTATTGTGCTCCAACATTTGGTATTATTTTGAAGTGGCTATCACAATTATAAATGTATTACAATATAAGCCTAATGTGATTGCTGGCTTTCAGGGTCTTGGTACAGATCTTAGCTTCATGGTGGCAGGCAGACGTTTTATAGGACTGGAATGTTTGCCAGTTCTTACGTGAACTGAAGAAAGTTCTTGGTTTTCTTTTCATAGATTCATAGAATAGTTTGGGTTGGAAGTGACCTTTAAAGGTCATCTAGTCCAACCTCCCCTGCAGTGAGCAGGGACATCTTCAACTAGATCAGGTTGCTCAGAGCTCTGCCCAACCTCACCTTGAACGTTTCCAGGGATGGGACATCCACAATTTCTCTGGGCAATCTGTTCCAGTTTTTCACCACCCTCATCGTAAAAAACGTCTTCCTTATATCTAGTCTAAATCTAAAGCATTACCCCTTGTCCTGTCACAACAGGCCCTGCTAAAATGTTTGTCCCCGTATTTCCTGTAGGCGCCCTTTAAGTACTGAAAGGCTGCAGTAAGGTCCCCCCTGGAGCCTTCTCTTCTCCAGACTGAACAACCCCATCTCTCTCAGCCTGTCCTCATAGGAGAGGTGCTCCAGTCCTCTGATCATTTTCGTGGCCCTCCTCTGGACCCGCTCCAACAGGTCCGTGTGTTTCCTGTGCTGAGGGCTTCAGAGCTGGATGTGGTATTCCAGGTGGGATCTCACCAGAGCAGAGTAGAGGGACAGAATTGTCTCCCTTGGCCTGCTGGCCATGCATCTTTTGATACAGTCCAGGATACAGTTGTGCTTCTGGGCTGTCTCATGTCCAGCTTTTTATCCACCAGTACTCCCAAGTCCTTCTCGGCAGGGCTGCTCTCAATCCCTTCGTCTCCCAGCCTGTATTCATCCTGGGGGCTGCCCACTTCTCCAGCCTGTCCAGGTCCCTCTGTATTGCATCCCGCCCTTCAAGTGTGTCAACTGCACCTCTCAGCTTGGTGTTGTCTGCAAACTTGCTGAGGGTGCACTTGATCCCGCTGTCTATGTCATTGATGAAGATATTGAACAGTACTGGTCCCAAAACAGACCCCTGAGGGATGAGGGGGTCACCAATCTCCATCTGATGGAGTCCAGATGGAACAGTCCACCCATCAAATACATCTCCCTCCAATTTAGAGAGAAGGATGTTGTGGGGGAATCATGTCAAAGGCCTTACAGAAGTCCAGAGAGATGACATCCATAGCTCTTCCCTTGTCTACTGATCTAGTCACTCCATCATAGAAGGAGACTTGGTAGGTCAGGCAGGACTTGACCTTGGTGAAGCCATGCTGGCTGTCTCAAATCACCTTCCTGTCCTCCATGTGCCTTAGCATAGTTTCTGGGAGGATCTTTTCCATGATCTTCCCAGGCATAGAGGTGAGGCTGATAGGTTGGTAGTTCTCAGGGTCCTCCTTTCTACCCTTTTTAAAAATAGGTACAATGTTTTCCCTTTTTTCTAGTGACTGGGGACCTCACCTGACTGCCATAACTTTTCAAATATCATGGAGAGTGGCTTAGCATCATTCCCTCAGGAGTCTGGGGTGCATCTTATCAGGACCCATAGACTTCTGTATGTTCATGTTCCTCAGGTGGTCACGAACCTGATCCTCTCTTACACTGAAAGGGACTTTTCTCCTCCAATCCCTGCCTTGCAGTTCATCGACTTGAGAGGTGTGGGGAGAGAGGCTGCCCGTGAAGACTGAGCCAAAAAATTGTTGAATACCTCAGCCTTCTCCTCACCCGTTGTTACCAGTTTGCCAGTCTTGCTCATCTGGGGAGGTACGCTTTCTTTGACGTTCCTTTTCTGGCTGATGTACCTGTAAAAGCCCTTATTATTCTTTGCATCCCTTGCCAAGTTCAACTCCAGCTGCGCCTTGGCCTTCCTGACCCCATCTCTATACAAGTGGGCAGCATCCCTGTACTCTTCCCAAGGTACTTGTCCCTGCTTCCACTGCCTATGCATCTCTTTCTTGTCCTTTAGCTTGACCAGCAGGTCTCAACTCAGCCATGCTGGTCTCTTGCCCTCCTTTCCTGATTTCTTACACATGGGGATCGAGAGCTCTTACAATCTATGGAAAGCATCCTTAATGATCTGCCAGCTCTGTTCTGCTCCCTTGTCCCTGAGGGCAGTTTCCATGGGGGTCCTACTGACTAACTTCTTGAAAAGCTGGAAGTTCGCTTTCCAAAAATTCAGGGTCCTGACTTTACTCTTCACCTGACCCACATCCCTCAGGACTGGGAACTCCACCAGTGCATGATCATTACTGCCCAGCAGCTTCCAATCTTGACATCACCAATCAGCTCACTTGTGTTGGTGACCATCAGGTCCAGTATCGCATCTTGTCTGATTTTTCTTCTAATCATTTTAAATAATGGACTAAACTTAAAGGAGAAGCTGAGTTGGCCAAACTTGCATTTTCTCCTGATCCTATGATGTAAACTATATTAGTGTAAATTCAGCTTTTTTTACTCATCTTGGTTCCCTTAGATTCACATTTCATGAGAAATAAAATTTGGCCTTTTATGTCACCAAATGTCACCAAAATGGGTGGTCACTCTACTAGGTCATTTTATCATACTTATTTCTTTGTCTTTAAACAAAGGCTTGTTTCTTTTTACTGCATGTGAGAAAAAACGCCACAAAAGACATTATTGCTTGCATAAGTTTATATCTAGGACATTATTCCTTATTAAAGGACCAAAATTTATTTCTTCCTCTCCAGCCAGTGTTGTCCTAATTACCCTGAATATTTTTGGTACTTTTGTCTAGATCTAGAATTACAAGAAAAGATCTTTATCTGTTGTCCAGCCTTACCCAGCTGCAAATAGAGGACCTGAGCCAGTAAATCAACAGAACCATATGTTCAACAACTTTAAACTTAGACCAAAATTCTCTTGACTTCAATCACAGTTAAGCATATTATTAGGATGACGTGTGTGCTGTCTTGTAGGCGAGGGAATAGACTTGGGAGCTTTCATAGTTGGGGCTTCTACTGTTCTGGAAATGTCTGTCTTCATTAGTCACTCCAGAGTTTACCTTGCTTTATATAAAACCAAAGTTGATCCATGGACGTACACATCTGTAATTTCTATGGTGTCATCTTGTAATGATTTGGGGTCAGAATTTTGGTCATCATCAATTCCTCCCATCCTATTTGGAAACAGAATTTTAGTGAGTTGCTAGGCCAATGGTGATTTCATGAACTTTCCCTGTCCTCTATGGGCATTTAATCTGTTTAAAATATTATATTGTTGTTTATTCTTGTTTGAATACATTTTCCTTTCTGTGTTTATGTTCTATTCAGAACTGATTAACATGGAAAAAATTCTAACTCCAGTATCTTTGAAGAATGAAAGCATTGGGAATAATTTATCTTTGTGCAAAAGTGATAAATTAGCATTTTCCATATATTTGGCACTGATGTATTGATTGGGCCGTGGAGAATAGGTCTGTCATTTGACATTCTGCAAAGACCATGGGCAAGTAAGGTGAAACCAGAGCTGCTTGCAGAAGCTTTGTATTTATATAATTGCTGAATTATGTCAATAGAGCTAATTAGAAGGACATGGTGCTGGTACTTCTGCTGACTTTAGCTAAACTTGTAGGTAGCAAGAGCTCATTCAAAAGGTTTATTGAAGGTCAAAAATGCATGCTAAGAACACTGGTTGTTGTGTATGGAGTAGCTGATGTTGAACAAACAACTACATGACCTTCCACAGTTTGGCTACTGGAAAGCCAAACACCCCGATATTATTGTCTATATATTCTGTGACAAACAGTTTTACTACTGGTTTTACTACTTGCCATGATGCTGAGGGATGGTTCCAGTATCTTAATCAACTTAAGACCAGAGGGGGACTGGCCAGTGTGAAGGGAAGGCCTCAAGAGATGATGGAGCTGTCTGAGGATTAAAAGAACCCTCAGATGTTCATCTAGAGTTGATCTGTCAGCATCTCTCACTCACTTCCTTTCTCTCTCTGGTCAGAAATTACCTCCAAAATGTCCACAGGGTAGTGTTATGAAAGTAGAGATATTTCCACTAAATATTTTTTTCTTTAATGAGACAGAATACGTGGCTAAAATGCTTTGACAAACTCTGAATTTAACTAATTTTAATGGAGGACTTCAGCTTATATTCTTCACCCTGTTCTGCAAATTTCAGCCATGATTCTAATTCAAAATAGTTAGAAGTACAAAGGAATAGTTTTAATACAATATGTTAATTTTCCCTTTAAAGTATCTTCTATTTATGGGTTCATAAAGGTTTATGTAAAATCTCTTACTACATGTAGGATTAAGTTCTCTAAGGAGAATTAATAGTGTGTTGATTGCAGTTTATGTAGTGACCTGATATATACACAGAATCAAAAAAGTAGAGTTGTAAAATCTAGCATAAAGATTTAAATAATACAATTAGCATAGAATAAAGATTTAAAGAATAAATCTAGCATAGAATAAAGATTTCTGGTGCAAAAGTTACTTTGGTACTTTGTGCCTGTATTGTGATATTTGTTATATGAACTCAATTTTTTTGTGTACCCAGGACCCCTGTTTTGGTCAGAATACTCAGTTAAGTAGTGCCACTTGATGAGTAACTATTTAGTATTTTGTTTCATATTTATTTTTCAGAGGGTGGCCTGTTTTCATCTGAGTGATCAGTCAACATTCAAGATCTTGTGGGTGTTCCGTTTAAAAGGGGAGACTAGGGAATGGTTAATTCATTCCCTTTCATTTAGAAAGAATGGGCAGAGATGAAGCGATATTTTACTGAACTCAGTGGGAGTCAGACAAGAAGCATTTTCCTTTCTTACATTTTCAAGAAGCAACACTAGCATTAATTCTGCTGCTGTTAGTTTCTGCTCTGCTTCCACTCAGCTTCTGACCAACTTTTTACATAACCTCTGTTTACAGCTGACTTACTTTCAGTAGAGGTATAATCCTCCTATTCAAGGTGAACTTTAAAAACAATTTCATTTTGCATGATACTGGTACATTTGAATAAACCACTATCTTAACCACAAAAAGATATCCCAAACCCTGTTAGGAGGACCAAATTGCTAATTTCCACAGGATTTTTTTGTCATGTTCATAAAAATGGAATATGAATAATTCATAAGCATTAACATATATTCATAAGCCTCCCTGAAGATTGATGTTCTCTTCATTTTACAGATGAGGCACTGCAGCACAGAACAAATAGGATCAAAAGTTTTCATCAGTCTTAGGAGCCAATCTGAAACACCAGCAAACTGATTTTTGAGGATAGTTAGCATTATATTACTTTATACTTCAAAGAAAACTACCACTGATCTCAGCTGCAGCTGCAAATACTAGAGACTTACAAATCTGACTCCTCCATATCACTCTCGGTCCTCAAAAATAAGGAAGACAACGAATCTGGTAAGCAGTTTTACAAAGTGGCATCATATAGCAGAGGCAGAGACACAATCCTGTTTCACCAGACAGTATTTGCACAACCTTAAACACATAATTATGTTTTCTTCTTGCATTCCATGGTCTCATTCCAGCTTCAGCAGCAAATGAGACTAGACTCAGCTACGACCCTTATTTACAGCCTAAATTCAAGTGTCATTTAGTAAGTTTATCACTGGGTCTGCAGATGAAGGACCCAGGAGAAGGACACATGGACGCTCTAGTTTGCAATGACACTCTTTTAGTGAAGAGGCTTTTTATTTAATCTTCCACATGAAAAATCCAAAACAGGTAGAAAGAACAGGTATTCAGTCCTGTGAAATGTCAGCCTCTATACGGTTCATGAACAAGGTTATATTTGCTTTCCACCAATTGAGTTAATATGAGACCTGCAATGTTTTATTATCTTTTGTGTCAACAGGTACTTCTGGGACAATGCCAGCACCTTTCAAAGCTCCTTGGTGCTAGCCGAGATTTGGGAACCTCAGGGATGTATTCTTGTCCTCAAGGAGGGCACAGAAGCTGCTGTTAACCCAGCTTGACTTCTCATACCCTCTGCACATCCACCTCCAACTGAAGTTCACATTGAGAAACTTGAGCACTAAAAGTGCTCATCAGCCTCAAAGTCCATGACTATCCACCTTAGTTCCTTGCTGTTCTTTATTCCATGTTCACAGAGCAAGCAGTGGGTCAAATTCAGGTTTGCGCAAATAGATACAAGTGCCTTCAAGTTCCTGGGCGATACAGCCACTAATGTAAGGGCTGAATTAAGTCTAAATATATACGTATTTAAGATTAAGATTTAAGATAAACATAGTTTCATAAAGAAGAAGATATTGGGAGTAGAAAGGAAATCTTCGTATCACGGAATTGTCAGAGTTGGAAGGGACCTCTAGAGATGATCTAGTCCAACTCCCCTGCTAAAGCAGGATTGCCCAGAGCACATTACTTAGGACTGTATTAAGGCAGTCACTAGAATATAGAGAATAAGTCACTAGAATATAAAGAATGATAAGACATACGCAGAGAAATGACATTATCAGGACATTAAAAAGATAAGTACTCAAATATTAATGATACTCAAATGTCAGAGTATTAAAACCCAAGGCAAAACCACTAAATTTTTTTGAAAGTCACAGAATCCAGACCTTAAGACTAAATCCACTCTCAGAACTGGCTATCTCAACTCATCCTTTTCTCTGGCAAAAGGGCGGCAAACCCAACACTTCATACTTTGAAAAGACTGTGCACAAAGCAAATTGACGGGAGGCTCATAAATGCATTTAATTAAAAGTGATTTTTAAAATAGTAAAGGCAGAACAAAAGAGCCTTTCACTACAGTTTCCTATAACAAACTCTCCTGTTACAGAAGGATACTGTCAGTTCATTACAGTCAGAAAAGGCTTTAAATGGAATAATCAAATAAACTGCTTATCCTCCTAGTGGAAGATTGCTCCAGGGCACAGAACAGAGTTTGCAGCAGCCCTGTTGCACTCCTGCCTCTTTCAAGTTGCCCACGTAAGCAACGACTGAAATCCAACTTGGTGCTCTGTTTGGTTCACATGTACTTTTTATGGACATTTCAAACTGATCTGCTTCAATGCTCCAGGAAAATTAGACACCAAATGAAAAACCACAAGAAGTATGTAGTGAATCTGCGGTTACACTCTGCAAACAAACACAGGAAAAGAGGGTAAATTTACTATAGCCCTGTATGGACTGCAGAAAATTATGTTATTTTTGCCTAATCTGCCAAATATTCAAATTGGTCTTATTTTACAGGTGCTCTGCACTTTATCCTTTGGTAAATGCTGTAGCTCCATTAATATTACTGGAAATCCACAAATGGTAAGTTAAGGTAAAGAAAGAAAAATGCAGATGGGAGATTTAAATCTCTTTGTTGCAATTCCCAGAAAGTGTTGACACAGTTGAGATGACTATTTGCACTGTAGTATAGGATCAGGCTCTGACACAAGAGGCTAAGGTGAGCCTTCAATTTTACTGGGAAATAGATTCTTACATCCACTGTTACGTGCCCCTAAGAGGCTGCTGAGGCTACTTTGGGAACACCAGGCTCTTGCAAACCGTGGTGTGAATAACGCTTTGTAATAAATTCATTGAGTGAAGAGTCACACAACAGTCGTCCTGCATCAATAAATGGTCGTCTCTATCTGTGAGGGCTTGTGGTGCTGACACAAACTGATGTTAGGTATTGCGTATCTTTGTAACAACAGCCACTCTCTTGGTAGCTTTTTGGACAATTTTCCCAAGAAGACTCAGATGTCAGACTCCTTTACCCTTCACTGTCAGGCTTTTCAAAGTCACCCTGCTTTGCAGGGGTATTTTTCTATGTTCTGAAAGATTGAATATTGTCTGTAAGCCACTAACACAGCACTATTGCCTTCTGGTACGGGCTGTTACTGTGTTAGTCCTCTGTATTCACAGAAGTAAGCTACAGTAGGGCTGTTGTCCTGCCTTTCTGGGATGCACATCACTCTGAGCCAATCTTGTCCTTTTGCTGATGGTATCTGGACGGTTTTGAGGTCTGGGACACTGCAGTTTTGTTTCTATTTCTCTGACTATATGCTTTGTAATGCCTTTTCCTAACAGCATGCCCTTTCCATTCTGGTAGACAGGAATTTGGCCCCAGAATCTCGTTCTTCAGTTGAAATCAAATTTCTACAAAATCTTCCCTGTTGCATCACAAAGTTGTTACTCTGAAAAGCAAGGAAGCTCAGAGAAATGCTTTGCAATTTCAGCAGAAACTACTGCAGGGCCAGCCCATGAAACCTGGTTCCCTGTCACCTGTCCTACAGCAGGTATTATTTCTAATATAACATACACAGTGTTATTACAGGCAACCAAAACTTCCCCTTCTGATAGTCTGCAAAGTGCAGACTGTATCACAAGAACTGAAAGGATGTTGCAAATGCCCTTTTAGCTAAAAGCTCCTGATCAGGACTGAGCAAAAGGCTCTTCAAGGAGTCATCTGCTATTTCCTACCTGGTCCTGCCTCATAATGGCTGTTACAGGCCTGTGGATGGCCTGTAATTCACAGCTCCAGTGTATTGCCATTACTCATTTTGCTAAGCATTTCATTTTTATAGACAAAACAATTTATGCAGTTAACAAAATCATCATAGCAATTAAAATGACAACTGTATAAAGGAAAGCCCCATTTGAAGACGCCTGTAACTGAGGGAAGCCATCATTAGGATGGATTCACCCCATGGCAGTATGAGTAATCTTGTTATTCTAACAGACTGTAATTTTGGGAAAGCTACCTAGCTGACGAATCCAGTGACGGTAGGGTCTTTTAGCACACACCTCAGTAGTTTAGCAGGTACCTGAAGGCACCAGTTAAAAGTTATCAAACAACTGCCTTTATGTGATGGAGTTTGATGGTCATTTCTATGCATGTCATGTAACTGTAATCATTTCTCTGCATGGAGATTACACTAAAAATATATTTCTGTCACTTTATCCACTGAAAAGATTTACATACACAACTGACCCATTTCTAACCAATCTATAAGTTCACATATGATTAAGTTAAAGTATAAGCAATCATCTGATGGCTGTAGGTGCAGGTCTTCACAGATGTATTGCACAGGGTGACTTGCAATTTAAGCTAGCGGTATCTAGACAGTAAAACCATCCAGAAAGTTTTCTCTTGTTATAATCTATCTTGACTGATAAATAGCAAGATTAAAACAGAACATATTTGGGGTTACCACACTCTGAATGAGCAGGTGGATTTGAAATTATATGACCCCAGTGACAACATGTTTTTCTTTTAACATTGTTGTACATGTCTAACATTACCTGGTCAGCTTCTTAAAAAAAAAACTGCACACCTTTTTTTCATTACATTGTAATGCTTGCATATTGTACACATACAGAATGTTTTGATTATCAGTCTCTACAAATGACAAACCTCTGGGTTTGACTGTATATTTCCTTTCCATCAGTTTCTTCCCATAAGCATTAAAAAATATCTCCAGTACAGCGTTGCACAAAGTGACCTTTTTGCAACCTCAGTGCTGCAAATCTACACATGATGCTACACAATCTTTCACAGTACTTTTTATCATACTAAGTATTTCTGCACTTAACTGATTCACCTTTTTTTTTTATAGTGCTCCACATTTTACAGACGTGGTCACAGCTACCTGTATGGACTTTGTTACGCACACAGACATTGTTCATTTATGTATTAGTGATCTGTTAGTCATGATTCCTATTAATAATGGAGGTACATTCATCCTCACCGGGAGGAAGAGTTTAATGTGTTTGGAGATGGAGGCATGGTTAAAATGGGATCTATTTCTCCATATTACCTCAATTTGTCAGTATTTTTCTCCTGTTTTTAAGTTCAGCTATAGAAATCAATCTGATCATCATATATATTTTCCCTTTCACTGGCACATATATATATGACAATAAAACCAGAAAAAAACCCAGTTAGAAAAAAGCTAAGGTACTTCTCTCTCCACTGGTGAGTTTCTGATGATCTGAGTCTTTACTTTGTGTATGTTATCCATGGCTTCTACCTCTTCTCTATAACAAAAGATGAACATTATGGCTTAACTTAAATCAACAGTCCCGCTTTACGCATCAGGAAAACACACTTATAGAGCTGACTTCTGGCTTTCAAAGCCAAATGTATCCCTCTTCAATAAGCATATAATTCATGCTCTCCATGTCAAATCTTCAAATACACGTGCTAAACCCACAATTCTCTCAGCTCTTCACCCCTTCAGTACCAAAACCATTTATTCAGGTTCTCATTTTAAACTTCTCCTTTTTCCTTTCTTTCCATCACTTACTGTGCAGCTGATATACACACTCCTACAAGATCTCACTCATGCATGTACTCACATATTTACTTGAAAACATATTACTGATTTTCATAGTACTACTGTCATTAAGCCTGAACTATTAATTTTTATCTTGGTAACTTTTAGATTTGGCTATTTTGAATCCCTCATTTTAGTTGTCTTACATTTGCTAACAATCAGGATTGTATAGCTCTCTTTTACTTCCAAAACTTTTTGGAAGCCATGGTAGAGATTCCATGACTGGAAGAAAAACACCAGCAAATGAAAAGATGAAAAAAACAAAACAAAACAAACCCCAAGAAAAGCAAATAGTTGTCCTTTTTTTTATTCTTCTTTTTTTTTTTTTTATTCATGAGAGTAGATACCTTGTATCTGGGCTTCTTCATTATGCCACTGGATATCATAGAATGACAATATCTAGCAGCTAATATCAGGAAATACCTCAATATTCAGCAGCCTTTAAGGAATTCCTCTTCCCTTTTCACCCCTTAATTCCACCAGAAAGGTAAGCCTTTCACAGTGATCAAATTGTAATTTTTCTATGAAGCCCCAGGAAGACCTTTTGTACAGACTCTACATGATTCCTTTCTCTGGAGGTTTTCTTTTACTTGGTCATCTTTCTCCAGGCTGCTACAGCTTTTCTTATTCCTCTTGCTAGTTTCTCCCATGGTTTCTCTCTTGTGCTTTTTACTCTAGGAACAGGGAGTAGAACATTTATTTCCTTCTCTTGGCAGGTGGGTGTTTAGTGGGAGACAGAAACTTGATCAGCACAGGAACAAAACTGATATTTTGCATGATCTACTTTCACTGATTGCTAGCTGATTGCTACTTAGCTGTTATCTTGGAAGCCAGAGTTTGTAGTTTATTCCAGCAGCAGCAAGGAGGACAAACAAGGGAAACAGCTTTCTAAAACTCACAGTCTCCATAAATTATAAAAGACTCACATTTTTAATAGATAATTGGAATGCTCAAGACTATTTTATTTTTATATATATATATAAAGAGATGAGCTTTAATTTGGACATCTGCAAAAAAACTGTGTTGTGGCTTTCAAAGCTAACTCTACGCCCATTCAATTAAGATATTTTATTATTCATTGTCTTTCTCAAACCTTCAAATACACATGCAGCATTTGTTACAGTGCCAGGACTTAATTGGTTTGGTAAAGGACTAGCACTCAGCCTAGTTCAGAACTAAAGACCTCCTCTACTCTCTGGAGAGCATCTGGCAATCTTCTCCCGATAAATCTTCCTCTTCTATCTTCTTGTCATAAAGCACACAATTCAAAACAATGAGGAACATATGGTATCACTTTGTTGACATGTCTCCAGTTTGAAAAGTTCTGATAGATGAAACCATTCCCTGTGTCACATTGGAAATAAAGTATGATTGATAAATTAATTAAGATTTCCAGTCTTACTGGAATGCTGAGCATCATTTCAATAAGAAAAGGGTATGGGATTTGCAATCAGGCTTAAAAACAAAAAACAAAGTGAGGGCCTATTTTTGTTTAGTGAACAGTTCCAGGTCTGGATCACAGCAGTTCCACATGTTGATGTTCAAGTTATGGGAAGACCTGCCCATGCAACATTATCCAGTCATTACTATAGGTTATTTACTCTTTTTAATGAGATACAGATAAAAGGCAGCCTTAGATAAAACAACCTGATGAAGAAGATGTAAATAATTTAAATCCTCTAACACGATGATTTTTCTGCTTTTATTTGGAAATATGCTACAAACTGTGATTCTATGATCTCACGTCTTTTTGGATTCCAGGGCTCTTCATCCCAGAGTCATGGAGGTAAATGTAACAACACGCCAAGGCTGTGAAGGCTGTTTCTGCTCTCTCTTACCGGCAGCACCTGGGTGGGCTTCTCTTGTTTTTGTTTGTACAGGAGCTTTGCCATGCACATGCTGGGCGTGCTCACAACCAAGGGATCAATATTCCCTGCCTTTATTTACAGATCTTTTATTCCTTTTTCAGATCTTGGCTGCTAGATGACCTTCCTTTGGTGTATGTACGTAGTTCTTTCTAACATATAGCAGTGGTTTGGATATAGTCATGGTGATCTAGCTGATGGAGTTTTGCCTTTGTAATGCCTGTCGTGACAATGGTGGTTCATCAGCAAAACTGTGGCCAAGAGAACCTCATTGATAATATATAGGAAATTATACACTTATATAGTAAAAGCTCCCCTTACGCTGTCACAACACTTGGCAGCAAAAGTGAAATAAAGACACCTTCTGTCCAATTTGTCATCCACCCTGGGGAGCTCAGCTGGAGGGACTCCAGGTGGGCCATGTGGCCCAGAGGCACATACTCTGCCAGAGCCAGACGTCTCTGGATACCCACTTACCTCCAGACCTTCCATCCAAACCCGCCAGAATAAAACAGCGGTTGCCTCAAAACTTTTAAAAATACGATCAAGAAAGTATCTGGTGACAGAAGACTCTGCTAAAAGACGAGAAGAATCGAGAGTCGTCCTCTCAAATAAGATGGCTGCCAACAAGAACACCAAGGCCCAGCTGAAAAAAATTACCATATTCACTTTGGAAATTAAAATCGCAGTGTCCAACAGTACTGTTAGATGCTACTTCAATTAATTCTTCTTGGCAACACTACTGGGACAGATGAATGAACCTCAAGGGCGATATTTGTGGTGGAAGATGAAGTACAAGAGATGCCTGCCCAGATCCAGAAGAGTCTTCAAGACAGATATATCCCCTGTACAACTGGATTAGCCAAGTCCTGCAGCCCACAAGGAAAGACAAACCCAAACCCCTTGTCTTCCTGTTCCTTACAAAAAATCCGAGATGTCTGGTAGATGGTGAGTTTAATTCAGGAAAAGCTCTGCAACTGACTCCAATTGCAAATATCATGTATTGATATTTACACATCTCAAATTGATTATGAGACAGGAAAAAACCAACTCAGTGAAAAGAATTCTTTTGGGAAATGCCACATTAAAAATTAATAATTTCCCACAATTTAGCAAAACACATTATTGAACTGTAATCACCCTTTTAAAAAGTAGGAGATCTGCCAGGTGGCAAGGACTTAAACTTTTTAATGAAGTTTCCAGCTCAGCTCTATTTCCAGATCACTGAGGAGCTGCCTCTCTTCCAAAAGCTACTGGTTTCTAGCCCTTAACTTTTAACAGTTCACCTTCTGCTCACTGGAAACATGAGAGTTACTTCTATTCTAAGTAAGACATCATGAAAAAATGTCAAGTGATAGCTCCAGCAGTCAACAGAGTGGAAGAAGAGAGAGGCACAGGATGATTCACATCATCTGTGTGATCACCCACTAACCCGTTCCCATTCTTCAACTGTCTGTACCCCTCCTATCCCCCCTCCCTTCCTCCCTTCTTTCTTCCCACTCTCTTCCCTCCCACGGTTTCCATCACCCCCACCCTCCCTTTGATTTAATCCCTCATTCTCTAAGCCCCTTTGCTCAGCTTCACGCACCACATGGATCCAGACCTCCCATGCATGAACCTGGAGTGAAGAGCCTGTAATAAAGAACCAGTCACTGGACTTAATTGTCTGTGCTTTTCTGCTGCAGAAGTTTACAATTTGTCCCAGCAGTTAGATTTTCCCCCTGATAGTTGAATGTTTGCTTTGCATGGGGGAAGCAAAGAGACTGCCTGCTCATGAAGAATGGGGAAGGAGGACTCTGCTGAACCCTCCCACTCCCCCAGCACATAACATCTCACTGAGAACACAAGGCTGTTGATGAGGGTGTTCAGTTCTGGCAAGCGATAAATCACAGAGCCGGCATCATAGGCAGACACGTCCCCCGTTAAGGAACACGCCTGCGGAGCGTGAATCTGCTTGCACGGCGTGCTCACCCCTCAGACACTGAGCTCCTGATGGTGCAGGCAACGTCCACGGGCAGCAAAAATGCCAGGGAAAGGTTGAGTGCTGCCCAGGTGGGCTGTCACCTCAGCTCTAGCATCCACTGCTGGAATAGAGGGGTTTGGTTTATTCCGTGCCACTGTAAGTGGCTTTCACTGATTCTGCCTTTCTTGAAACGCCAGTCTCTAATGTCCTTCCTCCCTAGCCACACTGCTGTCTGTGCCGGGAAGGCTGCAAGGAGCAGGGGGACAGGGAGGAAGGTGGGAACACTCATCCCTCAGATACGCCTTCTGTCTCCTCATAGCTACTTTCCAGTTGCTGCTGGTGGCCCCCTCCCCAGTGTCCTCCATCCCAGCTTCATCCAGCTGTCCTGCTGCTGCCAGTGGCAAGTCTCAGCCACCGTCTGGAGAACCAGCAGCTGGTGGGAAGTGGTTTCTCTCCAGTAGTATCACAGGAGCCGCCTCTAGGGCAGGTTGAGCATCTTCCCCACCAGTGAGAGGGCTGCAGTCACAAAGCCAGGCTCTGTCTGGGTATTCCCTCTGGCCTCAGAAGTTGTTAATTCTTTTCTTCATGGGGGCATAGATTCAACTGGAAGGTGGAGTAACTCACAGATTAGTGGTTAGGCCAGTCTGAAAGAAACAGGAGATGTGAAATAGGAGTTGTTAATGCTCCCAGGCAAAGGAGAGAACAGCAACTCTGAGGAAGCCCTGTGAAAAAGGAGAGACAGTGCCACACCAACCACAGCACAATTTAAGTGGAATCAGTAGCCTCTGAGAATGTTCCAGCTGGTGCATGAGAGAGAAGGAGAGGCTTTGACACCTCCTGGGGGAGACCATCAAAGACACTTTGGCAGAGAAACTCATTTCTGAATTCTGGTGAGGTACATGCAGTACATGCATGAGACAGAAAACAATTTGCTGAGCCCAGTTGAAACTGCAGACCTTCTGCATGTGTCCAGAAGCTGAATCTTTAGGACCTTTGAAAAGCCAAGGATTTTAGATGCCTCCCAGCTGAGGTCATATCTGAGCACTGGTTTGAAGAGTAGCAATTTTGTGTCCCGGTGTTCACAGTCCACTATGGGCACCGAAGTCCTTCACATGACCTGATCTTTCAGCCTTAGTATGCAAAGATTTGTGTTTTGCCCCATCACCTATACATACTGGTGTCGCAATTCCCCCTTTCTTTCCTAAAATAGTAACTTTGGAGGGAACGCAAAAAGAAGACAAGGACTGATTGGAATAATTTCATGGAACTGATAAACCGTTTGACCATTAGTTTAGCATTGGCCATTTAATGGATTGATCCACTTTTAATTGCCAGAAGATTGTTTGGATTTAATCCTTGAAAATTGTGCTGTCCAAAGATTTTTACACTTTAACACAGCTTAGAATTGTCCAAAGGTTTAATAAATTAAGAGGAAGACTTGAACTGCAGTTGCCTGGGGTCTATATTTAGCATTAATATATTTACAAGTAGATAGGACTTTCAGATATCTTGCATATAATCATTACAAGCACAGTGAATATAGAAGTGTAAGTGAAAAAACCCCATGTATTTCTAGTAAGATCAGTTGTTTGAAGTAATTGGAGTGTTTGGGTGTATTGAGACTCAATGATGATCATTATTTCCCACATCTACACAGCATAGCCACATATATATATATATTTGGAGTTTACAAAAATAAAAAAAAATAATTTGGAGTTCCATTTTCAGCACAGGCAGCCGAAGTTGCCACAGTTTCCGAGGATTAAATGCAGCATCCATACTGTTAAGACCTCCCTAAGAGTATTTCAAAAATCACCAGTCACCAAATCACTTCATCTGGTTCTGAAAATACAGTCAGAAAATAAAGAGCTACAGGAGTTGGTTATTGCCTGGAGATTTAGTGAGAGAATGCAAGTTAAGGAGTGTGGAAATGAAGGGTGAACACTGCTCTTTAGAGAGTAATGCAGTGCACTTGGAAATCAATGGGATTTTTCCAATTACTTTCCTTCACTCTTAGCTGCCCTCAGGAAGAAGCAGACGAAGGACTGCACCTTCTGAACTGATGAGACTGGAACCAGCAGAACTGCACTTTTAAGCATGAGGTTCTTGTCTTTTTTACTCCCCTTTCACAGGGATAGTCTTATCAGTAAGAGCAAAATGCAATCTTAATTTTGTTGTCAGTTGCTTGCTTTAAACAAAAGGCATTAAGAAATATAACTGAAAACTGTGCTGAACTTTTGCCCTGCTGAGAAAAAACAAGATGCATGGATGGATGGATGGATGGATGGGTGGACTGATGGGTAGACAGATGCACTAAGCATTTCACCCCGTACTTGAAAGCTAATGGAAAACACATTTTGTGGCTTTGACAAATTAACAGAACAGAGCAACCTAGTTTTATATATCACAATCTTATTATTTCCTGTTTTTCTAGTAAGTTTTGGCTTGGAAAGCAAAGAGACTTCTGCACAGATGAGTAATGTGTTTAGCTTTAGATTTGGCCAGAAAAGAAAATCCCAGAAGATCTTTTTACTTGGATGGAAATAATGTATGTTGCTCTGACATTACTCCTTGGGATTCAGTTCTGCTGCTGCTTTTATAGCTGATTGCAATGTGCTAATGTGATATGGCCAAATCTCAAGAGTTAGTGAAGTCAGTGGGAGTTTTGACTGAGTAAAATTTAAATGATAACTGAGGAAGGATGTTATGACTTGGTTTATCCTCAGATTTTTCATTGGTACTCTAAAACCTTTATGCCTGAAAAAAAAATAATAAATTTTTGGAAGAGTCCTAAAGCTCTGTGACTGGGATGGTTTCTGGAGGGTGGGCAGGCACTAAGGAAAGCAGCTGTAGGCCTGTCTTCCAGTAACCTCACCAAGTCACAGTGCAAAGGGCATGGCAAGGACAGAGCAGAGGACGGTACATCAGAAATACCGTTGTAGGACACGGCACTTAAGTCCAGCGAGCTCTCAGGGCAAGCAGGGTAGCAGGCAGGAGACTGTCCATGTCAGGCCCATCCATCTTCTCATAATGGCCCCTCCCCATTACTTAGAAAAGAGGGATGATCTACAGAGCAGGACCAGGAGTTCAACATTTCAGAAGAAAGCACCGGCTTTCATCTCTCTCGAGCTGAGATTTCTGTTAATAAAAAGCTGAAACTCATGTTTTGTGGGTTTAATTGTCATCCTGCTGTAGAAGGTATTGACCTGATTGGACTAAAACTCTTGGGCCTGACTCTTACTTACACCAAGGCCCTTTTGCAGTGTAAAGGCCCCATTTGTCAGTATAAAGCCAAGCTCATAGTTTCATTGGATTATACAATTGATCAGTTCCTATTTGTTTGCTTTTTAAGTAGTTGCATTTTTCAATAGATTTCAGGCCTGTGTAGCTAGAAACTGTGACCTATATGGATTTAAAACCAGCATACCAACAAAAAGAACATTTACTATTTTTAAGCCCCCTATTTTTAAACTAATCTCATGAATCACTAGGTTCTGTCTCTGGGGTTTTGAAGGGCTGCGATTCACATCACTTCCCAGCTCCAGAGGGTGAGAACTGTTCAGTGTCCTCCTCTCCTTGAAACTTCCATTAAAGTATATAGATTAGTGGATACTGTTAGGACAGCTTTGCAATTTGAACTTCCTTTCATGAGAAGTTGGCTGGAGCCACAGATGTTTCTTGTATTAAATATCATAAAATACTCACCTGAATGTACAAATTCTAACCTATTAGACTTTAATCTGGTTTGGGCGTTAGCCAGCTGGGCATTTTTGAGCATCTCTGTTTAACCAGCAGTCCTCTGCATTCTCTTCAGCCTTCCACAAATATGTATACTTACACACACACACAGTCTGATTAAAAAACTTAATTCAGGAATCCTGGTATGAATATTTTGAAGTATGGACATGAAGACCTTGTATGCTTCTGACCTGTACATCTTCCTGAAGAACAATATGGGCTCACTGGCATACACCAGTAGACAAACACACATTTTTCACATTGAGGAAAGTCAAACGCTGGAACAGGTTTTCCAGAGATGCCCTGCAGTCCACAACTTTGGAGATTTTCGAGACCTGACCGGAAAAAAGTCCTGATTAACCTGGTCTGATCTCATGGCTGATGCTTCTTGGAGTAGGAGGCTGGGCTGCAGACTTCCTGACATCCCTTCCAGTTTCAGTTATCATGTACGCCTGGGATTCTAGGAGTACACAGTGGAAATACAAATATATAAAATGATTTTTTTTTTTTTCAGTGGGGTTGGGGACTTTTCCTATCAAAGATTAGATAATCTTCACACTGCCACATTATGTGTCTTGGTTGTGTAAGCCAATGAAATTGATACAATATCCCATTTCTCCTTGAAGTTAGAGCATTTGTGATAATTTTAACTCTTCAAACTAACAATGCAGAGTGTAAATTTTTTTCACATAATATGTAAAAGTGGAGGATACAAACCAGTGACAAATCAGAACAGACAAAAGAATGATGAATGCAAGAGAAAAGAAACAACATCTGGTGATATCTTTCCTCTCTTAAATAGTGTTCATTGCTGTCCTGAGAGTCTCTGTTGCCAGATTCAGACACCGATAGCATACAACTCCCACTGATTCCCTTACAGAAGACATTTCATGCCTCTTGTAACATTTTTGCTGTATTCCCCACTGTTCTTGCATTCATCTTCCTTCCTTCTTTTGTTCCTTTCCACAGCCCTACAAGGACAGGATTTTTCTCCCCTCTCAGTTTACAACTTCTCAAGAGTTCACACCCTTTTTATCCTCTCTCTCAAGAGCTCTAGCAGTGACCTTTCCAGAAAAAATAAACTTTCAGATTGCACAGTGATTAGAGAGATTATCCACATTAAGCATTCCCCTTGTGAGCGTGAACATAACAAAAGCTCATTTAAGATACTCAAGCACTCTGCTGTAACTGGGAGAGGTATCACCTACCTCCTGAAAAAAATGGCCCTTTTATTCCTCTGCTAGATTTAATCAACCATTTGTGTCTGTCATCTCAGCAAGAAGCCCTTTTGCTTCCTCAGGCTTGTGTGACTTACAAATGCTGCTGCTAAATCACCAGAACAATTATATTAGTTTCTAGTTTTTCTTTAGATTTCCTATCTGCTTACCCTGTGCTTAGCCTATTCTAAGGTCCAACTAATAATTAAAAGCTCTCACCTATTCTTCTAAGGTGGAAGAGCATTAACTAAAATGCCTGATAGCAAACAGAAATGTCTGCTGTTTCTTCAGAATATTTCTTCCTGATGTTCTTCCCACCTCCATCACCATAGGCATTAAAATTAGAAGGCAAGCCACAGCTAGAAGAAAAGTTCATTTACTAGGAGATTTGACTCGAGTGCAGAGAACTGTGTAAGTCATAAATCTTTTTAACATAATCACCCCCTTTTTCCAACCAAGTATCCTGTTGTCCCAACAAATTATCTGCAGGGCACCATTTGTCCAATAATTTGTTCCTAAGGTAAATATTTTGACATTTTTCCTCCTTTCAGAAAACACAGGCAATGAGGTGTTTTCAATTAAGGCTAAAGAGTTTGCTGAGGATTTGGAAGACGCTTTTGAAGTTAGGAAAAAATCAGATGACAACTCTGTTCACTTTGGCGTGGCACCAAGAATTACAAATGCAAGAAACCATGTGATTGCCTGTTACTGTCATCTCCAAATGCAAGTGTCACACTGAAGTCTTCCCTCTGTTCCTCTTCACTTCTCAAGCTTTTCTGTTAAGTGAATGTGCTTCATTTCGCTTACGGTTGTTAAATCCATCGTAACAAGTGCAATACCAACACGTCTACAAGAAAACAGTCATCTACTGAGGACTCAAATGTTGAATTTCCCTTAAAAATTAAAGAAAACCAAAAAATGTCAGAAATTCCACCTCAGTCATGATCAATATGGTCACATATCAAGTAATACGTGAAATTAAAGAATTATTATAAATATGCCATTTCTGATAAGTGCAGAATACAGTAAGTGATAAATGCAATATAAAACATTCATAATTGCTTTTTTTTTTAAAAAAAAAAGGCAATTCTAGATACAGAAACACCTTTGACTGTATGAAAAAATGTTTTTGTTCTCCATAAGAGGAATTATTTTTATTTTGATCTATGGGCTACATTTCCCTGATCATATAGGTAGAAAATTTCACCTCTTGTCAGATTCAAACCGAGTCAGAGTGTATAGCAGCTCAGTACACAGATTCAGCTTTTTAGCCAAGATTCTAAACCATAAAGTCTCGATTTAATACCAGTTTTGCGTAGGTGTTGCATTCCTGAAAAAGAAGTATAAAGTACTACATTTTTCCAGCCCCAGATGTTGAGAAAGCTGCAGAACTGGAAAAGAAGCAAGTGAAGATCAGGGATAGGCATTGTCTGCATGACAGTTTCTTTTTCAGGAAACAAACTGCAATGCAAATTTTGAGGGGTTAGAAAAGATACATACAAACAGGGTGTTTAAAAAATGATATAAGCATTTTAAAATGAACCTTCCCAAAAGTGAAGGTATTAGTCTGAGTCATCCCAGAATGTTCAGGGGTTCAAAACCAGGGCAGTTACACTGCCTACTGTTACAAAGTTGGTAGTGAATAACTTTTTTCAAGTATTTTCATAACCTCACAGTACCTGTGGAAAAAAATAAAGAACTTTAGATAATTCTGGCAAAGTAGAATAAAACGGTAGGTTGAGTGAGCTTGTTGAGCTTGTTGTGAGCTTGTTTTCATTTGTAAAGATGAAACAAATCTTTCTAACAATAAAATCAACTGCAACCACTATAATAAAAACATATTTTCAATATTATTCTTTTACTTATCTGTATAATTGGCTTATATCAAACCATACTCTTTTCAGAGACACACTCCTTTAAGCAGGACCCTAGATCTAAGGAATCTGACCCTTTTATTTTCTATTTGCAGTTTAATGATGTAATCATAACATTCAGTAAGCAAGTTATTAGCATAGTATGCAATGTTTCAGTGAAATATATCCAAAATTACAGCGGCCCCAAGAAGGGCACTCACACTGTTTCAATTAAGGCAACTAATTCAGGAGCCCCTTGTTAAAGAAGTGAGTAAGGCTCCTCTGCAAGTTAGCTCAGGAAACCTAGATTAGAAGCTTATTTCCAGTCATTTTACAAAGACCTTAAACATGAGGTATATGAAAACCACCAACAGGTTCATTTTTAAGACACATTCCATAGAAAGAAGAGACCTGTGAAACTAAAGATGAGCTCTCTACTGTATTTGGTGGATATAATGGTGGATCTAATTTCCTTCAAAATTTGCATTATGAATTTTTATTCTAAAATAGCCCTTGGTAACTGCTCTTTTTGGAGTAAAAAAACATCCCTGCAGTTTGCACTTGTTTATTTAGATTCACTCTTTTACTGTTTCGATTATTTGTCTTACCCAGGCCCAGTTGTTTACTGTTTCAAGTTATGTCTTGAATAGTTGCTCATTTGAGATTTCCTATATGATTCTTTATGTGTTAAGGTAAGAAAAAAAAATAATCTTACAAAAAATGTAGATTAGGAATAACCATTCTGAGGATTTTCCTTGTTTGCATAAAAGTGTGCTTTACGGAATTGTCGGAATTGAAAGGGACCTCTAGAGATCATCCAGTCCAACTCCCCTTTTATTCTGGAAATTATCCAGTGTATCCTAGTGCAAACCTGAATCACAGAAGATTTAGCTTTTTGGAAAGGCTTTGTGAGCTCTTTAGCAAACAGCTTGTCCTCCCTGACTTTCAGATTCAGCTCTTGTTGTCTTTAAATCCCTTTTTTTTTAAACTAGAAAAACATCTCCTTGCATTATAGGAAGTACTACCAGCAGCATAATTGGTCTGATGAAAACAGTCATATACATGCCAATGAAATAGAATAAAAAATAAGAGTCCTTTCTGCACTTCTTCTTGAACACATTCGAAAAAACCTTACACCTAAAGGTCTGATATTATTTCAGCTGTGTGTTACTGAAGAAACAAAGGTCCATAGATACCCAAAATTATCTTGAAGAAAGCAATGACCCTGATGGAATGTGGTATCTGCCACAGCTGTATTTCAATATACACTGAACAATAAACCGATACATCATGGTAAGGTTTACAGCTCTTATGCTTTCTTGTGGAATTACTTCTTTCTCTGTTTCTTGGAGAGATACAACTTGTCTTTAAATACATAATCAATGGAGAGAATTAATTTACTTACAGCTCTGTGATATTTTCAATACACTAGAAAGAGTTTTAGTAACAGGAAAGAGGTTTAGTAACAGCTACAAATGCCTCAGATTTGTCCAAAGCAAACATCTTTATTTCAGATCTCCAGTATTTAGGGCCTTTTCCAAAGTATATAGGGATTAACAGCAAGACCAGAATTGGTCACTTCAGACCAAGCCTTCATTCTGCAAAACACCAGAACAACCTAAATACCAGTGGTAAAGGAATGCAAACCATTTTGTTCAAATGGGATACACAGAACAAAAATGTGCCCTATGTATACCTGAGATACAGACATATTCCATGTACAATGCAAGTCTCCATTCTAACACAGTCCCTACGTGAACAAGGCAAAGCCATTTGACCTCTCTGTCCTCTGATTTTCTATTTGGAAATAGGAATAAGTTTGCCATCTTACCTCCTGGGATATTATGAGAGCACAAGAAGCAAATAATTTTGAGCTTTACACAATATTATTGGTAAAAGGGTGAGATACACATTCTAGGTCAGAGAGATCAAATTAACATGCAAGTCCAGAGTATGTGGGGTATCATGCCAGGGTGTGATCTTCCCAACTTACAGCAAGACGTGATTGTTTTAGTTAGTAAAGATAGCAAGATTAGACCATTCTGCTGTACGCAATCTTTGGATAGCAATCCAAAGATTTTCACAGAATTTAATAAAGAAAACAAGATGTATGTGTTTTCAGGTGAAATATTAAAAGGAACAAAAATGTCTCTGAGTGGAGAGATGCAAGCAGATGGAAAAACTATTATGCAAATGCATGATTCATAGTTTTCCTAAGGAAATAATTTGACCTGAAAAATCTGGAATTTGGCCACAACACAGACGCTTGCCAAAGGCCTGATCCTTACTTACTTTGTTGGAATGCTCTTTAAAATTGCACAAAGAATCCCATTATTTAGAGGTTTCTAAGATCCCAGTTCAGCTGACTTGCTCATTTGACTTAAGTTATAGTGCCATCTACTGTAGTAGATAGTCCAGATATATTATAAAATTTCCCTGTCCTGAGCTTATTTTTCAATTATTTTCCACTGTAGCTGTAATCAAATCAAGCTATGAATTTAGAAGCATTCAAAACAGTGTCAGATATGAATATAAATAGAAGGGTTATCCAGAGTTGCAACAACATAGTTAGAACACACTATTAGGAAACCAGACAGATGTACAAACTACAATGAAGACTTTTTGAGGGCGTATAAAACTTGCAGTGGAGTTCAGGATGGCCAAAGAAGTCAGTCTTTAAATACTAAAATTAGAAGGGATGCAGAGTTGTGCACTTCCATACATATTCTACCCCCAGTGCTCCAGTATGGTGCACATATGGAAAATATCACAAGACTTCGGCATTGAGATCTCAAAGACAGAACTGGGGCTTGCCTTTTTGTAGACAACTACAACACGTTGCAGGGACACATACTAGTTGGAGACTGTTCTCCCAGTTCAAGCAATATGGGGACAAATACAGAGAGCTTCTCTCCAGAGAGCCTTTTGGCACGTTGTTATTATGACTGGGACATAACCAGCTTTGAGGACAGGGACAGTCGACACACAGCCCACAGTTTTGCAACCCATATGTTCATGGTGCTGCTGTAAGTCTGGACAGCCCTGCAGAGTAGTTCCAGAGACTCTCTACATGATGCAAACGTGTAACTACATCACGTGCCACTACGAAGAAAAAGGTGCTAGCACTACTTCTGTGCCAGGCTTTAGTTTTCTAAATGCAAAGAGAGAAATCTTCACTCTGAAGAGTGAGTGAGCATTTGTAGTCTATGATTTCTGTTCATACTGCAGTCAACATCCACTAATTTCCTGAACCTGTAGCCAAATAACATTTCACATCTTCCTCAAAACCTTTGCATCAGCTTCCAAGTAAAGTCAGGAGGATTCACATCTAAAATGCACCTGGTTGCATCACTGAGCGCCAAATTGATAGAATCATAGAATCGTCTAGGTTGGAAGAGACCCTTGGGATCATCGAGTCCAACCATCTACCCTACTCTACAAAGTCCTCCCCTACACCATATCCCTCAGCACCACATCTAATCGTCTCTTAAACACATCCAGGGATGGTGACTCAACCACCTCCCTGGGCAGCCTATTCCAATGCCCGACCACTCTTTCCGTGAAGAATTCTTTCCTAATGTTTAGTCTAAACCTACCCTGTTGGAGCTTGAGGAGCTTGAGTCTCAATACGAGACTACACTGCTTTGTGTCTTTGACTGGCGGAGCTCTGTTCTTTTTGCTCCCTACTTCTTCAAACCAGTCTGTCCTCTCTGCTTATTCCTCAGACCGTTCTGCAGCTGGCGGTTGCACTGCAAAGACAGCGGAGATTTACAGCTGGTTAATTCTCTCTTTCCAGTGAACTGCATTGTATGCCTTTCTCCTTTTCGCTTGTATTGTGAACAGTTCCCCCGTTGGAATTTTTATTGAGCAATGGAAAACAAACCTTAAAGAAACACATGATATTGTAGTTCACTGAGAGGTCACCTCCTATAAAGACTGGTGTGAGTCGGTTGTGTCCCAGTCGGGGCTTCTGATTCTGTATCAGCTGGTTGAGTTTGATACTGGGCATTTTAGTAAGCCTGTGTTAAACACTTTACTGTTTGAAGGCACTCTTCTGTGAAAGTCCTCTGTTCAGCACACTGATAGCGCATGTAGCTGAAAAAAATGGCTATTTTTCATTGGGAATGGTGCCACCAGAATTTCTGGGAAAAAACCCCAAGCCACCTTTAAAACCTGCCGTGCTAAACAAGGCCATATTTTCACACTTGTTTGGAACTGGCACAAACGAGAAGTGCCACTGAAAGAGGTCACCCTGCCCTTCCCTGACCCTTGCATGCACGGCCCCCACCACTCCCATCTGCTCACACAAAGGTCTCATGTCAGCTTTATTCTTTTTGCCATGGTAATTTTGAGCCAGGCCACTGCTCTGACCCGGTTCACCATGGTCTACAAGGGTGATGACTTTATTGCTAATTAAGAGAGTGCCAAGCGGTGTTAGAGGGACTTGCAGCTACTCCCTTTATGGCTGGTCACCATTGGAGAACGTCTCCTTCCTCTCCACAAAACACCTGGCCCTCAGTCTTCTACAGATCACGCATGGTGCTGTTGAGGCCCCAAGACACAATGACTCTTTTGTGTGCTTTTTTTTCAGTTCAAAGAGTCTGAAAGAATGGGATGGCCGTGCCCCAGCTTACCAGGAGAGGTTTTTTATTGCATGAAGCAGCGGGTACATGTTGCACACTCTGCAATAATGTGGGCAGGGTGGGGGTTGATGAGGACGGAGTAAATTTGGGGGGCAAAGGGACCCAGAATTTGCAAAGTCTCCTCTATCCTGCCCGGTCAGGGGGTCCTGGAGTGAACTATATTGTGAACCTGCCCAGGGACAGAGGGGAGGTGCAGGCAGGAAAAGGAGGGGTTGCAGAAGTGCGGTTCCTCTTCCTCCAGTGGCAATGTCCACGTCAAGTGCCTGGAGGACTTCAGTTCATCTTGGAATGACATTGTGAATCTAATAGCACTGACATGTAATAAACTCATCTTAATGAAAGGGCATATAATTCCAAGGAGTTAAAACCTGATGAGTTGGCTTTGGCATACGTAAAGGATGGGTGAGCACTGGTGGGCTTTAGTTCAGAAAAGGATGAGGGCTCTGGTTTACTGCTCAGGGCAGAGCAGCTGAGACTCAACCAGGGACCAGTCCTGGTCCCTAAAAGTTGTTGCAGGTCAACTGTGTGAAATTATATGATGAGGATACTGAATCTGTACACGCTCAAGTTTGGGGCGCAGAATATCATTTGGAGTGTGTGCCAGCAGACAGCAACGTTAATGTCCCTGCTGAAAAAAAATACTGAGTTTATCTTCAGAACCATTCATTTTTAGTTGCCATAGAAACAGACGTTAGAGCCATTTTATATCTGGCTGACAAACCTCACATTTTCTGATCCTGCTCTTCTGATTTCCCTTGCTCTTCTTTCCTTTTTTTTCTTTCATGTCTGATTTTTATCTTAATGCAAAATGTCTGACAGAAACATAACTTCTGCCTGAAATATGGATATGAATTTTCTATTTTTGTCTGTGAAATTCTCCATTGCTCCTCACATATATGTGCTCAGTTCATAATCACAGAATAAAAATATATATTTCCAGTTAAAAACAACCAACCAAACAAAAGGAATAAAGACACAAACATAAGCCAAAATTACAGTTATACTTTTCATTTCCTTTTCTGTTGCATTAGAGTATCAGATTAATATTAGGATTATATCTCCCTTCTAGAATCTAATATAGATTCTCATTTGTTCTCCTAGTTTGCTCATATTCAGTTATCCCAGATGGGTTATAAACACAAAAGAGGAGTTTTTATTTACTTACTTGCATTTTAAATTAGTCAAATTAGATGGGGTTTGTGATTGTTGTCATCGATTCAGGTGTTCTTCAAATATTTCTGAAATTTTCAACTTCTTTTTTTCTCTTTTAGTGATGGTATCTTATGACCTTATACTTGCAGGAAGAGAAAAATCAATGTTTTTTTAAAATGTCCATTCATTCTGAGTGGCTCAAATACATGAAGGTGCTAAATTCCATCAGCGTTTACTGACTTCTGCTAATAGTGTTGTGGCTGGCACTCTGTATGTCAGATCCCCACAAATTCAATAGGTGCTTTGGAAATTTGAACCCAAATATCTCCCTTTGACTAAAATAAGTATCATGGTGTCATGATTTCAGCTGGGATGGAGTTAACTTTTTTTTGCTAGCAGCTGGTGTAATGCCGGTGCTTGGATTTGTGATGGGAATAGTGTGATAGGGCACCAGTGGTTTTGGTTGTCGCTCAAGCAGTCAAGGCCTCTTCTGCTCCTCACCCCACCCCACCAGCAGGCAGACTTGGGGGGCACAAGAAGTTGGGACACAGCCAGGACAGCTGACCCCAACTGACCAAAGGAATATTCCATGCCATATGGCATCAAGTCCAGTATATAAGGCTGGGGGAAGAAGGAAGAAGGGGGGATGTTTGGAGTTAGGGTGTTTGTCTTCCCAAGTAACTGTTACGCATGACAGAGCCCTGCTTTCCTGGGGGTGGCTGAACACCTGCCTGCTGATGGGAAGCAGTTAATGGACTTCTTGTTTTGCTTCACTTGTGTGTGTGGCTTTTGCTTTACCTATTAAACTGTTTTTATCTCAAGTCACAAGTTTTTTTGTCACCTTTACTCTTCTGATTCTTTTCCCCATCACAACGGGGCGGGGAGTGAGCTAGTGGCTGTGTGGTTCTAGCTGCTGGCTGGGGTTAAACCACGACACACGGTACGCTTCCCTAACTTACAGAGAAAGAGTAAATGAATATATTATAACATTTATAAGACATACAATAAATTCAGATGTAAAGTGTTGGGAAAATGCAAAATAACTACAAGTACTTTGTGTATTTTCTGTAACACAAAATGAAATTGGGCTCAAAGTAATTCAGAATGAGACCTTACATCAGAAGTTAATTATTATTATGAAAATTATTTATTCCTAAAATATCCTTAAAATTCCTAAAGAAATAACCTTGTTGAGAATAATGAATACTTTTCTGCCACTAAGCTGTTACCAGCAAAAGACCGTTCTATTTAGATATATGAAAAGACCACCAAAGCAATCCCTAAGAATGGCCTTCAAAACCACAACTCTGCTGTACTACAAGCATTCTAACAGAACGCTGACGTCAGCTCGTGAGCACACATAGCCTTCATCAATTCATATTCTGCTTATTTGCCTCCCTTTGCTGTCTTTAAATCTAAACCTTTGTCCTGTAACAACTGTAATCAGTGCATGCCTAATTGTGATTTATGGTGTGGGCAGCAGTTGATGGCTCCTCCTCTGGGGTGAGTGAACTGTACACCTACACCCTGAACTGCAGGGCAGAAAGAAGCTGCCATGGGACTTGCAGAGGTGATTTATTCTGCAGTATCCTCAAGACCAAACCCCCTTGCTCTCTGCACAACCTCGTTCCTCGGGCAGTCTCAGGGGGTGTTGGAAGGAAGATCTCTGAGACGCTGTCCCTCTCCAATGTCTCTGAAGGCACGGAAAACACCATCCTGGTAGCAGGAGCAATGAGCTGCTGGAGGCCACTGGCACAAGCACGTTCCCCCTGACCATCGCTCATGCAGACACCGTTCAGCAGAGCTGCACAGACGTGGACCAGTGTGAAACAGGATGGCATGCTGTTTGAATAAGATACATTGCTTTCCAGTTCCAGACTAATTCTGCTTATTTATTTATAACAAAATAACAATAGATATTGCCACTCCCAAAATCTGGTTTGAAAAAAACCAAACTTGAACATTATGGAGGAGGTTTCTCTTGTCTGAAACCGTATGTCTAAATAGCTGAGCTTGAAAGAGATGAAGCCTGGAGAGCTGTGTTGTACCAGCCTCGGCTCAAAGGGCTAAGGCAGGTGCAACACATGGGGGAGAAGTGAAGATTTTTTTCCAAAATCAGAGTTTCTCCTGATATCATAAATAAATAGGAATTAAAAAGGCAAAAGAAAATGAACAGAATCCTATGCAACTAAGTTATACCAGAGCTTAAATTCTTTGAAAAATCAAAACCACGTGAAAGTGATCTTGATAGGGCTGTTCCTTTGTTCGTCCATGCATACAGCCCATTCAGAGAAAGAGAGATATGTTTAATGCACTTAGCACATTTAGGAGGTTTCAGTTAATTTAGAAGAAGAGATAACTGCAGGCAGGTATTGCAAAAAATAGATTAGTGCTGACCTTAAGGGTAAAAATGAAATTCAGAGGGAGGCTTTCAAACAAATGGAAAGTGAAGCTATCAAAAAATTGGTATGTAATTTAAAGCTGATAATTCAATCTCATACTTTTTCTGGAGGTAACTGAGCCTTCTGATTAGCAGCTCATACGGAAGTGGATTCAAACGGGTCAACTGATCATCACCTCTTGCACTATACTTACCTATTCTAATACACTTTCCGGCCTTGAGGGCTGAATATCCGTGCCATTTGCAAATCATCTCCTGATTACCCCTAATTTTCAACCTGGCTCTGAACCAGAGAGTGAACAGCTGAACCAAGAGAATGAGCAGACTGACGGGGTGTTACGGGGGGGGTGTGTGTGTGAAGATGGAACACTATGCTCACATTTCTGAACCCAGAACAATGGGATACCTACAAAAAGACAACTCTGGGCAAGAGATAAATAATATCAGCTATTTTCCTACAATAGCTGTGTCAGTAGAAGTTTTTGTAGATGCCCTTTGGATGCAGTTTCATGTTACACTTAATCCAATTTAACTGTGAGCTGCAACCAAAAGAGGAGGTAATACTCCTCCTTTCCCAACACAGGCTGTTGCTACCTTTGTTTGGGAATGGGAACGTGACTGTCCCTTTCCTTGTCAGCTTGAAGTTAATTATTAACTTGCCATTACGGCCTGTGAAAGCAAGTACGCAGCCAAGGATTAGTGCCTATCAGTCACCTCTTTTCATTTTGAGTACTACCCTGGTTAATACAGCATTTCATTGAGTTATTTCTTATCTTTTCACTTTGCTGTCTGTAACATTACTGCATGAACAGTTCACTCTGATATTAAAATAAAAAGTCCATTTGAAAATTCCTGTACCATTCTCAGGCTCAATACCTCTGGGAAATTTCTAACATAAATTTATTTTTTTAGTATCAAGATATATTTTTGCTGTGTTGATGTTAGCACAAAGAGATTACCAGTTCTGCCACTCTTACCTAAAGTAATACATTTATATGTATTCTGAAGTAATCACAGAATACAAATGGACAGGAAAAGCGTTCTCCTCCCCTTTGTCTTGCGGCAGTAACATCCTAGTATAAAAGGCTCCGAAAGGCCTTGGAGAGGAAAGCATGGAGAGGTCTTGTGGGCTAACAGAACGTGCGTCATAAGGTTCTCAGAGCAACAGCTGCTGCTTTCATGTTCAAAATGAGGATTATACTCGAATTTGCATCGTTACAGCACAAGAGACCAAAGGAACAATATACAAATAAATAAGCTCTTGTGGATCCATGAGAAACAGGGACTTAATGTATAGGGCACTTTCTTATGTAAAGCTGCCAGTGTCCCTTTTTCCTCCTGCTTTTGATATCAAGGGAGCTCCAGCTGTTGCTGTCAGATGAAAGAATATCCCATGGTGTGAAAGAGGGACTGATGGAAGGCACCAGTTCATCTGCCGCCACTTGTTCTCATGTTGGGCTGAGTTTGGAAGGTGTGCAATTACTTCACAACCCGTGGCTTCTGCTGTCCCCAACAAACTTTACCAGTTTTACTCTTCTCCCAGACCAAGTTGTACCACCGATAACTCTTTCTCTCATGACCACATTTCTATTTCAGCCCATGCTCTTCCTCAGCCTTCTGAATTTTGCCGGGTGAAGGCAACATATGGTCTAAATAATTTTGATGTGTATTGAAGCATTAACATTTTCACTGAAGTGGATCAACTCTTAAGATGCTCCATAGAGAGATAATAATTCACAAAGAAGCTATTGCTGAACACAAGAAAGATGAAGACAATATTTATTAAGCCCACTCATTAAAAGAATGAAAATAGAGCAGAAATAGAACAGCTTGCATAATATTTAGTCTCCTACACTGTTTACAGAATTTGCTTAATGATATGTATACAAGAATAAAAATTATCATAGCCTATTCTGTAAATGCCTGTGGGCAATAAATCTAGCAAGTCAAACTATTTAGAAAGGCTCCGAAGTGTAAAGCCCCCTGAGCACAGAAATACAGTGCAGGGAGGTCCATGGACTTCACTGATCCCGCTTCATTATCTTACAGAGCAAAGAAGAGACAATGTCTTTTCCTGTCTCTTCAAAGACCCCCAGTGGGGTCCTTCAAATGCCAGTGGCAATCCCTGAGGTGGATTCTGAGGTGATGATAATGACTTTCTCATTCATATTTCATTTCCTTGCCCTTTTAAACATAATTACAATCTTTGCTTAACTTTAAGATATTCAGGCGCATATAAACTGCACAAACCCTACTATCTCCTGTGAATTTTTGTCAGATCATTAGGACAGTGAGGGTTAAGTTCTCTTGACTTCAGTAACTCTGTTCAGTGCGACCAGGAGTATTAAGTGCCACAGTGCTTCATTTTGTTCTGTAGAAGACTAGTTGCTAAATTAGTTCATCATTAAGGAAATATGTGAATCAAATTACATTTCAACACTGTAACAGTACCTGTACAGAGTGGGGCAAATCCAGAAAAAAAGTGAATCTTCCTTGCCAAACCAAGGAACTATTTCATCCACATACAACTCGAGCATTCATAGATATGAACTTTTAACCTGTGATCAAACACAGTATTATCAATCATAACTGTAACCAACACTAAAAGTTCTGTTAAAGCTTTTTGCTTGTTTGTTTCCAACTACCATCTCTAAAATGTTTTTTTTCAGGGGCTATTCTGAACTCTTCCAAAGGGTATGGGATCTGATAGTTCCTCTAACCAGGGAACTCCAATAGAGTTGAAAACAAGCTCAATTACTGCTTCTCTGTCTTCCAGAATTATCAACACTGGGAATGACACGAGATATCCAGCTGACAAATTTTAACATGCCACAATCCAGATAAGAACTCCAGAAATAATGCCTAAGCATCTCCATACCTGAGGTATATCTTGACTGTTGGCATTTTACAGCATATCCCTTGCTGTGGTTTTCCAATTTTTCAGCGCTTTTCTGGTCTGTTCATCTTTCCTCTCAATGGAGATTACAATGTTGTAGCAAAGCAGCAAGGTAGAAAGAGATAGTCTGTACCCAAGACCTGGACCCGATGTGAAGTCAGGACTGTTTGGGACACAGACGCTCAACGGGGAAGCTCTCCCAGTCGTGGAAAAAGAAATTGTAAGTCAAGCTAAAAATAACACTTGACATTTTTATTCCTTGCAGTGATGGTTTTACATTATTTTATTTCAGTCTGAGAAATGCAAGCTTCTGTCAGCTCATAAGGTAAAAAAAGAGTAGCTTTATTTTTGGATGCGCAACATAATGTACCAGAAACGCAATCTACGATGCAGAACATTATGTACATTGTGCATTATGCTCCAGAAGATGCTCACTGCTTCTGAAATCACCTGGAGCTTAAACGTGGATCTGGGTAATGGGCACAGTCATCCAAAAATAATCTGAAGCTGTCTTTGCTCCAAATGCATAAAACCCCCACAAACGAACAAAAAAAAAAATTCCAGCCTCTTGATTTGACACCAAATTTTCTTCACTTTGTGACATTAAAACCGAGTATTTCAGCGTCCGGCTAAACACAGAACAGAGTGTGCTCGTTCACGTCCTTTCTGCAAATTACGCCGTGCTCCTAAGCCCAGGCTGTGCGCCCCTGCTTCGAAGATGCAGCATTCCTGCTTCATTTTACAGATGTTTTAATTAAAAGTCCTTGGCTACTAAGCCATCAACGCACTTTTCCTCTGCTGGCCAGCCCTCTCCTCGAAGCTGGGGCAGCCAGACACACAACCAAGCAGCCAGCAGGGCTTGTAGGAGACCCGTCCCCCCAGACGGCGGGCCCCCGGCAGCCGCCGGCGGCACACCCCGTACGGGGAGGGCCCAGCGCCACCAGCACCGGGCCTGGCGCTCCCTCAGGCGCCGCGAGCCCGCGGCCTAACATGGCGGCACGGCGAAGCCCAGCCCGGGGGCTGCTGCCGTCGAGCGGCCTGGGGCGGGCCGACCTGGCCCCGCCACCCCCGAAGCGGGGCGGGGCGGGCCGAACCCAGTCCGCCCCTCCCGGACCAGCCGCCACTTCTGTCCCCGCCGGAAGCTCCCCCTTCCTCGCGCGGAAGTGACGTGCC
>JAHREE010000122.1:2294295-2412963 GCA_033628505.1 Tringa tobata
CCCCCCCCCCCCAAAAAAAAAAAAAATTTGCTCTTTGTTCTTTTCCAAGTTTCATTTTTGTGACTCATTTTGTCTCGGGACCTGCTCAGTTGAACTTTTACTTTAAAATAGAAAGATTTACTGGGAGAGATTGACACCTCTGCACTTTCCCATTTCATTCTGTCAAGAACAAAAGAAAGCTAGTTGCTACTGTCTACAGTATTACGTGTTACCTCTAATTCTGACATCATTGTGATGGGTCCTCTAGAAGTTTCTATTCATAAATTACTGTTTCTGATTTGAAGCTGACAGCTTAAATTTATAAGATGGGACATGATTCTACATATCTGTGGATGGTTGAAGATGAAAGTTGAGAAAATGCTGTAGGGGTAGGGAGAAAGTGATTTGTGTTATTAATTTGATTATGTAGTGGATATTTTATGGAACACGCTATGTGTAAAGCAGTAAGCTATTGATTTTGGATTGTGTTGCAGTACGTTAATTTGACTTACCAATGTTTGTTTGACTCGGACTATAGGAACCCTTTCCTCTAGTTTTACCAGTACCAGGGACTGAAAAATATACTGTGTGGCTTTGTTGTTCTTCTGGGTTCAGTATAACTATGTTTATACACAAGCTAGGACAGAACTTTTGTGTGTATCTACAGCAAATGGGTCATTTAGGACTTGTGGCTGGATGAGCTTCCCTTCATTGTTCTGTCTTGTTCTGGGCTTCAGGGTACTTGTCCTTGAGGATCTTCGGGGATTATTTTTTTTTAATGCCTTTTTCTAGAAGAAGGTTGGAGGATGGGATTTTCTGTTTGATTAGTGCCAAATGAACCACAGGTTGTATTGGTGAAATAAGGACCACAGAGCCATGGGTCTACAAGCTGGCTAAGATGGATGACAACTGAGAAGTGTATTGGGATGTGTTCAGTGTTGGTTTCAATGAGCTGACAAAATTGACTTGAAGTCACATTTTCTTAGTGAAAATACATCTTCCCTATTCCATCTGGAGCTCATCAAAACCATGTCTGTGTTGCCTCTTCATTAACTTATTGTTCATGGTAACTGCATTCTTCTTTGTCCTTTCGTTTACAGCTTTACTCAATTTGGCTCCCACCAGTTGTATTTATTTTTTTAAAGTGTGTTTTCTTTTTTTTTTCTCCTTTTTTTTTTTTTGACAACTTGGTTGAGTCATTTTCCAATTGGTTCTTCTAAGCTGCTTTCCCCATATAATATTCTTTTGTATTTGTTTGAAGTCTTGTTTTGTGACTAGAGTCTCAAAAATTTAATACTTCCTGCATACGTTGCTTGTGACCTGTAAGTAATAGGCATTGCATGGCATACTTTGATGATCTCCTGGCATATGTTATACATCTTGCTCCTCAAGAAATAGAGATCTGTGCTGCACACGAGAACTGCATTATCTGCATGCAAATAGCTGAGGCTGGCATTGTCTTGATGGCAGAAGACCACGGTAAGATTCGGGTTGCTTTAGCAAATATTAGGGTGTGGTTTTGTACACAAAACCTTAGACTATCAGTGCATGATACTGAGATGATGAGGAGCCTGTGCATGAGTCCAGCTTGGGTCTGACTCGGGGTTGCCTGTCACTTTGGCCAGCAAACGGGGTTGCTTTCCTGTGGTCATAAAGATGTGACTATGCATTGTCAAGTTCTCTGAAGCTCTGATCAGCCTTGCCTTTCCCAAGTTTGTTTTGTTGTCTTTTTTCACATACGTGCATGCACGTAATTAAACAGTAAAAAACTGTTTTAGCATACATTATTATTTACTGTAATCTATGCAGTAAAATAATTTTTTATGAGTATACATATGGTTTTTTAAATTGTTTTGTATCCTCTGCTTGGTCAGAAGCATCTCTTCAATGCTGTGGAGAAAGCATTTGCTTTGTTTATACTTTATGGAGTATACTTGCATAGTTGTTTTGTAGATATGTCTAAACATGCCTGTAGTGTTCTAATTTGATATTTAAATGCTAACAAATTAAAAATGAAAGAGTTCTGACTTTGTATTTTGTAACTGGATAATAAAAGTGATTTAGATGGAGTAAGCAGCTATGGGGCTAATTATCTGAAAACCTCTGTGGCTACAGATTCTTAGGAATGTGTTAGTTACTCTCTTGACTTCTTGTCTGTAACATGGAAAGGAAAATATTTTTCTATGTAATAAATAATAAAAACTAGCATTTAATGGCCATATAAAACAGGTTATTAAAAACAGCCTTTATATCAGGAGGACAGTTGTCTCATTATGAGAGGGGATGGACGTATTGTGGTGTAATAAATTTCTACTCAGAAGTGGCAGAGCTGTCCTGGTCATAAAAAACATAAGCTGGCAGACTTGCATTTATTATAAAATGCTGGCTTAATACCTTATTGCATATGTATTTTGTCAGTTCTGTTGATAAGCTGCCGGGGTCTGGGGAAAAGATAACCTTTGTATATTTGCAAATATTAAACTCCAAATAAAACTTGAGACCATCTCATCTGGCACCTCTTAGCTTTGTTCTAATGCAAACAGCATTGCTACCTAGGTTTAATTTATACTTTTGACTACTTGTGAATTTTTAGTTACTCTATTTGACAAGGGATCAGATTGCTTAAATTTATAGTGGTGTTATAGAGCTGGGAGCGTTTTGGCCTGTAGAGTAAACATGAATCTTATGTTCTAACAAACTTGTCCACCATGGTGGATGTTTCTGCCACAGGCAGTGTGCTATTTTAGAAACATCAAAGGCCTACTGTTTAGTTAAGGTTCCTCTTTAACGTGGTATTCTTCAGACCTACAAACTCTTAAAAGCGAGGATGCTAACGTGTATTTAGAATTTTTGACCACGTATATTGTAACTTGAATGAAAAAAAACAGATAAGAGAGAAGATGGATAATTTGCTTTTTCCTAATTGAATGGAATTTTTTTTCAATAACAATAGTAATTTTTTATGACACTTAAATCACTGGTTTTTATTTTTTAATGTATTTTTGGAGGTGTATTTCCGTGTTTAACTCATAAATTGAACAGAGCTGTGAGGAAAAAAGCAAGTCTCATATGTATGTGCAGTTTCAAGAAATTTAATTTAAAAAAATAATAATTCCTTTATAAATACTGTTTTGGGAGTGACCAGTTCTCTGCAACTCAGAGGAGTATGGTTCCTAAGTTCCAAAAATAATGACATTTTTAATTTGTCCCTTCTGGATGTGACCATGATGCTCCATGTGTTTATCACTTTCATATTTGAATGTTGCAAAACACTGCAATCAGTAATTAAAATTGAAAATATTGAGGAAGGACTGAGTAACTGAAAGTGTAACAGCTAGTCTGGCATGAATCTTTGAGAGCATGTCTTTTCAGTATGCTTTTCATTCACCCAGTCCCACTTAAAAGCACAGAATGTGGAATTTCGGTCCTGATTTTCCATAGCAAATGATCTAGCATTTCAGACCATGGTCTAGTTAAAACATGGGCTTTGGAAATGTATTGCTGCTCTGCGTCGGTTGTAGAGGGGGCCAGAATGTCGGTGCTGACTTCGTTTCTTAGCCTGTTTATCTGTAAGATTGTGAATTAGAATTGAGCAGAAATTATTTCTCTTCATGCTTGATAGTCTTCTCTAACTAAGGAAGTCAGAAGAGGTCAAAACCAATTCCTGGTACGGGCAGAGCATCTGTTGAAGTAGCTAAGACTAGAGAAGTAAGGCTTCCTGTATTTGTTTTCTTACTCTTCTGCATCTGAGAAAGAAGGGTGTGTTTAGGTAAGTTTCCATGGTACACCTGCGAAGGAGGAAGGGTTGTTGGATCTTGTACAACTGCCATCAAAACACCTCTCTTCCATCTACACTTGCAGTTGCTGACTCGGATCATTTTTAATCACCTCACCACACACCTTGTTGACAGAGTGGTAACTGAATGAATTCCATGCTGGCTGCTAAACCAGCATGATGTAGGAGGAGATTATGGTGAATAACATCAGGTTTTCTGTTGTGTCTTTATTGATTTAAATTAAAGCACTGTTGTGATTGGGCATTTTGCCCCTCCCCGAATTACATGCAGACTGTGCTGTCCTAATAATTCTCTCCCTTCTTTGATGGTGACCTGAAAGTCTACGTGATAGAAATGATCTGTTTTAGGAGGTTCTTGCCACTAGAGAAGCACAGCAGAACTGTGGGCTGCTGCCTTCTCTGGCATTTTGGCAACACTGAGCTCAGCCTTTCCCGGAGTGATAGGCTTGAGTACATCTGCTGCAAGACTGGGGGCTGCCTGTTTGGATCTGTCTAACCAAGACTAAATTCTGCTTCCCTGAAGTCATCATCCATACACACAGATGACTAGAATTACTGCACGTTTAGCAGAGGATTTCCTTAATTGCCTTGTGACATCATCCTTAATCTTGTTGTAAGATGTCATGTTCAGGCCTGTCCCTGGCAGTTCTTTTGAATCTACTTTCATTAGCTGCGGTGATAGGAGGAATCAAACTGAGACAGAGAACTGGACAGACTAAGTGAAAATACAAAACCCTTACTTAATTTAGTGATGTTAAACTTAACCTTAGGAGAGATAAATTTTCTGTTGAAGTGTAGGGTGTACTGGGACAGTGCAGTTTACTGAGGAACAAGTCTACTTGACTGACAATGCCAAAAGTTAGCTTATCTGGGGTTTTTTTTAGGGGGGGTGTTTGTCCTTTTTATTTTAGTGATAGTCTTTCTGTATGACTAGCAGTTGATAGTATTTTCATATTTTCAAGACAGATAATCATCTGACAATGGTTGTGGGTGTAGTGGGTTTTCAGCCAAGATTGCTAGCTTTACAGCCTGTTTTCTGTGGAATCCAACTTGATTCTCTCTAGTTGCTGTATCTGGTACCTTGAACTATTCTGTCTAGGATGCTTGTGTGTGTTTCTAGATACAAATTCACAAGATACTGGATGCTGAAATATCTCTGATCTCAAAACCTGAGGAGGTGGTTTCTGTGGCAAAGCAGCCTGTGAAAATCAATATAAAAGCTGAAGGTTAACATAAACCCGATGAGGCTCTCAGCTTTGACAGACCACTGTTCGCTGAGAAGCTACTGCCTTCCTGTCAGTAGACATTTAGATGGTGCCTCTCTCTCACACAGGTTGGGTTGTTCAATCATAAGTGATTGCTAGGATGGTAAAAAAGGATAGCAGAATCTCATTGTGGAATTGATCACCATTGAATATGATGAGTGACAGTATGTAAGATGAAAAATGACAAGTATTAAAATAGGTCTTTGTTTTAAAAATAGTTTCTTAATGCAAATATCCAACACTCAGTTTCATCCATGTTTGAAATTAAGCAGTCCTGCTGATTAAGGTTACACTATGTTTTTAGAAAAGTTTTTGCATGTTTTTCTGAAGGAGGTTATTATCACTTGCAGTGAACATGACAGTACAGCTGTTTTTGTTATAAAAATTAATATGGCTTGGTAGTAGCATATCAGATTGAGGCGGTTGGTGCTCAGGCCCCCGTGTCTACCAAACGCACTGTTTGCATACTCTACTTCAGAATAAATTTAGTCTGGCCTTTTGGACCAAATATTCCTACTGCTATTAGGAGTCAAAGCTGTCTGAAGGACCACTGATTGATCTTGACCCGTCTGTTCACGTTTAGCAGGTGGGATGCAGTTGTTGAGCACGTGAAGCAGAGTGTCTGGAAACTAACTCTCAGGTTTCCATTCCCTCTGAAGGGAATATAGTTCACTTGGCCAGAACTGTGCCGTAATCTCTACCAACACAAGGGAGAAGGGAGTGATTCACTACAGAACCCCACGATGCTTTTCTGAACCAAAATGTTTCAGAGGGAGCCGTGATGCTGTAGAGTAGTCCCTGTGTAGCCCATGAATAAATAAATGTTTAATAAACACAAACCCTTGGGTTTATTAAAGTTAATGAAACAAAATAGAATTCTGTCCCTGTCTAGCCCCTCTGTGAATAAGGAGATAAAAATCAAGTTAGGAATGCAGTGGAAATCTGAAAGGTAGAATGTTGTGTTTGAAAGTAAGGCTCCTCTAGAAGCTTGATCTGTTCATTCTACCAAATGTTTTGATGGTAAAAAGATTTGCTTGAGAGTGGATGTTAGTCTCTCATTTTGCACGTTGTTCATGCTTGCTGATGGCTGTAATTCTGGGAGTAGAGGTTGTGGGTTTTTTGGACTTCTGCTTGTATTACAAGGGCAAAAGTATTGCAGTGCAAAACAGTGGCCAGTTTTTTTTTGTTGTTGTTTTTTTTTTTCTTTTCCTGTCAGTTTAGAATATAAGAGAAGTCATAGGAATTTTATGTACTTTAATGTAGATAAACTGTGCCTTAGCTTTTCAGCAAGGATGTTGTATAGGTGTTGGATCAAAGTTACCATGTCTGTGGAATGGGACAGTTATCTCAGCATTTTGTTTCAAGTAAGTTTTAAGAGTGTTTGATTAATCAAGGTGTCTTTTGTATTTCAGGAAGCTGAATATGGTGGACATGATCAGATTGATCTGTATGATGATGTAATTTCTCCATCTGCAAATAATGGAGATGCCCCAGAAGATCGTGATTACATGGATTCTCTCCCACCATCCGTTGGGGATGATGTAGGTAAAGGAGCTGCACCAAATGTTGTCTATACGTATACTGGAAAGAGAATAGCCTTATACATTGGAAATCTTACTTGGGTAAGTATCTTATTACTATTTTGGTGTAGCCAGGAATTTTAAAATTATTAATTATTTGTAAATATTTTTGGTTTAAAAATTGTTTTACATGAAATATTAAGAGTACAGCAAAGCAGGTAGGGTTTGGTGGGTTTGTGGGCTTTTCTTACTCGAAATTTAGTGAGCCTGTGTAGAGCTGTCTTGTCTAAAAAATTGAGGAAATCTCCAGTAAATACAAACTTCAAGATTTCCTCTCGTGTTGTGTTACGAAGGGATATTTGTGCTACTGTCTTTTCAAAGTTTTCAGAGAACTGAATGAAAGAGGAGAACAAGTTTAAACTGTGCAGTACTTTGTGCCTGCAGATAATTTAAGGCTAGTGAATGAACCCATTTTTTAGTAAACTCTTTCTCAAGTTTTTAGTTTAAAAAGGACCTGGAAGGTTCTTTGGGTTTTTCTTGAAATTACTTTTCATATTTTTCCAGGGTCTTTTTCCACTTCCCTTTTTGTAAGGCAGTGACTCGTAGAACAAAACTATTTTCAGGTATTTGCCTTGAGGCTTATTTCTGCGGTCTTAGGAGTTAACAGGTTTGGGATAACTCATTAAATTGCAGTTGCCCTTAAAACAATTACTTCTGTTAGCATTAAAGCATTTTGAAATTAATTGCAGTTAAGCAGACAAAGTGCAAGATTCGGTCAGTAGCTGAGTTAACTGGAGTTTTATCTGTTTATCTGAAATTCAATTCCTCCAGGTCCACATGCAAAACTCTCGTTCAAGGTTTTTTCCCTTCTGATTAATTTCTTACTAGTGCTAAACTTGCAAAAGAATCTTTATTGGTGCTTAGGTGTTTTTTCATTAGTTATTACAGTATCATAATTTCAGGAGCTAATGGGTAAGTAAAGGAGCTGTTGACTTAGCAGTTGTACTGTTCTAAAATGTATTAATGGAATCAGTAAAATGCATATGAATTAACTTAATTCATCTGTGTCAAACGTCACAATTTATAAAGTAGGTAGGTCAATGTTCAGCAATTTGTACCTGTTACTCATTATTTGGTTTCACAAATGAAGTTATGCACAAAAGGTGCATTTAGCTACTTTAGCATTACTGTTGTTTGTTATCTTTGCATTCAGCTTTCAGCAAAATAATTTGTTGAATTTTTAAAAGAAGCCTTGATTTGGGGGAGATCAGATAAGTAGTTCAGAATCTTGAAAGCCTGCTTTGCACTTCCCATATGAAATTTAAAGAAGCAATGAAGTTAACAGAAGTAGGAAGAAAACCATAAGTGTTAGTGTATTTTTGTATCTTTGGATATGAGTGAAATTGTTAAACATCACATTGTAATTAATAGGAAGTTACAGCAAGTAGGTTTGGTTAAGTGGAAGCATTTGTTTCTAACCATAGTTTCTGTACTAGGTTTGGTTCTTTTTGTCTGTAAATTGTGTTATTTTTGTGCAAATAATATGTATTCACTAAACTCTCACTAGTTCTCATACAGAGCACCAGATTAATTTGATGTTTAAAATTGACTTTTGTGTGGAAATAATAGAATCAGTGGGAGAAAAAACTGTGTGTGAAAAAAGAAACAGTCATTGAAATAGTCCTGTCTAAGCCTGTACTCTCAGAAGACAAAAGTTACTCAAATGCAAAGGTTTTTGGGTATACTGTAGCTGGTATAGTGTGTGGAGGGGTTGATGCAGTGTAGCATGTTGGGGAAGTGTGTATATTTTTTAAAATTAATTTTCTGAGAACTGTAAAGTATAAATGACTGCTCACCAAAAGTCAGAAAATACTGACAGCCTGAATTAAGTATTCCTCTTGACTGATTTCGTGCACACCAAAAAAATCCATGGAAAACAGTTGCCCTTTTCCTCGTCTTACAGATAAGCTTTCATAGTTGAATATTAAAAATATTTTTCAGTGGACAACAGATGAAGACTTAACTGAAGCAGTTCATTCACTGGGGGTAAATGATATTTTGGAGATAAAATTTTTTGAAAATCGTGCTAATGGCCAGTCTAAAGGGTAAGAACTTGTAATTTGTTTTTTTCTGTAAATGGACTGAAGTTTGGGAGGATGGAAATGGGGAAAGAGTTCTCAATATTTGTAACTATTAGTACGTGAATGGATAATCTTTGTTAGTTTAAATTTCAGGCATAAGTTTTCATGATGGTATTGTGTGTCTTATTATTATGTGAGTTAAATCTTGTTGGCCATCTTCATTAAGACTTTTCCTGGATTTCATTTATTGTGGTGGTGATGCTTGTTGTTCCTCATAATGTAAATACTGTTCTCCCAACCTCCCATTATTCTATCTGTTTTTACGTCTTTATTTTCTGTTTATTGTTGAAAGTGAGTTCTTGAGCCCATTTTTCACTGGCAACATAATCTTCCTTGCATGAATGTGCCTTTCTCTCTATTTAGTAGTAATAGGAACACAGTGTATGCTTAATAATAACTTGGTCGTATTAATTTGTGTATAGTGTATTGATACTCTACCAAAAAGCTGCTTTTCTATGATATATTTTGATACATCTCGTACTTAACGCTTTTGGTTCTTCTTTTATGTCCTAGAATGAGTTAGCTTATCTGTTCTGAAAACTGGACTAAGACCTGTGAGACAGTTTCTGTATTCTTTTGCTTACTGAATTTAACCTTTTTCATGAGGCACCAGGATATCCAGGAAAAACTGTGGTGTAACTTCTTTTTTTTTTTTTTTTTTTTCTTCTTTTCAGGTTTGCCCTTGTGGGTGTGGGATCGGAAGCATCCTCCAAAAAGTTGATGGATTTGTTGCCTAAAAGAGAATTGCATGGGCAGAATCCTGTTGTAACTCCGTGTAATAAACAATTTCTGAGTCAGTTTGAAATGCAGTCAAGGAAAAGTAAGCTTTTCTTATTCGTTGTGTTGGAAAAACAGAAGTTTATTTCAAAAGTAGTATGGCAGTTTTTCTCTCAGCATCTGATAATTTCTACAGAGTTTAAAATAGCCATTTAAAAACTTACAGGCGAGGTGAATGAAGTTGCATCTTTAAACAAAGATGATCCTCTTAAATAAAAAAATGATCTAGTACACTGAAGAGCTGCTGTTTTGGCAAGAGATAGCGGTCACTGAAAGAAGGTTGCACCTTGGTGAAACTGTTGTTGCTTACTCGATTTTGTGCAGATGTAATTTTTAAAAAAACGTAAGAGCATTTAGAAATTTAACATTCGTAGACAAACTGGACTAAATTCTAATTCTAAAACTAATTCTAAATTCTTATGTCTGAATGGGCTGTGCTTATGACAGAATGGGGAAGAGAGATTCTGTGTTGTACTTTCCTCCAGCACCTCATCTTGTGGTTCCCAGTCCTAATAGTGGCCTTGGGCTGCCTTAAAGGAAGGACTGGCGGTCTCCCCAGATGCTATTCCATTACCATAGGGCATACTGAAACACTGCTGTATTTTTCTTCCCCAAATGCTTTGGGTTTGGGTGCCGAGGAACAAGCTGGTGCTCTTAAGGTCATGCTTTAGTACTGCGTAAAACTTCAGGTCAAATGTTGAAATTTTGATTTATGTAATTACACTTTTACTTTTCCGCTGCAGCCACGCAATCTGGCCAGATGTCTGGGGAAGGTAAAGCTGGCCCCCCAGGAGGCAGCTCACGAGCAGCATTTCCACCTAGTAACAGAGGGCGAGGCCGTTTTCCTGGTGCCATTCCAGGCGGAGACAGATTCCCTGGACCAGCAGGGCCAGGAGGGCCACCACCACCTTTCCCAGGTAAAATAATTTGAAGGTGGAGTTTCAGTTTCATTTGTGTTTTCTTGTATTAGTGCAGCATGCTTCTTTGGGAAATGATAAAGATGAAGGGAGTTCAGTAATGTGCTGTAATCGGGGTTCACAGCTTGACTGTAGGATTCAACAATATTTCGTTGTTGATATTCAAACTGGGAGTTGTACTTCCTAAATTTGATCGCAATATAATAACATTTTTAGAGACACACTTTATAATGTGTCACAGTACATATTTTTGAAGTATGAAAAAATTAAGATAGATCATGTTAATCAGTAGACTTTTCTTTAGTGCAGCGTAGTTCAGATTTTCTGATTTGCTATATGGGGTGAGGATGCCTTTGTTGCAGAGCATAAAGTAATTCTTTTCCTTACTGCCTTACAAGTTTGCACATCATCAGAAATTCAGCTTTGATTCATGCCAACTGAAAAGTCTGTTAGTGGGCACTTAGAATACCACAAATTTGAAGAGGAGGGGTTTGTCTTTAGTCAGGTATCTCTCATGGGAAAGAACTCTGTTTAACAATCAGGCTTGCATTGCAGTGAAGTTCTTATTTCAGCTTTAGTATTTTTAATAAATGTCATTCAGTAGTGAATCATCTACAGCAGTCAAAGGGACATGGTCAAATTGAAAAACTGCTAATGAGGACCTGAAAGTAGTTTGGATACTGCATTTACCTTACCTTCTCCAGTATAGTTTTTCCCATGTTTTTACTTTATGTTTTATCTTATGCCCCATATGAGAGTAGTTGCAGGTGTAAGTAGGGTGCAATGTTTCCTAGTTTTTGTAAGCTTTTGGGGATTTTGGTCACAAAATTAAGTGATTAAGTGATTGGGGCAGGAGGCGAGTTGTCAGTTTTCCAATTAATGTTGTTCTCTTTAGATATTGATAGTCCAGCAACTGTTAAAAAATTTCTAAGCTACTGGACCCAAAGTGGGACCATGCATGTCTTGTGTAAGTTGCAAATTTTTCAGTGAGGGTTGTTTGGTTTTTTTTGTCATTGTTTTTAACAATTTTTAAAACACAAGAATTTTAATTATTTTGCTAAGTCTTTTATTTCTTTATATTTAACTCTTTTTTTTTTTTTTTTTCCCTCCTCTTTCTAGCTGGACAAACTCCCCCACGTCCACCTTTAGGTCCTCCTGGCCCACCAGGCCCACCAGGTCCTCCACCTCCCGGTCAGGTCCTCCCACCTCCATTAGCTGGACCTCCTAATCGTGGTGACCGTCCACCACCGCCAGTTCTGTTTCCAGGACAGCCTTTTGGTCAGCCTCCACTTGGGCCACTTCCTCCAGGCCCTCCACCACCAGTTCCAGGCTATGGGCCACCACCAGGTCCGCCACCACCTCAGCAGGGTCCACCTCCACCTCCGGGTCCATTTCCCCCTCGTCCACCTGGCCCTCTTGGGCCACCCCTAACTCTTGCTCCTCCTCCACATCTCCCTGGACCACCTCCAGGTGCTCCACCACCTGCACCACATGTGAATCCAGCTTTCTTCCCCCCACCTGCCAATAGTGGCATACCTACTTCAGACAGCCGTGGCCCACCTCCAACAGATCCATATGGCCGACCTCCACCATATGACAGAGGTGACTATGGGCCACCTGGAAGGTGAGTGCTTTTGGTGCAATGTGCTTGGTAGCAGATTTACTCCTCTTGTAGGAAACATTTGATTTTCCCTTCTAATGCAAATGTTAGAAATAATGAAAAATAGGACTGGAAGGGATCCCAACAGTCTTCCAATTTGCCCCTTTTCACTTCTTTCAGTGAAATATCTCTCAAAAACATGTTGGTAGCAGTAGGAAAATCCTGAAATGCAGCACCAGTAATCTCGCTTTCCCTTTTCAGCTCTGAGCTGCTTGTCTTCAGTTTGTATTTGGCAGTGTCATCGTTCCATGTGTTCTACGTGTAAACTTATATATCACTTCTTATGCAGCAGCTTCTGGTTGTGCTTCTGTCTTAACTTGGAATTCTGATGTGTACCTTTACCATTGTGCTTAGCAAGCTGTCTTTTTAGAATGCTCTGGAGTTCTCCTTTTTGAATGTGTGCGTTACGTTGAGTACAGTGCTATGCCAAGCTCATACCATTACCGTCTTTCAGCAGCTCTGCTTGTCCCTTTTTCTTTCAGGATTCAATTCAAAGTGTGTCTTTGTCTCAAAAGCCACACAGGAATTAACTGCAGGACTTTTATGTTCCTTTCCTGTCAAGATGCTTCTGCTCATTTGGTGCGGTCTTGCTGTGTTTGTAGCAGTGGCTTTTCCTACGGTTAATCCTTCCTGGGACAGAGTTCTTGAGTCTCTCTGACTTGAGATGTCAAGTTTTTAACATCTTGTTTGAACCATCTTTTTCATCTGTGCTTTCAAGCATCTCTGTGTTGCTGCTGTTTCTTGATTGTCACCATACTTGTATGTGTCACAGAAGATTATGGGATAAATTGTAAGACACTTTTTACATAGTTACATTTGGATTTTCAGTTGTGATTTTACTGCTAGCATGAGACACACTTCTTGCTTAAAATGTTTTCTGCAAAGACACTTTGCTTTGATTCTTTTATCACAAAGTTTAAAAAATTCCATGCATCTATACATACTGTGTTCATACAGAAAGTATAGAAATTCAAGCATTTGGCTTAATTGCCTCAAATGCAGTAAAAATATAAGGTGTTGGTTATTTTTTTGATGGACAGAATTGAGGTTGTCTGCAGTTTGTAGAATGTCTGGGGAGGGAAGGAGGGGGAATAGGACAGTATGAACTTACTGTCCAGTATTTTCATTAATAATGTTAAAATTATCATCCATAACTATTTAAATTGTCATTAATTATATATCATAGGCGTTTCACTGGAAATAACATGTCCATAAGAGAAAAATTACATATTCCATTCTATGGGAGGCACACGAAAAATAATACTCAAAACTCAGGGAGGTATGAATTTTTAGACATTTCCTCTTATGCTAAACTGGCTATAGGATCTTGTTCCACTTCTTGCAATTAAGAGGATAGCATTGCTTATTATTCTGCATTTTCTTTCTACCAGAAGAACTAACGCTGTTGTAGAAATATCAAGCAGTGGGCCAGTTTAACAGTCTCAACATTTCTCTAACACGTTTCTCCAAATTTTCTATGTGATACAGAGACTGGCTAATAGGACACTGCAAAACTTTTGGGAAAAATTTTGTGTAGGTTAACTTCTGTTTTTGAAAACCATATATAGGTAGCTAATAATTAAAGTCAAAAAGTGTAATGAGTATGAGGATTATGCTTTATTGCTTCCTCCTTACTGTGACTGGTTTGGAGATCAAATTTGAGCACCTTGAACCTGACTGGAAATAAAAAATAAAACCAAACAAAATTAGCTGTAAAGTGTTGAAGTATCATTCAGAAAATTGAGTGTTTTAAAGATGATAGACTATGTTTGCTCTTCATAAGTTACAGCATTCTGGTCTTAGTTAAGATTTGGGAAACAGGATCATATAGTTCTAATTCCATTACTGTTAATATAAGTGGTCTCTAATTTTGCTCAAAGTTGCATTGCCTACGTACATGTATTTCCACATCTATTCAATTGGGATAATATATACTTCAAGGATTTTACGAAAATTATAAATATTTGTAAAGCACAACATTAAGTGCTGCTGAATCTTCAAAATAGATGGGATGAACAAGAATAAGTATTTATACAGCAATGTTTTAATTGTTTTTTACCTTTTTTCTTGTTTTACTTTTTTTTTTAGCTTTCAGGATTTTATACTGTAACATGGTCCTTAACAAAAAAAAAAAAAACAACAAAAAAACCCCAAAAAAACCAAAACCAAACCCAGATCCTGCTTTCTTTTCTGTTTGTCACTTTGCTTAAAGTTGCAAACTTGGATTATTAAAACTGCAATGATATCTTTGTACGTTTTTCTTAACCTTTTAAATACTAGTTTTATTGCTTGCAGAGAAATGGATGCTGCAAGGACACCTCTAAGTGAAGCAGAATTTGAAGAAATCATGAATAGAAATAGGGCGATCTCAAGCAGTGCCATTTCGAGAGCTGTGTCAGATGCCAGTGCTGGTTAGTAAAATTCAATTAATGTGTTTGTTATTCTACCCAAGAGTCTATAGTTTTCCTGTGAGGATGATTGGAGTCCTGAAGCCACATTTTCCAGGAGGCTGAACTTAGGTACAACCTATGACTGATTTTGTGCTATGCTCCAATTAGTTTCTGAGAATGCATTCTGAGTACTGATCCGGATAGTATTTTAATATTTGGTTCTACAGTAAACAATCTGGATGGCTGTTGAAGAGAAGATGCTTGAAATGGTAATACTGTGACAGATATACAGATATCTTTGCTTTAAATTGCATAATATTCTGATCATGATCTTGTATCATTTTCAGGCGACTATGGAAGTGCTATAGAGACCTTGGTTACTGCAATTTCCTTAATTAAACAGTCCAAAGTATCTGCGGATGATCGCTGTAAAGTACTTATTAGCTCTCTTCAGGACTGCCTTCATGGAATTGAGTCCAAATCTTATGGTTCTGGATCCAGGTAAAACTTTCCTCTTCCATCTGCCTGCCCTTACAAAAGGGAAGGTGTAGGGTAGGACTAGTTCACAGAGAAGAAACTAATGTAAGAAGTTTAATGATTTGCTGGGTTGCACAAGAAATGTTTGAAAGAACCAAATAGGGATTTCCCGAACACAGCTACCTTTTATTGACCTTTTTTTCAAAATTGATCTGACTAGCCGAAGTTTAACTCTCAGTTTTATTTAGTGTCCATTCCTGCATGGCACTCTTGAAAAGTGTAGACTTCAACATAGAATTGTCCTTTATCAATTAAGATGTCCAGTGCATAATTTTTATTAGAAATTGCTATTGAAAATCAAAGTTGAGGATATTTGATGCCAGTTTTCATTTTGCTTAAAAGTAATTTTCTTCACACTTGTCACAGTAGAAATACACAGGAGTTGGGCCGGGGGGGGAGTTGGGCAGGATGATTGTTGTCTTTTGTCCTTTGTCATATGATCTAAAAATTGAGAGTAGGTACATTTTGGAATTCATGGACTCTTCTATCTAGTACAAATAAGAGATTGATATTTCTTTCAAAACTTAAATAACGCCCCTTTCAGAGTTAGGACAAAAAATGAGCCTCTAGTTCATTTGGATATTGTAGTAGTGCAGTTGGCCTTGACTGTTCAAAACACAAAGACAGCTGGTTTTGGTACGTGCTGTCAGTGTGCAGATTGGCAGCCATGTGGTAGTGTTTTGAGGTGTGGTGCGTTTCCTCAGCTGATTTCAGCCACCTTGTCCACCATTCTGAGTAGAATGTAGTATCGTTTCCTTGATAGATTAGAAAGTGGATGCACTTTACTATCTGTAACTGAGTTCTTACCCATCACCTTTTGTATCAGCCATCTTTCGTGTTACATACAAAACCACATCTGCATCACAGCGAACAGATATTTCCCTCGTATCCTTTTTTGATGAAATTCATAGCCATAAACAGAACATAAAATTGGCATGCAGCAGGTGGCTTCTATTTTGAGGAAAAATTTAATGAAGTAATTTCTTTTAGAAGACGTGAGCGATCCAGAGAGAGGGACCATAGTAGGTCACGAGAAAAAAGTAGGCGCCACAAATCGCGCAGTAGAGATCGTCACGATGACTATTACCGGGAAAGAAGCCGTGAGAGGGAGAGGCATCGTGATCGTGATAGAGATCGTGACAGAGAACGAGACAGAGAGAGAGAGTATCGTCATCGTTAAAGAAGGTGAGCGTTTCTTTTGTGTTCTTGTTACTGTTACTGACTTACTAAAAGTAACTCCCTTAGGTTTGGGATTATTTACACCGTTAATATCTGCATTTAAATGGTCCTGCAGTATGTACTGAATCACTTTCTTCTTGCAGCATCTGACATGAACGTAGGTAAGTAACAACAGGTAACTGGTCTTGGGAGAGGGAGGGAGTGTTGGTGTGATTATCTTCTGCGGTTTGCATGTTGCCTTTTTGATTTTAGGTACTATTAATGTTTGCGGTTTGTATGAAATGTAATTAAACCAATTCTTAAAAAAAAAAAGCAGTAAGCCAGACTGATAAGTCTGCTCTCTTTGTAATTGTAGAAATTATATTAAATTTATTGGTTGTATTTCTTATTTGTATTTTTAAATGCTAATTTTGTATTTTAAAATCTACTTATGTAAGGACTGCAGCATTTAGCCCTTCATACGTCCTGGGTGGATTATTTCAATTTAGGGAACACATGTACATACAGTTGCTGTTCTTGCACAAGTACAACAGTGTTTGGGTGTTGTGGGTTTTTTTGGTTTTGTTTGTTTGTTTTTTCCCAGTGAGTTTTAATCAAATTCAGGAAATATAGCCATAGTTTGCTCTTTATTTTATGAAATGTGCCTTGTCAGTATCTTCCACCTTCTAGCTAAATTCAGGTGTTATTTTCAATAAGATACATGATCAGTTGTTCCCCACCACCCTGATTTTTGATTCCCTTCTCTGATAGGAAAGTCATTTTCTGAAGTCTAGTAAACGAATGTATGATGCAAGGATTGTTTCTTTTGTGGTTGTTCACAAACTAATGTGTTCTTTTATTTCATATACCTGCAGTCTCATGTGCATCAAATGTCTAAATAGCTACAGAGTAGCATGCTAAATATTACTTTTTTCAGTGTACTGCTGAGAGCTTTAAAATACATGGAAATGTTCGGCACATTATATAATGTATCATTTTGAGGATTGGGAATTCAAGCTACCCATGATTCCTTATATTTGACAATTGGAAAAAACCTTACCTATTGGTTTCTCTACAGTAGTCTTCCCTTTTATAGAAAAATTTCCCACTACATCTACACTAAAATTGAAGCTTGCAAACTTGCCTGTCTGCCCAACTTCCATTTCTTCAGTTTACCCTCAGATTTAGTTTCCAGGTTTGCAAGTGGTATTTATTTGTGGAATTTCATTTACAGAAGTTAAATAGTACAAAACTTTTTAGAAATAATATAAAATATAATTTAGCATTAGTTAAATGTCAGTGTTTGAGTCAGGCTTTTATGTCACTGACTCCTTTGGGAGACAACAAATTCTGATACTAAGTGCTCTAGTCTATTGAGTATTAAGTGGGAGGAGTGTTGTCTTGGGTTCATACAGTAACAGGGACACAAAGCAGTAATCAACCTAGAGGAGGGGAGTCAAAGGATTAAACAGGAAGGTGAAGTGTGGCAGCTGAAATAAAGTTGGCAGTATATATCTGTTGAAGCCACTTTTTGGTCATAAAGAATGGAATGGTAGAAATATTTCTGGAATTGCATAAAAATAGCAACTGTGGTTCTTAATTGTAAAATATCAGGAAAATACAGATTTAACAAGAGTAAATGTAGCTTCTTTTGTTGAACTGGATTTTTACTTTATACGATAAATGAGTATTTGTGGTATGTACAAATAGTTGTTATTAATACGAGGTAACCATTGAGCTGAGTGATGGGTGCATTTACAGAGTGTTTTCTTCTGGTGGAGATGAGCAAATAATAATTAAAATTGTTAATAACCTGGAATTTAAGATATTTTTTTTTTATCCTTGGCATACTTTATTAAGTGTTGTGCATGTAGATACGGAGTGTCTGTGCCAAGTACAGATTCCCTACCCTGTCACTCCAAAAAAACATACCAAATAGCATTATTTTGCATTTTATAATTTCCAAAGCACAATTCTAAAATGAGACTCTGGTTTCAGTCTCAGTTCAGGTGAGATTTATATATGCGACTTACTTCAAATTTGTTGTGTGCTGGGGCTTCTCTTTTCTTTCAGAGGAGTTGCATAGGTAAGATTCACTCATGGAGAGAGGAAAATAGGTCTTAAGAACTTGATTTAAAAGGAACATTTAGTATTCTGCATGTAAATGAAAGCATTTGGTATTTTTTTAAAGTTAAGTTGTAAACATTTTGTCTTGTTGCTGTCTTAATGAAGAAAGGCTTTATTGTAGTTCTGGTTTTACATATACACACACGCACACACACAAAAGAGTATCTCTTGGTTTGTATGTTTCATTTTCACTGAGATGTATGTTACCATACATTTTTTTTGTTTTGTTCTTTACATTGATTAATAATCATAAACGGATTTAACAGTCTCAGTCATTTAATAAATATCAGCATTGCTGAAAAGAGTTACTCCCCATATTACTGTGTTTTGCCGGATAACATGCCGGATAACTTCTCCTTATTGTGTACCTATAGTCATAACTGTGATACTGTACTGGCATTTTTTTAAAAGTGTTACACATCTAGTTTAGGAGGATTTTAAAGGTCCATTGTGAACATTTTTGTATACAGTGAAATTCAGTTTGTACTGTATTACATTCATAGAGATGGATTAAATTGGAATAACTTACTAAATGTGTTTATAACAATAAAACTCTATTAAAAAGTTTAGATGTACCACAGCAGGTATTTACACTTCTGTTTGTACAGTTCGTGATTTAAAATTAAATTCTTGTAAGATTCTATGCCTTCATTTGAGTAAGGCATCATGTACATTGATAATCCGTTCTACAGAATTACTATAAATTGAATATTTCCTTGCAACATCTTGCCTTTGCTTGTAGAAAGCCTACAGATATAAAAAAGAACAATGGATTTAAGAAAAATTTCTAACCTGTGTTAGTCAAGAAGACAAAGAATGATATTTAGAAGGATTAACAGCAAAATTAATGTGTACAAACAGAATAGTAATATAAATTCATCAGCATGAATCCTGACTTTTTTTTAGACAGAATATTTTTTTTCTTAGTTTAACTGATACTCAATGATGTATTTCTAGCTGATACATTGTCCCAATCTTAATCTGTCTGAATTTCTATAACTGCTGAATGTTAAGTTTTTCATTTTATGTTTTTGTTATTGGGTTGATTGGTTATTTCCTATTTAAACTGGATTTGGACTGAATTGCAAAGACAAAAGCACACTAACATTGTAACAGTTGATATGTATGTAGACTTTGTATTCCATATTTCATGGTTTTCCTCTGATTTTTTTTTTTTTGCTCTCAAACCACTGTAAGCAAAATATTTTAAAATCCGATGTACTTCTGAGGCTCATATGCTGCTTCAAAAATGGCTCTCAGCTCTCTGAAATAGTTTCAGCTTTCGAGTGGTCTAAAAACTAACATGGTTGAAATTTTTTTGGTGTCAGTAGGAGGGGAAATGGTACTGATAGTTTAAATAATACTCATTATATTTTTGCTTGTATGAGTAGGAACTGTCCTGTAACTGTTATCAACCACTTAAACATCAAGTGAAGTATGCAGTTAGTCTTTTAAGAAACTTTGTACATTAATAGGAAAATGCCTATTTTTGTATGTTATTTTAATAATAAGCTTCTATTTAATAAGATAATTTAAAGTGAATTGTAGTGGCATTGTTCAAGACCTGGGTATACGTACTTTTCTCGCATTATTTCAGATTTTAATAGTACTAAGCTATTATGAACATTATTTACATATCCTCTCTTTTTTTAAATGTATATTTTTGAGGAAGAACATATGTAGGGCTCGCACTATTCTATTGCATTTAGCCTTCATCAGAGAAATCATGCTGTGTGCACCTGATTAAGTATTTGAAATCCACCACAGAGTGAAAGGGGCAAGCAGTCCCACTGTTTTATATGCTTCTTAAAGTCTGTTTTATGACTACTCTGGTGCTTTATGGAAACATATAGTTTCTTTCTTAATGTTCAGTGATTTCTCTCATTTTCTTGAGGGTGATAAGATGAATCGAAAAAATGAAGTACACTATTGTTTATTTTCAAATGCGTAACTGCATAACTTTTATTATTTTTTTCCATGAACATGTTGCTGTAATTTTGTTGTCTTCTGAGGTGTTTATAGACACGCTTACATTTTTGTGTTCCCCCCATCCTGTCAAACCAGTAGTTTTGATAAATTTGACCTGTGTGAAAGTTCCCCAAGAAACTTTAAGGCTTTATAGCATTTGAAACGTAAAGTTACTTGCAAGTGAAAATGTTGGCTTAATGCAGTGTTCTCCAAAGAACAAACAAATTCCATTTTTTCCTTTTGCTCATTGTGGTTTGAGAACTAAGATTTGTTTTTACAAAAAAATAAAAGAAAAAAGAGAGAGAAATAAGAGAGATATCTTCATTTTTATGTTTTCCTGTGGCAGCTTGATTTACCTTTTTGTGTCTTCTTCATATATTAATGTGAAAGATACTTGCTGATAATTCACATCTTTTTAATTTGTAAACTAAAGATTGAGTTTTCTGAACACACCTCTCTGTTCATCAGTTATTTTTGGTGAATAGACAGGCTGGGATGGTAGGAGAAAGACAGACATGTAATGAATGAAACCAGTTTGGGAGTGTTATTTTTCTTCCCATGTAAAATCATTTATAAAATCAGTAAATTGTTCTGGTGTTGATCTTAAATTATACACTAAGATTGAACAAAGATACCAGGTAAGTACACTAATAATGGGGGGGAGGAAGGGGTGCAACAAGAAGGTGCACTGTAGTGGTGGTAAAATAGTCTGTTTGTACATGTATGATGAACAGAATCACGTATGTACCTCAGCTTACATGCAGAAAGACAAATATAGAGTCAAGCTTGAAATTCCTTCTTTCTCACTGTGTTATAGCTAAAGCATCACAGAACTTGGAGATATGTGATGTTCTGGAATGTAGGTTAAGTTAAAACTAATATTGGGCTTGCAAGCTGATATTTTATGTGGGATTTTGCTTTGTGTATTTTTTCTTTATGTATAGAATAAAATAAAATAAAGGAGAATTACATGAAGTAATTTTTAGGTGCTGTGAGGATATAATGACAAATGTATGTCATGGATTTTACTGAAATGTGAATAAATTGGGAGACTGAAATTCAGTCTCTGAAAATATACTACACTACTATAACTAAACTTGATTGGTGTATGCACATACAGCTTTAAACTACTGTAGAACTTTTACGCTTCTAAAAGCTGTTTTTATATGCTTATTTAGATAATTTGAATTTAAGGAAAATTAATTGCTACTGCAAGATGCTTTATATATATATAAGAAATCTATTGGTTTTTGTTGTAAGAGTCTGTCTTTGTGAAAAATGATGCTCAAGTTGCATCTTGCATAAATACAAAAATGTTTGATCACTAAAGTTCTGGGATTTCATTTGTGAAACGTTCTGGCATAAAACCCTAACTTTAAAACCACAAAATAACTATTTAACAGATAAGTCTGAAATTTGGGGTTTATTAGTAGAAATGCTGAGAAACTGATTGCTTTATGCTGTTAAATTGTACAAACCTAACACATGCTTGGGACAGATAGCTTGAGGCAGATGGAAAACAGCATTGCCAAGAAGTACTGACTAGAGATTTAGTAGTCTTTTTTTTTTTTTTTTTTTAAAGTTGTTTCTTCAATATTCTACTTGCTTGTAGAATACTGAAAAGGGCTGAGCATGAAGGTATAATCCATACGGATTTATTTCTTCCTTTTGGAACCACAAAGGTTTCTGGTTTTGCCAAGAAATAGTGGCAGAATACTTGGATTTTAGTTGGTCATGTTTTTTTAAAATGAAGGTTCAGCATGGTGCTGACCATCTTAAGAGGCCTATAATTAAAAGTATTAGTCCTAAATCCAATTTTAAATTGATTCTTTAAAGTTCCTGTAGTTCCATAAGTACCCTTACGAATCTACAAAATTATTCCCAGGAACTGAAGCTTTCTGATGCTAGTACTATAAATCATATTCGTGGTGCTTTGGATCTGTTAACTGTCGCCATAGAAGTGATAAAGATCCATAATTCTTGCCGCAGCAATTGTATGATGAGAGCAGCAAATTCTGACATGCAGTCTCACAGCTGTCATACCCCTAACTTTCTCCACTAAAATACTTGGGATTTTTTCCCCTGCCTGTTTGTGCTAGCAACTCTGCAAGTTAGCTCGCAACTCTGAACACATCTGCTGGTGAAGGCAGCACTTTGTCACTTTGATACTAACTAATTTTAAAAGTATATAACTCTTATGGAAATCTTGGTCTCTGGGGAAGGAATTTCCCTAAAAGTAGTTACTGGTTGAAACATACAACTTGGGAACAAAGTCTGTGAATAAGAAAAGAAATTCCAGTTACTGCTTTGGATTTGGATTAATTTATGTGCATACTGTAGTATATAGAGCCTACTGGGTTATATTTTTTTTTTAAAGTTATTATTAACAATCACCTTGAGGAAAGGAGGAAATGTGCCAATTGTTCATGCGAAAAATTCAGTACTTTGTTTTCCCAACTGCTTTGAAATTATTATACTGGTAGAAGAATATTTGACAGCTGTGTACTGGTGCACGTTCATGAAATTGCTTCTCTAAATGTCTTGTTTTTCAAATGAACAATTTAATGTGTTGGTTTTTTGAACAATTTGATTTAAACGATTTTGAAATTATTGAATGTTGAAATTGTGAATTATTAATGAAATGAAGATAGCTAATTGTTTTGTAATGGAATTCAACTGAAATCCAGTGTATGGAATTATACCATTCCAAGTATTTTGTGAAATCTTACACAGTAATTTACTCTGAATGGTGTGGTTCCTTATTTACCATAATAGATTAGAGTAGGAAGTAGGGCTTGGGGTTTATTCCTAGGGCAAGTAGGTGAGGAAACCTGCAGATCTATATTGTATTATTTGAAAAGTGGGTTCTTGTGATTAAACTGCAAGCGTGTATTTTTAGATGTGAAGCCCATCCTGCTTGCTGAAAATTTTGAATTATTGGTATTAGATTCTGTGCACTTTTAAATGTTACTGAGCTGTGAGCCATCCACTTCATTATACAATCAGTGCATTACTTAAATGTCAACCCAGCTTAACGTTTCTGTAAGTGGGCAGGTAAAAATGTAAAAATCTAGTGGCAAAATTACCTTACGTACTTGTTCGTTTACTCTTGCAGAATGCATACTTTAGGAAATGTTCTACATAAATGTTTCCATCAGTCACAGGAACAGTAGCTATTTCTTCCTTTATCATTCAATACTTCAACCGTGAAATTTATATTTTTTCAACTTTGTTGTACAACAACCTTAATTTTATTTTTAACTATTGTATTATAAAACAGTTTAGTGCAGAAACAAGTAGCTACTGCTTCTGGGCATTTTGTGTTAGTTTACATTATGGTGAAGTAGATGCACGATCCGTTTATGTATAGATAAGCCAACAATTTTCTGTGTATTATGGGGACTAGCAAAATCTACATCACAAATTTTGACACATTACAGCTGAAGGAAGAGGAACAGCGTGCAAGACAAGATACACTCTTCAAGGAAAGATGCTTGTCCAGCAGTTTGCTTCATGTGATTGAACTGAGCCTGTAAGGATTCATGGATAAAATGAACAGGAATAGATCTGAATAAAGCAAATCTGCATACATGGTAACCAGTAGCTCTTTTACTTTTTTATGTTGCTTAACTGTTTTATTTGAGGGAAACCTGTGTGATTTAAACCTTATAGCTTTTGCAACTTTATTACTGGTTATATACATTTGGCAATTATAATGTGCAAGCAATTGGAAAAAAGTCAAGTAAATGCTTGTTTTTATAGTAGTTTGTTCATGTTAAACTGTTCATATGATAATGTCTGTACACAGCACCACTTTGATTACAGTAGATGTAGTGTTGTAATAAACTGTTTAATGGGGCTGATGTGTAAAGCTGTTCAAGTTATTTGATGTTTACACCTCAGGGAAAGTCTTGTGTTCAGCAATATTTAAAGATAATGTTACAATGAAAACATTGATGCTGTCTTTAAAAACATTGCAATAGTTCTTGCATATGCCTCAACCTAATCTTGCATTCAGTGGGTTAAACATACTAATGTTGCTCTCACACATTCAATTTTGATATGAAAATAGGTGGTTACATAAAACCTTTAATGCTATTTTGCTTTCTAGCAGTGTTTACCTAGGTGGCTTGTGAATTTGCTAATTGGCATATAAAACTGTAAAAACTGCAGTTCTTTGTCTTCTGTTGTTTTGAGAAGAGGCGGTCCCAGGTCTGTGATTTTTAGCACGCTGAAAATTTTCTCCCTCATACAGCCTTCGTCCTGATTGACACTATAGTTAATATACACTTAAACTGTTCATGTGACCTTAAACTGTCCATGGTAAGGGGTAGAAAGGTTAGGTTTAAAAAAAAAAAAAAAACCAGAACAAAACTCTGCAGTTATTTACAGTTTTATAGTAATAGTGCTTGTGTGTGTTCCCCCTCCACCCCCAAGGCGTAGCAGTCTGTACATAGTTGTATATTAGAAATGTGCCAGAAGAAACCAGATGTTCCCATTTTTCAGACTTTATGGGTTTCGTATTTTCTTAATACTTCAGAGTTTATTCACACGTGCATATAAAAGAGAAGGTACACTTGTATGTCCTTGTTCAGTGATGGGCAATATTTAAATGACGCTCATTAAATCTGTCAGATGAGGTTTTGTAAATTTACCTAAAAACAAATTATTGGAGCTCAGAGTGAAAGTTGACTTCAAATTATAAGAATTTGTTTTAAATTTCATTAAGCGTGAAATGCAAGTGAATAGAAAGTTCATATAATTTACAAAAACAGTTTCTGGCAGCCTTGAACAAAGGCTCGGTTTTAGTGTATTGAAATCGTTATGTAACAGATTTATTCTTGAGTTCTCACTTACTCAAATAGCTGCACTTAATGTTTTAAGTTAAGTTTCAAGACCTCAGATGGCTTTACGAGGCAACTCTTTGACAACTCTTGATTTCTTTTTTTTACCCATTTTGAACATTTTACAGCCAACAAATGTTACCTTGTTCAGGAAAGCACTTAAATCCATTTGGTTTTCCAGAGCATTTAAAGCATGTGCTTACGCTCCATAGGTTTCAAGGAATGTAAACATACGCTTTAAGTACTTTTTTTGCATACGTGAGTGATTTTTATGCTTTACTGAGTTGGGACCAGCAACCTGTGCAACTGCAAAAGTTTTGCATAAGCCTGAAATGCTCTAATATTTTTTGTCACCTACCACTCAGCCAGGTTTCCTGCAGCCAGGTTGATGCTATTGGATTTGGCTACAGCTTCAGACTCTCTCCCTTTTTTTTTTTTCTTCCCTCCCTTAAATTGTGTACCTCAGTTCCTCATGCATGGGATCACTGGTGTTTATTGAACTATTTGCTACTGAGAAGATATTTGACGTGTTTGTTTAATCCTGTTTGCAAATGAAAACTGCCTTTTAAAATTTTGTAAAACTGAAAAGCTGTGTCAAACAAGTCACGACTCATTTCCTGCTTTTTGTGAATAGGTGTTGGTTGCAAACAGAACAGCACTGTTGTAATTTTTTTTTCTTTACTTAAAAACATTGTTTACTGCTGTGTGTAATAAGTTTAAGGAAGAAATAACCTGCCTGTAGCTGTTACATGGGGAATAGCTATTACTGGAGAGGCAGCAGGTAAGTAATGTTCCATTGCATAGATCTATTAAATCTTAAAATAAAAAAGTAAATTTACAAGCATTTTATGCAGGAACTGATATTTTTACTCCACGTGGAAATAGATTTAACGAGACTGTTGCTCTTTTAACACAAAGTGTAATTTCTCACTCGCATACAGATTTCCATTGCTGGCAATGGAAGTGGCAGGGAGGGAATAGCAGGGGGAAAATAACAGAAGTTAAACTGAGTGATCATTGTGATTTTGAGAGATGAAGTCCCCGTATGAAGCCCCTTATTTCTGCCCTTTCTCCACATACTTAGTTTTAATTGATAGATGTACTGTGTTGCAATTTAGATAATACTCTCTTGTTATTGTGAGTTTCATTTGTTAAATTTTTTTTTAATGAAACAAAAAAAAATGTACAGAAAAAATCCAAAGACCCTGATAGACACCAAAAAGGAATATGTCTAATGCACATCATGTATAACTGATCTGTAATAGAATTTTTACCAGGTTTTGGTTTATTAAATGTTACCGGCAATTTCCTATACGTGCTTGGGAAATAGCAGTTTGGTAACTTTCCTGACTGGTGATGCCGTGGTGGCTACTGCTGTGCTCTTTAATATTCATCCAACTGTATTTCATCTCCTTTTGCTGATGAAAGGACAAAATAGTCTGTGAGGAAATACTTTATTTCTTGCAAATATTGATTTTATAATTAACATTGAAAATAACATCTTATGGCTGTGCCCTTTATCTTGAAAGACAAAAGCAACAAGTAGCGGCTTAGGGGTGGCAATGCTTTAGCAACAGAAGTTGTTTTACTGGAGGTTTGTTTTTTAGAAGTAGAGGGTTTTTTTAAATTAAAATTTCTACTGGACTATACGTTTTGACAGGTCAAAAATACTTCTTAGAAGAAGAACATAGCATTTTGGAAACTACAGTCTTTTTTTTCCTCATTCCCTTTTTGCTTTCTGTGCCAATAATTTTAGTTCTGATTGCATTTTGAAAAGCGTTTGTCAGAACTTCTGCAAATTTTTATTTACAGTGTGGCCTATAAGCTTGGATAGCTGTTTTTGTGTTACACAAGGTATCGTATTTAGGTATTAGCTTGGTTTTTTTTTTTTTTTGTTAAGGAATGAGTGTTTTCTATTTTTGTTCCTTTGAAATTGGTGAGGCTTAGTTTTTCTAACTGTATTTTTTTACCTGATTGTTTAGTTGCATACCCAAACCCTTGTAAATGTTTTCCTAGTTGTATATGGATAATTGGAGATTTAAATGTTGTATATACTTGTCATCTGTGTTTCTAGTAAAAAATACATGGCATTCTTTATAGAAATACTTAATTCCTGATTTCCTTTTCTTATCCACTTGTTCTCTGTGTACAGGTTAAACAGACTTTGCTCCTATTTTTATTTATCAAATTTTATATGTAGCCTCTTAAAGTTATAATTGGTTCTTCTGTAAACTGAGATACGGCCTTAAATTTCCTAACACAATGCTCATTAAGATATTCTTAGTCATGTAGATTCACATACAAAACACGCATGTTTAAGACTGGTACTCTTCAGAGATCCAAGACACTAAATTGCTTCTGCATTGAAATGTAAAACCTTCAAGATCTTAGAGAAGGAAAGTGCAGGTCAGTGTGCATATACTTAAAGAAGATTGAATTCTTTCCAAAATAAGTATTTTGGCTTAGGAAAGAAGCAACAGGGATTTGTTCAGGGTTTCAGTTATTTTGGTAATTGACTGCGTAGGTCTTAAACATAATGGTTGCAGCATGCTAATTACTCATGATGTTTATGCAGAAATACTGTCTCTTACAACTGTTTACTACAATGACTTGCAATTAATATTGCAAACAGGCTTGGGGTGGGTTGGGGCGTTTGAGGTGTTTTGGGGGTTTTGTTGGTGTCCGTCCCCCCTCTCCAAATTAAGATCTGACATGCTGTGTACTTTTAGATTGATTGTAGCTTTAGAGGATGAATTACTAAGCAGCAGTTTGGAGCTTAGAAGTTCTTCAATTTGATGTTCTCATGGGATTATTTTTTTTTTCCCCATGTTGGACAAAATATCATAAAGCATCTCATTCTATTGATATGTTATGCACTTGTTAGTTCTTGAATTCTTTCTATAACCTCAGTTATTGCTGCCGGTTTTAGGTTATGGTATGACCTACATCTGTGCTTAAATCTTTTAAAACTTCTTTGGAAATACACGAATTTTATTGAAGTCTTTTGAAAATAGTAAACAGTATACCTTTGATCCCAATCAAATGGAGCATTTAAGTTGTAAAAATTCCCATCTATTCATACCATGTAATGTGATTTTTCATGATTCAGTGCTAACACTTTGGAGTATATCCAAGTAATAGACTTTGGCCTCACCCTCTTGTATACTGTATTTTGTAATAGAAAATATTTTAATCTGTGCATATTATTACTACATTATGAAACAGACATTCCCTTGATCTTCAAATGTAAGAAAATGAGGAATGTGTGTGCTTTTATAAATGCAAGTGATTGCAAATTCAGTTTCCTTACTACTGCAGATACCCTTTTTAAAAAAAAATAAAATTGAAAAAAAAAGGAAAAAAAAAACCCAACCCCAAGTGTTTTAAAGGTGAAATACATTCCTGTTTGGTAAACCGTAACATTTTTATGACTTATTACCAGCACTGCTGACTTTCTAAACAAAAGGCTGTATTGTCTTCCTGTACCATTCCATTTCCTGATTCCCATTTTGCACAAGGATGTACAAGTAAACTATTCAAGAAATGGTTTTGAAATACAGGAGAGGGGGCTTGTTTTGGAATAGGTTTTGGAATGCAGAACTGAAATGAAAAATGTAAGGAAATGGATGTCTCTCAGAATGCCTGACTCCAAAGCATTTTATGTGTGTGTATATATATATATAGTAAACAGTTTCCTGATACCAGCAGGCCAAAGAGTCTGTTGAATACTTGAGTTTCTGGAGACCTGTATTTCTCAAAAAGGTAAGATGGTATCCTAGCAAATACAGATTTTAATACATTTTCAGCAGAGGTACTTAGTTAAGTTTAGGGATCATTTCATCATTTTTAGATGTTATACTTGAAATACAATATAAGTTCTAGCTTTCATGGGTTTCTTTTTTTTCAGCCTTTAGGAGACTGTTAAGCAATTTGCTGTCCAACTTTTGTGTTGGTCTTAAACTGCAATAGTAGTTTACCTTGTATTGAAGAAATAAAGACCATTTTTATATAAAAAAATTACTTTTGTCTGTCTTCATTTCAGCTTGTCTAATATCTTTGCGGTGTTCATTATGTCAGAGTCTTTTCAGATACTCAAACGTTAAAACTTTAAATGTGGACGTTCTAATGTAGTTATAGCTGGATTCAGTGCTACAATTATTTCTGAATCTAGAAATAGTTCCGTTCATACTAACTCCTGTCCTTCTCATCTGGTCTTTAGAGGCTTTGCAGAGTTTAAAACCAGTGAGAAGTGCAGGGGGTGGGGTGGGGTTGTGGTTTTGTGTTGTTTTTTTTTTTTAAGCCAACTTTTTTTTCCTTGCATTTTTCTGCAAAATGCAGTGACCTGTGTGTAATGTGTCAGCTGAAGAAAAAAACAAAAGCCGTCTGTGTAAGCACTTTTGGTCTCTTAAAATGAGATTTTTCCAAATCAAATGTGTACTAATGTTTGTGGGCTGGCTGTATAAGAGGCATTAAACCAGCGATAAATCTTTTGGTTTAATCTGCCTTCTTGAGTTGGCTAAATCTGGCAAACGTTAATCATTACGAAGCACGTGTGTGTTAAACACAGCAGTGGTGTAACAGCTGTATGGACAGGCTGAACTGTTGCCAGGTCACCTCATGCAGACAGTTGGTCTGGTACCGATGACAGTATCCATCCTGCAATGATCTAAACTGCTTTTGGCACTGGGGTTTCACGGCCAAATGTTTTACTCTGCTGTTAAATCAGAATATTGTATATGTAAAACACACATCTGTCTGTTATACACAAAAAGTCAATAGCATTGCTATGCTTTGCCATACTAATGGTCAAATTTTAATAATTCTTAATACCTGTTGAAGTTCATTTACTGTAGCACAAAATGAGCTAGATCTGTTGAATCATCTGAGATTACTGGTGCTGTTTTGCAGTGTTGTTGGCTCCAACTTTTGTCTGTGATGAGCCTCCAGCATTTGGCAGCAGTAAGATTGTGAGAACGCTGATTTTCACGTGAAAAAAAAAAAAAAAATTCCCAATCTTTACAGGTTGAAAAAGAAATCTGCAATGCAATCTCATTGGCTTGGAAAATCACAACATTTTTGATTTTATTTAAACATTATTTTTGAATGAAAGAAAGTGGATGATTGTATAGGTCTGTGTAGAGGAAATAAAACGGTCATTAGAAAATGAACCTGAATTTCTTTGGCTAGTGCTCCAAACTTGTAATAACAAAAATAACAGTCACTCTAAAGGACTCAAATTTTAATTGTTCAAAATAGCAAGCAACAGGATAGGAAAACATTAACTTGGCCACCTACTGCACTGTGTCAGAATTTGAGTTACGCCGGGTTTTTAACTAGATGAGTGTGAGTTGTAGCTCAGCTTCACTGACCAAGCGGAGGTTCGGACAGAGGTGGAAGGAGTGTTGGGCTGTGGCTGGTGAGGTTCAAGGGACTCTGGGCTTCCTTCTGGGTGGAGAGCACAAGGGAAAATAGTTGCCTCTAATTGCTGACTCTTCATTTTAAAATACCTTGTTGCAATTTTCCTCTAGGTTAGGGTGTTCAGCAGTTCCTGTTGCTGAATGGAAGAGAACTGTAAATCATCCTGTCCCCAAAACCATAGGATGTTATACTCTAAGGTAAACAGTGAGGATTCAGTAGTAAATGGATGAATTGGTTGTGGAAGCGTCCAGGCATGGGTTAACTAACCAGGATGCCTGATCATCAAGGTCTGATTTGAAATGGTATCAGAAGAATGAGGACGGTAAGCACTCTCAATATCTGTTGTTTTTTTCTTCCATGTAAGCTCTCTTGGGGAAAATACCATTCCTCAGAGACAAGGAAATTGATGACGCTTTTTAGGAAAGCCATTTCATGTTCAGTTCTACTAAAAAGAACCTTGTGTCCAGCCTTTTTCAGTGTCCTCTCTGTAGCTGCTGCAGATTGAAAGGCCCAAAGCCTAAGGTGAGCTGGAGGGAAGTGATCCTGATGGAATCCAGGCTTCAGCAGAAGACTTACTGTCATTCCTTGTTCCCTTCCTCCAGTGCCCAGCAGTGGAAACCAGTGCAGAAGCCTCCTCTCTGCCACCTCTTCATGCAAGATGAGTGGCCTCAGAAAAGAGAGCTAAGTGTTCCCATCTACTGTATTCTTTGAGGGCTAGAGGTGGGTTTTTATTAAGAAAAAACACAAAGGAAACACAGAAGCACCCCCACCAGGATAAACCTGTTCCTGAGCACAGCTGTATTTGGCTGAGGAACATCACTGTGTGCCCCTTAACATTGACTGGCAGGTTTTGGGGAGGAGAGGGAGCTGGAAGGCATTGATGCCCAAAGCAGTCTCTTCTGTGAGCTGTTGGGTTCTTAAAATTGAAGAGAGGTTCCTGGACTGCGGGAGCTGTTCCTGTGAGCTAGCTCTGGCGTGCTTGATCTTCCGCTGCGGGTTTTGCAGCCCAGGCAGTGGGACCGCGGGGTCCCCAAGGTGTCTTCATGCCAAGAAAAAGTCTGATGCTGCTGCGCCCATTCTGACCCAGCCTCACTTGAAGCCACTCTTGAACTTTCTCCTCTTGCAAAGCTGGCATCTTGCTTTGTTTCTGCCAGTAGAGGAGCGTTAGTGGTGAAGGAGAGGCTTGAGTTTTTGCAATTTGTGGAAATGAAAGACACCCAAGCACCTGCAGGGAAGCAAACATTGAGTGAATAGAATGGAATAGAATTAGTTGGAAGTGTCCTTTTTGACCACTGTTAGATTCGGGGAGGGGAAGAGATGCTCAGTTTCAGAGTATAAGTGCTGTTCTTTACCTTTTTGTTCCTGGTTCGTCCTTCAGACCTTTTTGTAATATTGCAGCTGGTCCAGGGGTGATGGCAAATTGCAAAAGAGAAGAGCAGCAGAAAGCAAATCAGACTCCAAAATCAGCAAAGTCAGTGTGAAGCTGTGAAAGGTAAGTTTGTTTGTGCAGGCTGAGTAAAGGAAGATAGAGGTTGTAGCAGCTGTGTAACTTTTTTACAAACAGTATTGCAGGAAAATCAGAATGTCTTTATTCCCAACTTATGCTGAAATGCTAGACTACAACAAATTGCGGCACGCTAGGCGAGGAAACACTGGTTGAATCATTTTGGGGCCAGAACCTCTGTTTTGCACTAGGAATTACCCAGGTCCTCTTTAAGGCCTGTAGCATCATGCTCTCAGATAATCCACTGGGAAAGACGTTTACATCCATTTTTCCAAAGGTAACCAGCTGGTAGCATGGCATATGTGTGAAAGGAACATAGTTTGCACACTCACCACCAGTGGGTTTGGCATATCGTGAAATAGTTAAAAGCATGACACATCTACCTGACTTTCTGAATGCATCTTGGCTAACTACAGAGATTACTCCAAACATAGTAAAGAATTTAATTTTAAAGAGTTAATGCTCATTTGTGCTCTATGAGAGCAGGTAAGGCTGCTGCTGCTCGGGAGAGTTTGCTGTGTAAGAGATAGGCAGTTGACTGGGAGTGCAAGAGGAGGAAGGTGTATCAGTTGCATTGAATTTTTTTTTTTTTAACAATTTCACATCTTAAAAGATACAAAAGCAAGTGATTTCTGCTGAAAAAATGTGAGTAAATGGCTGGAAATAGATGATAAGCCTGTTCCACATTGAAGAGAAGTAGCTTGCTGGGAGCTGTACAAGAGATCCTTTACAGAGGCAACAGAAAGAGGTGAAAGTGAGGTGGGAATATATTTCTTTTCTGAGACTGGAGGTGACAGGAGGGATTAGTGACAGGCACAGCGACAGCAAGGGGAGGGCAGCAGGTTGCACTTCAAGGGTGTTGCAAGCTGAGAGGTGGGATGATGGTGTCTGTGGGCAAGGCAGGGATAAGGGCTGGTGCTAACGAGGCAGGTGAAGCTTCCCTTGATTAAGTTTGATTCAGCTGGAAGTGAGTCAGAGAAGAAACTCCCTTTTCTTTGGGTCATGTAATATAGGAAACAGTGAGATGCTTGCTGGCCAGCTCACACTTTTAATGCTGAGACGTAAAGTATATGCTGTTCAAAAGTAATCAAAAATTTTCTGCCTTTCTTACTCTGCTCTTTTAGTGATGCTGGCGAGGCAGTGTGATAAACAATTGCAGGCTGGTTTTATTAGTCAAAATATAGGTCTTTGTGCTGCAGGCAGAAGATTGCTATCCCTTTTATCTGAATCTCTTCATCCATCTCTTCTGAACAATTTGCAGAAAATTTTATTAACACTCTGCTTCCCATCAGGCTACAGTAGCTGTAAGTCTTGTAAACCTTGTGCCCCATGTATAAGTGGGAAATGGAAATAGAGAGAATTTCTTCTCAAAGAGGGTTTCCCAGTTTTATAGATATGACCCAATGTAAACAGGTGCTTAAATATATATGTTGGTGAATACTTTTTCGATTATGCTTGCGTCTAGTTAGCACGGGTACTTTATGAGTAGATTTTCTCTTTTTATCCTGTATATTAATGGTGAAGGTAGGCTCCTAGGTATTCTGTCACACAAGAGTTCAAAATGGTGTACGTGTGAAAGTGGTGTCAAAGGGTCTCCTCCTGCCATCTAGTGGCGTGAGAAGCCCTCTCCACTCCTGCTTCGTTCACAACTTCATGACTCGTTATGTCTGCAGCCCTTGCTTGTCTTAATTACTGTGAAGTCCACACATTGGTCATTTATCCCACATACCCTCCTCCTTAAGAGTTACGAGCTTTGTCAGCAGAACTAGATTTCATAATCCTTAACTGTCCTAAATTTAAGAAGATTGCAGTTGTTTCTTCCCCCTTGTTCCACAAAATAAACAAGCTGTATTTTTTTTTTGTCCTTGCCTTGACACCTCATGAAAAAGTCCTTGTTTCTTGCCTTATTTTCTGCATATTATTTTGAATGCCCTCTGAGTGTGCTGCTGTTAAATTCTTGTGTGCGTTTTTCTATATAATGCACTTGGAGTGAAAGCAATACTTTAATTCTCAGAAGCCTTTCTTTGACACTGAAAACAGTGGAAGTTTCCATCTGCGCAGGCAGAAAACGTACTGGCTGTAGTTGAACACATCTCCAAAACCCGGCGGAAGATGGGTGGGTTCCCATGTGGAACGGGCAGCGTTCGCCTCTGAAGGAGCAGGGAGCCCCGTAGGGTTACTGGATTTCAGAATGGTGAAACGGGTGCTTAAAACTGATTTCTAAAGCTCCCTGGTATCCTCTCCCCTCTCCCTGTTTGGGCAGCTACTCTCACCGCCTTTTACAATTCGCAGCCTGTGCTTCGCTTAAAAAAAAAAACCCCGTGGCTCTGCCTGGACGTGCTGCAGCTCCCCGCTGGTGGGAGGGGATGGAAACAGGGACCATTCATCCCAAACAGAATCCTTATTCATGGGCCAAGCTGTAAGGCACTTGGGCTCCCACCTTAAAAACGTTAATTGGAGCCTATACGTAATTAAAACTGCAGTTCTCGCTTTCCTAAATCGCTTAGCGTGGAATCTGTGCAAAATGTAGGTCTGCAGCCCCCATCTTCTCAAAGACCTGTAGTGTCAGGGTAAGGAAAATGGTGAACAGTGTAGAATGGCCAGCAGGGCCCCGCAGAAGAAACTGTTGGGAATAATGTCTAAATTGTGTGGTGGGTTCTTTTTTTAAGACATAGAGTACTTTGAATTAAAAGGGTCAGAGAAGGCCAATGTTTTATTAGCAGCTTTAAAAACAGATGAGAGTGATTAGCCTTTTTCTCGACAAGAAAAGCTGTATTTTGAGCTTTTCTGTGTAAGTATAAATTCTCTGTAATGATTAAAGCTATCTGCTGGCTGCCTTCCATCTCAGCTGGAGTCCAGGGAAATTTTCTTGGTGTTTCTTTCACAGTGGTAACAGTATGATACTTCAGAAAAACAACAGGGGTTTTTTGTCATGTAGGATCCTTACTGTGCCCTCCTAATTTTAAGTTGTCCCCTGACTCTTCCATTCAGTTGTCACTTATAATATTAAAAAAAGGTAATGTTATGCCTTTTACTCAAAATAAATTTAGAAATAAAACTCAACTTCTACAGTATCACCTTCTTCAGTGTTTCTTTGGTTATCATTACAGCAATAACTTGCTCAGATTTTTAACTCTGAGGGGCTCGGGTGCATTACTGAAGAAGAAAAGGAAGGTTTCTAAAAATTCAAGTCTTTATTTAAAAAAAACCAAACCCAAGCCTGGTAAGTTGCTAAAACTAAAACAGTGTTACCACCAAATTAAATTAAATTAACAGCCTGTTAAAACCATTGGGGCTAGCAAGAGGGACAGCGGGAGAGTGTTCATTGCTGGAGCCAGGTTTGTGCTACCTCCAGCTGTGCCTGATCCTTGGAGCAGACGGCCTCTTCCCCTGCTCAGGTTCATCCTTTCCAGGACTGGAAGAAGTTTGAGGAAAAGTCTTGCGTGACGTGACAGGCTGAGAGATTTGGGATAGTTCAGCCTGGAGAAGAGAAGACTCCGGGGAGACCGTTATAGCAGCCTTTCAGTACCTGAAGGGCGCCTACAGGAGAGATGGGGAGGGACTCTTTTATCAGGGAGTGTAGTGATTTCACTGCATTTTTAGAGTTGGAAGGGACCATAGAGATCATCTAGTCCAACTCCCCTGCTGAAGCAGGATTGCCTAGAGCATGTTAGAGCATGTTACTCAGGACTGCATCCAGGCAGGTCTTGAAAATCTCCAAAGAAGGGGACTCCACGACCTCCCTGGGCAGCCTGTTCCAGGGCTCTCTCACCCTCACTGTGATTAAGTTTTTTCTCATATTTGAGTGGAACCTCCTATGTTCCAACTTGTGCCCGTTGCCTCTCGTCCTCTCACTGGCAACCACTGAAAAGAGTCTGGCTCCCTCCTCCTTCAACCCACCCTTTGGATACTTGCAAGCATTGATAAGGTCTCCCCTCAGCCTTCTCTTCTCCAGGCTAAAGAGTCCCAGCTCTCTCAGCCTTTCTTCATAAGGGAGATTTTGCCCCATTTGAGGTGATTTCCTTTATTTCAATAGGCACAGAACATGTGTCCAGTGCCACTTTCTCCAGTTCTGCCGCTTTTCTCCTTTCTCTTTAATACCATTCAAACAATTCAGGCAAATCCTTTATTGCCATTGCTCTCCTCAAAAACCTGTGGTTGGTGTCAGGTGGCTGATGGCCACTCCTGCAGCTACTCTACTTGGAGCTTTTTGCCACTGGAGTGACAACTGTCCTCAGGGGTTGCTCTTGGGGAGTCTATCGCTGCAGACGTGTCACCACCGGTCCCTCCTAGCCCCTTCCTTCACCAGTAGCCAGAACACTCCTGATGGTGACCTGGAAGCCTCTTCCCAGCCAAGCTGGGAGGAATGGTCCTGTAGGGGGAGTGTGGAGCCCTGCCCACTATTAGTCCTCACTGACCCACCTTTGAGTGTCTCCTGCAGCTGGAGACCCCCTGGGGAATGTCCAGCCCTGAGAAGAAGGAAGTGGAATGCAGTTCCCTACAAAATACCAACAAGGAGGAGATCAGCAGACAGACTAGAAGACAACGCTGCAAGGCTACTCCCTTCTACTACAGTGCAAGGCAGGGTAAGAGTGTGTGGTTGTTTGCAAGGCGGAGGTAAAAGGGCTCGAGGCCATGGGCCACAGAGAAGGTGCTGATGGTGGTAATGGGCTGGTCTGGAGGAAGGGGGGTAAAGGAGGTTTGGGGTTTTCTTTTATTTAAGCAGGTGTGGGCAGGGTGATTGGAGGGCATCACCCTTTAGAGGCTTAACAAGGACATGCTTCATGGACACCTTGCAAAAACTCCTGTGCACGGGGCTGTTTTGGCAGATTTCATGGGAATTTGCAGTATTGATTCAAACAGAAGTCAAATTCCTGCCAGGGCTGGGCTTATTCATGTTTGTAATGGGCAAGCTGTTTCCCCTGGTCATGCTGCAGGCTGTGATTTAACCGTATTTGTTCCTGTATGTGGCCAGAGCTGGTGGGGAGTGAAGCAATCTCTGATTACACAGGTTTGCAGGTTGACAGGCCACAGGGCCAGGGGCACAAACAAACACAGGAGGTTCCCTCTCAACATCAGGAGACACTTTTTTACTGTGAGAGTGACCAATCACTGGCACAGATTGCCCAGAGAGGTTATTGAGTCTCCATCCTTGGAGATGTACAAAAGCCATCTGGTCACAGTCCTGGACAACTGCCTGTAGGTGGCCCTGCTTGAGCAGGGGGGTTGGAGCAGATGACCTCCATGAGTACCTTTCCACTTCAACCATCCTGTGATACCCTAAAGTTCAAACCGTGGCTTCAAGTGCCCCATTTGTTACTCAGCTTACTGCTGAGTTGTTAATGGTGGTGAATTTGTGATGAGCAATAAGACCAGGACTTTGATAACTTCAAGCTCCAACAGGGTAGGTTTAGACTGAACATTAGGAAAGAATTTTTCACAGAAAGAGTGGTCGGGCATTGGAATAGGCTGCCCAGGGAGGTGGTTGAGTCACCATCCCTGGATGTGTTTAAGAGCCATTTAGATGTGGCGTTGGGGGATATGGTGTAGGGGAGAACTTGGTAGAGTAGGGTAGATGGTTGGACTCGATGATCCCAAGGGTCTCTTCCAACCTAGACAATTCTATGATTCATAATAAATATTGAGTTTTAGATAGCCAGCTCCCTCTTTCGTAGGTATTGAGACAAACTTGAAACAAAACTCTTCTGAGATAATTTTTCTGTCTCCTCCTATGGCTTTCCACATTGTACAAGAAATATGGCAAATGTGACTGATGTTTTAAGTATCAGGAAGGTCTGTGTGCTGAAGAAGGTGTGTTTCTGGTTGCTACAGAGCAGAGGAACCAAAAGGGGGTGGGAGAAGATTAAGAGAGACAAGCACGGGAGAGCCTGTGGTCTCGGTGTTAAGCAGCTGTGTGCATCACCCGTCAGTCTTGGCGAATCTTTGCGTTTTTCCCCCCCCATCCCTGGCCGCTCCCGGGAGGGTCTACGAGAGGTGTGAGCTGGCAGCAGCTATGAAGCATCCTGCACTGAGTAACTTGTGGGGATGCGGCCTGGGACTCTAAGTCCAGGGGGCAGGTGGGGTGGGAATTTAACAGAATCACAGGACTGTCAGAGTTGGCAGGGACCTCTAGAGATCATCTAGTCCAACTCCCCTGCCAAAGCAGGGTTGCCCAGAGCACATCACTCAGGGCTGCATCCAGGTGGGTCTTGAAAATCTCCAGAGAAGGGGACTCCACGACCCCCCTGGGCAGCCTGTTCCAGGGCTCTGTCACCCTCAGCGGAAAGTTCTTCCTCACATTTGAGTGGAACTTCCCATGTTCCGGCTTGTGCCCGTTAAACTTCCATTTAACGAGCTTTGTTACAGCGAGCAGGCACACGTTAGGCTCCCGCCGGCTTAGTCCACCTCTGCTGGCGCAGGCTGCAGCTGCTTTCTACAGCTTCTCCCTTTACCCCCTCTTTCTCTTCCGCGGTCGAGCTGAGCTACGGCGCCCCTAGAAGCGGCCCATCCCACCGTCCCTCCCCAGCTCCTCACGGCGCTGCTCTCCCTCGCCCCGCCTCCCCCGCGCCATGATGCCCACCGGGCCCTTCAGGCCCTCAGCCAGCCGCCCCGCCCCGCCCGCCGCCGTGACGCCAGCGCGCCGCCGGAAGCCGCGGGGCATGGCGGTCGCGCGGGGGCCACCCCTCAGGGCTGCGGCGGGGCCGGGCCGGGCCTTGGCGGGGCCTGGCGGCAGCGGGGCGGGAGCTGAGCGCGGGCGGCGCGGCTGCGGGCGGCGCCCCCCCGGGGCAATATGTTCAAGAGAATGGCTGAGTTCGGGCCTGACTCCGGGGGCAGGGTGAAGGTGCGGAACCGGCGCTGGCGGCAGGGAGGGGGGGACGGGAGGCCCGGCCCGGCGGTAGGATGGGCGGGAGGAGCGGGACCTTTGCAGGCACCAGCTTAATCCTTGTCAATACTGTCAACTGGGGGGGTTCGTTCATTTATTTATTTGTTTGTCTCTCCCTTTCTTTGTTTAAGGGGGTTACCATTGTGAAGCCGATCGTGTATGGGAACGTGGCGCGGTATTTCGGGAAGAAGAGGGAAGAGGACGGGCACACACACCAGTGGACGGTTTATGTCAAGCCCTACAGAAACGAGGTGTGTGTGTGTGTGTGGGGGGATCAACGGGGGTGGCCCCGGCCTGGTCAGGGTCGGCGGAAGGATGTCACCGCTGGTGTCGTTGTGTGAGGGCCCCCCAGCAGCACCCCGCAACGGGCAGCGAGGGATTTAAAAAGCTGGGATTTGGGGAAAGGGCAGAAGGCAGGTGGGTCTCCAGAAACGAACAAAGAGAGGGAAGATGCTCATCCTCCTGTGTTTTTGGAGTGATCTTTCCAGGCCAGGGGAAAAACGGAGAGCAGTTATGGGGATAAAATACTGCTGGAGCAGCAGCACTAATTCTTGGATTTACCATCTTATTTTGCTACTGTATTTAAAGGCAGCTGTGTCAGAAGAAGTTATAGGCAGGCGGGATGGATAAATAATCAGCAGTTTGGTGTGCTGTGTAAATAATCAGAATTTACATTTCTGTTTTAGGATATGTCTGCCTATGTGAAAAAAATTCAATTCAAGCTGCATGAAAGCTACGGAAATCCTTTAAGAGGTGGGGTTTGCATTTGGGCATTTGTTCCTAAAACTGGGATTTTGATTAGTTCCACTGAGGCTTTATCACCCATATTAACACTTTTCTTTCCTGCTGCAGTTGTTACCAAACCACCATATGAAATCACCGAAACAGGCTGGGGTGAATTTGAAATAATCATTAAGATATTTTTCATTGATCCAAACGAAAGACCTGTAAGTACATTGACCTTGTAACAACGCTTCATTATGGTGGCCTCAAGCTGTGCTGTAGACTATTGCTGGTGAAAATAAGTCCCATCAGCCATGGAAGCCTCGTTTTGTAGGAAATGTATTTAATGGTTTGCCACGTTTTCCTGTTTCTCTGCTTTACTACTGGCATCTATGATGGCTTTTCCTGCGTTTGGTTTCTCTGACGTTTATTAGTATGTGACCACATGTGGCATCTTAACTGGGCTGAGCACATACTGAGGATTTCTTTTCTATGTGGCTTCCTAGTTATAGAATATTAGAATATTTTAATTATCTCTTTTTCTTTTTTTCTATCAGCGTTAGTCAAAAAGGGTAAAGGTACTATGGTAGCATTAGTCCCTTTCCTAGGAAAACCAGGTTAAGACACTTTTCTCATTGAATAAAGCATTGGAATTAATTTCTTTCTTCCCATCCGGTGTCTTAGACATATCTTGTGGGTAGGTTTGTCTAGGTTTAGGTAGGAAACTTAACTGATGTATTTTATTGGCAGGGGATGTTTATTTCTGGAAAGACTGTCACATGAACTACAGCGATCCTTTTCCTTCACAAGAAAGGGATAGTAAGGTCACAGAAAGCACTTTCTAACTGATTAATTGGCAAAGTCAGCTTGAACTAAATCACCTAAATGTTTACGAGAAGGACTTAGTAGTTTTTATACACCCGTCCTAAACCACTTGCCTAGACCTTAAAGTGTCAGGAAGCTGTTGCATAGTTGGTGTGTTTAACACTGATTGTTATATTTAAGTAACTCTACTGAAGTTATATGATGATTATTTTTTTTTTGCATTCCTGAAAGATTTTTAAATTCTGTATCGTTGTTTAGTAAGAACAAATACTGCTTGTTGGTATCTAGAAGACTTGTATTTCCATACAATTGTCAAGCTAAGAAAATTCTGTCTTTGTACAGGTAACCTTGTATCACTTGCTGAAGCTTTTTCAATCTGATACCAATGCCATCCTGGGAAAGAAAACTGTGGTTTCTGAATTCTATGATGAAATGGTATGTAAATTTTTAATGTAATCCTCACTTTATTTTGAAGAGTGTTAGTGATACCATGTATTTTTCTCCTTTCTTAGATATTTCAAGATCCTACTGCAATGATGCAGCAGCTGCTAACAACATCTCGTCAGCTGACACTGGGTGCTTATAAGCATGAAACAGAGTGTAAGTTGAAAATTAAATTATTTTTATTTTAGAAGTAAACAATAGTTGGTTTTGCTTTTAGTGTTTTGGGGTGTTTCCCTCCCCCCCCGCCCCAGGATTTGACAGTCCAATGGATCTGGATGCTGCTAAAAAGCGGTATTTTTCCAGTAAATTAGCTTCAACTTTTGCAAAGGTACTAATACTTATTTGAAAAAAATTAAGATTTTTCTGAAGTGTATGCCTGCTGGAAAAAAAAAGAAATTAAGAATTACTCAGTAGGAAGAGTGATGGCACAATCTGTGTCATCTTAAAGTCTTTGAAGTGAGCTAAAACAGAGAATAAATTAAGGCCGGTGTATTTGTGATAAAGTTGTGTTCAGCTCATCGGGATGTTAACTACAAGCAAAGATCACATTTTAAGCACTGAAATATGGAACAATTAGTACAGGTTTAGTCAAAGCAGCAGCCCTTTTAGGATAGGTCCTGAAAGCTCTTCCTATCTTTTTTCCTTCTGTCTAATTCTTTAACTGTAGGTCATTTCATAACTTACTTCTTCAGTATAGCTTAATGTTCTTTGCATCTTTATCTAATCTGTCTTTAAATATAAACCAGAATATTAAGAGAATTAAATAAAACGTCGATTCATAAAATATAATGCATTTAGTGATGGTTCCTCTTCTGATCTTCTGAATTCCATCTCTTATCTTCTACTCTCAGAAAGCAGATGGAATATTTATTGAGCCCAAATCCTACCTTCTTAGTTACAAACTGTAATGGTGTTGTAGTCCAGCTCCCCTGGCCTTTGGCTTATCTGTATATTCCCCTGACAACAAATGTCAGGTGTTTTTAGACAGTGAATACCTAGAGCTCGGAGTGGTCTCTGTGAGTTTGAAGCTGTACAAAGTTAGGCTTCCCATTTGCCTTCTGTCTGTCCGGGTGCAGGGACATGGGAGCCGCTTCTATTTTCTGCCTCAGTTTAGCCTGTCTTGAGGTGGATTTTTGTTATATTGCACGTTGTTACACTTTACGTGTAGAAAATGTTTAATAATATGAATCATAAAAAAAATTCTTGTCCAAATTTAAACTTTTCTCAAAATTGTTGTATGTGTCTCCTGGGTATAGACTAAATTTTTTGTGGTTTTTTATTGTTTATTTGTTTAAAATGTGCTACTGAAACAGATAAAAATGAAGACTTTTTTTTTTTTTTTCCACTGGCCACAATTATGTAATATATGGGATCTGAAGGGATGTCCATGGCCTCCATTGATTTGCTGGCTTTACCAGCTTTGTCCAAAAACTTGTGAACAAATAAAAAAAAAATAATTAGGGCATATCAATAAACCAGATTGAGCTGCCCCAATGTCAGATATTCATAAGAGTGAAGGCAGCATCACTAAATCTTTTAGATTCATAGAATTAAACTCTGGTGAGACAGAGAGTAGAAATGTTTACAGTCCATGGAAAAGGAATGACAGAACAGTTGAGGTGTGAAGGCATCTCTGGAGCTCATCTTGTCCCAATCCCTGCTCAAGCATGAGTCATCTAGAGCTGTTTGCTCAGGACCATGTCCAGGTCGGTTCTGAATATCTCTATGGATGGAGACTCCCCAGCCTCCCTGGGCAACCGGTGCCAGTGCTCGGTCACCCTCACGGTACAAAAAAATTTCCTGATGTTCAGAGAGAACCTGCTGTGTTTGAGTTTGTGCTCACGGCCTCACGCACCATCACTGGGCACCATGTATAAATTACTTGTAATTCTCTGTAATCCAGTTTATTTGCTGTCGCCATGTCAGGTTTTGTTTTTTTTTTCTCCCACTTAAAGTAAGTCTGGGAAATGATTTAGTGAATTATGTCACTCCAGCCACAAAACTGATGGCTTGAATAAGGCCACAAAACAAGCTTTCTTTTCTTTTTTAATTCCAGGTTTTTATTTGGATGTGATTTTGACTACGGTCATTGAATCTCTACGGCTTACAGTAATAGATTTCTTTTCAGAACACACACCATCCAAATTACTGTTGCAATTAAAAAAAAAAAAAAATTACAACTTTTCATGGTACTTACAATATTTACTTTTCTTTCTCACCACCACAGTTGCAGATCTTGAAGTAAAAACCAGGGAAAAACTGGAAGCTGCCAAAAAGAAAACTAGTTTTGAAATTGCTGAGCTTAAAGAAAGACTAAAAGCAAGTCGGGAAACCATCAACTGTTTAAAGAACGAAATCAGAAAGCTTGAAGAAGATGATCAGTCTAAAGATATGTGACCAATGTTGACTTGATGAAGAGCCTGTACTGAAAACGGAAGGACTTCAGTCACGGAATTCAAGGTGTTCTCCTCAGTTCTGTAACAGACTCTGTGAATTTCACTTGCAAATGATTGAAGTAAGTGGAGATTGACTTCATAAATGGAAAAAGAAAGAAAGAATATATCCTTTTTTTATAGTTAAGATCTGTGGGTACTTAACGACTTATTTCAAGTAGAAGGAGTCTTAGAGACCAGACTACTACTTTGTTTGTTTTTTTTTTTAAAGAGCTGCTTTGAGTGGTGTATGAAAACTTTGTATTAAGTCTTGTATTAGTTCAACGTGATTTTAAAAAATGATGTTTACTTTTTTAACTTGCTTTTTCTACTGGCTGTTTAGAGATGCATCTTTAAAGTTGAAAATAAAATATGCGGTTTTTTATTTTAATATTTTTTGTGTATGCAAGTTGCTCAAATCTGGTTACAGTGTTTTCTGCCTGTTATTAGCACAGTGAAAAAAACTTTCTGAAAACAGGATTTTAATAACTTGTATACCTATAGATAAGAGTTTCTAGCCTGTCTGCTTTAACACTTCTAAATGCATCAATTATACAAGTTATGCTCAGAAGCAGGAAATTATTCCACTCCTGTTTTGTAGAAGTTTCTTTAATATTTGTACTGTACTGTGGTCAGTTCATCAGACGTTGTCTCTGTTCCTTCAGTGTGGGATCTCTCCCACAGGAGACAGTCCTCCACGAACTCCGATGTGGGTCCTTCCCATGGGCTGCAGGTGGGTATCTGCTCCACCATTAACCTCCATGGGCCGCAGGGGGACAGCCTGCCTCACCATGGTCTTCACCACAGGCTGCAGGGGAATCTCTGCTCCATCACCTGGAGCACCTTCTTCACTGCCCTTGGTGTCTGCAGGGTCGTTGCTCTCACATATTCTTACTCCTCTCTCCAGCTGCAATTGCTGTTGCACAGGTTTTTTTCCTCCTTCTCGCATATGTTACCACAGAGGGGCTACCGCTGTCACTGATGGGCTCAGCAGCAGGTCCGTCTGTGGAGCCGGCTGATATTGGCTCTGTCGGACACGGGGGAAGCTTCTAGCAGCTTCTCATAGATGCCACCCCTGTAGCCCCCACTACCAAAACCTTGCCACACAAACCCAGTACGTATTCTCAAGTAACTAGCAACTGTTCCCCCTGAAAAATCAGTACGTGGTCTTTTGCCTGTAACACCTCCTGTCTGTGCTCAGCAGCTACTGCGGATAGACACCAGGAAGAGTATCTCCTGCTTTGCAAAGGTCCTTACTGTGTTCTGTGTTTTCATTAGAAAGTGCTTTCTTCAGATGTTGAGAAAGCAATTGAGCCCTGTATTAGGCAGTAATTAAACTGGAAAAAGTTCATGAGAATTAACTGGGTTAGAATTTTGGCTTGAAAATAAATGTGGAAAACTCTGACTTTCCTGCATTTGAGAAGCTGTCACAACCTTCTCTACAGGCAACTGTATGGCTCTCAGTGAATGCATAGGAGTCCACTGGTGCCCAGTGACAGGACAAGAGGAAATGGGCACAAACTTGTACGTAAGAAGTTCTATCTAAATATGAGGAGGAACTTCACTTTGAGGGTGGCAGAGCACTGGAACAGGCTGCCCAGAGAGGTGGTGGAGTCTCTGTCTCTGGAGACATTCAAAACTCCCCTGGACACATTCCTGTGCAACCTGCTCTAGGTGGACGTGCTTTGGCAGGGGGGTTGGACTAGATGATCTCCAGAGGTCCCTTCCAACCCTGTATCATTCTGTGATTCTGTGTTTGGGCCTACGTGTGGGCCCGTTAGGAGTTGTTGATACAGCGTGTGTACACAGGAAATGTACAGTATTGGGTTGACTTTGTAGGCTGTATCCTTTCCAAAGTTACTAGAACTGAAAGGGGGGGGAGCACCTAGGGATACAGCTGCATCTGACCTCCAGTGCCTCGCAGAAGTAAAAACCCAAACACTGCCCTCCCCTTTATTTTGGCAGCCCTAAGGAAGATGTGATTCCAGACAAATAGTTACAGTTTGCGCTTGCCAGGGGTGCTAACTGAAATGCCAGCTGTTTATATTGCTGAGACTGACTTTAGACTGTGGTTTCATCCCCAGTTATAACTGTGAAACACAGATGTATTTAAATTTGCTTTGTAGGGGAGGGGGGGAAATACACCCGTCATTGTGCTGTAGGCAGAGTTTGGTATCACTGAATTGCACGGTGATTTGTCCAATTGCCTACACTGAAGCTTTAGGCTCCCCGCAAAGTAACTCTTTGGTAGGTAAAGATAAAACACGGTTTATCTCAGTTTATATGCTTACTGTTATCAATTTTACCAATGAGGAATGTTTACTTCAGGTGCCACCCGTGCAAAACTGGTAGTTACTGTCATTGCTGCTTCCGCTAGAAAGACTTGGTGGTTTTAAGTATTTTAGCTAAGACACTTTAATAGTCATCACAGTAATTTCAGACACTGACTGCTTACTGACTTACTACCCAGCACTATTTAGCACTAGTCCTCTTTTTTCACCTAGCTCCGCCTCATGTAACTTCTTTCTTTCCTTTGGGTTTGGCCCACGGTATTTTCCAGTTAGACTCCAAAGCTGTACAAGGCTGTGCCCAGGAGATGTCTCCTCACAGGTGCCATTATCTCACAGGAGATGTGTGAATACCCTTAATTCAAAGATTTGCTTGAGAATTTCTGTGGTTAGTAGGGATGGGGCTGGAAGGAACATTAAGTCACCCTGTTCCTTTTCTTTCCAGACGGATACTGGTAATAACACCAACCTGAACACACTTGTGCTTCTTATGCATTTAATCCCTACTAAATACATCAGTGTTTGTTTGCTTCTTAATGGGAATACAGATTTAAGAGCATTTCAGGTTGTTTTCAGGCATCGGGTGTCTGTTTTCCAAACACCAGGTGGCAGGTGTGTCCAAAATATTCTCCGGTCTCAACTGCGTTTAATTCCTGAGATTTTGGCAGTTCTGCAGGCGCTTTGGTTGATCGCGTTTGCTCTGAGACTTGATTGTCTGATTAGACAACTTGTGTGTGTTTCTGCAGAAGGTGGCCAAATCATCCCTTGCACGTTATGAAACTGTTCAGCAGCCTCGGGAGCAAATGCAGTGTGCTGTGCTGGGAAGCTAAAAAAAAAGGTGTGAAAGTTTGTTTGCAATTTTTCTTTATTTGGCAAGGAAAGCAGCTTTCCAAATACAGATCTCTGAGATTATTTTTAGTCGTTTGTTGTTTTTTTTTTTTTCTTTTTCAGGCTAAGATTGTGTGACAATAGGAATAACGAAACATAACTGAGGTACTCTACTGGACTGCAATTGCTTGCGCTCAACTGCAGGTGCAAAATGACAGGATTTTCCCCAAGTAAAAGTGATTACTTTTTTAAACTTCATGTTAATAAATAAGCTTCTTTGACTACTTACTGCTTAATGAATACTACGAATGAACCTTTGGCTTCCAAGTATGTCTAAACTTTTAATTTCCCTGAACACAGCAGGGAAGAACGGCTTAACCTAAGGGGAAGAACAGAGAATTAGGATGGTAAAAAAAGAATAGCAACAATGAGAAATTCTAGTTACATACGCATCATGATATAATTAGTTGGGATTTATTTTAACGTTAATTTATGATGCATTTATACTATTTCCTTTTTTAAACGTTTTAAACTAGAACATGAAATTATGTAAGTTTCTAGTGAAAGTCTTGCCTATGCAAATAGCTAATACACATCCAAAATTAAAATTTACATTTCAATTTCCATGGGAAAAACCTCTTGAATGGCTAGTGATTAGGCCACAAAAAGAACTCATTAGCACTGGAATATGCAGTATTTGTCCTACTCCCTCCCTGATAATTACTATACTTTAGGTGTTAAGCAAGTGGTTGGCTCTTCTTATTCCCACAGTTGTAGAGAATTCTGTACTTTAGGACAGAAATAAACTTCATCTGACCTACTGGCTTCTGCTTTGTGAATACTTTTACCTGAAGTGATCAATAACTTTTTCTTCCATGTCTAATTCTGGCAAATCTCCCATTTTTTCACTCCACAATTCAGCTTTATCTCCAATAGCATATCTCACTTAACATCTGATCTAGAATGCTATTAAAATAGGTGGTGGAACATGAAGTTTCTCAGTGAACCATTCTAGGATCTTTATTCACAGGATTGAGAAACAAGACATATGGCTAAGAAAGGTCATCTTCACCTGCTGAGTTGATCAGACAAAACCGCACCTTTAATGACTCCAAACAAAAGACTTGAAATCATTTCACAGTTAAATCAGTTTCTAAACTTGCATCATTAAGCTCGAGCACGTTGGGTAAATACAGGTATTAAGAATTGGCTAAAATAACAAGGTTTATGCCTCTGCATGTAACAAGGGCAACAGCTTTTGCACTTAAAATTTGGAGAACAAATTGTGCTGCAGCCCTCTGCTGTTCCCTCTGCTGAGTCTGTTGAGTGTAGCAGGGCCCAGCGTGTGGCTCCTTTTTTCTGTAATGTTTATTACAGCAAGAATTAATCCAGGTCATTTTTGCATTAATCACAGCCCTGATTAGAGTGATAACTATTTCCCACCTAAAGCTCCATTCAGTCCCTAAGCTACTTGGACTCTGGTTCATAGGGAATATGGAGAACCTTGAAAAGTTCGGTTTGAGGGGCTTGCAGTTCACTTTTTGGTGCTATTTCCTGGTTTCTATATGGAAGTCTGTGTAGTATTTAAAGCATTTAATCCGTAAACTAAATATTCCCGAGGAAGACTGAATCTGTATCTCACAGTTTCAGAAGTTCTTAACCATGAGGTCATGAGAGTGCTCTCCATCGCTGCTGTTCTCAGTGAGCTCAGCTCTGCAAGACTTCTCTAGGACTGGACAGGGAACAGGCAAAGGAAAACCATAACCTCACTTGGTAATTAGGGTATTGGAGAAAACAAATTGAGTGCTTTTTTTCAAGCTGAATAAAGCCACCAACTCAGAAAAGGGTTAGATCATTAGTAAATGAACAAATGAACATGTTTAAATGAGAGGGAATTAATTTCCCATTACCTTCAGAAGTTACACACCTTTTTAGTGATTGTAGAAGAAATGCACATAGTGGACAAATTGGAACTTTTTTTTTTTTCCCCCTACTTGCTAGAGGTTAGGCACATTTGCATGGGGAGGCAAGACACAGGACAGGCACTTAAACTAGACAGGCTGGACTCCACCACCCTCCCACGTAGCGTTCGGAAATGATCAAAGCATCCACTGCTTTGCAAAGCTTTGTGGTTACCCTGAATCTTCCTTTTTTTAGTCCTTATCAGCAACAGCCAGGAACTGCAGAGCTGGATGAACAGGGGCATTGCCCTGGGTCACTGACAGAGCGCCGTGGGCAATGGCAGAGGGCAAAAGCAACTTGGTACAGACTCACCTGCCAGGTCTGCGAGTCAGCATCCGGCTGCTGCTCTTGGGTAGGAGCTTGTACTCTTTGAGCATCTCATCACCCATGAGTTTGCTAGTCTTCTTTCCTGCTGGATTCGTTCTACAGCCAGGAGTCTGCGATTTCAAACAGCTAACACAGTCTAGCTGAATTTAAAATAAGCTGTGTTTTGAGCCTTGCTTACTTTTTACGAATGAACAAGCAGTGAGTCTTAGTCCTTGTGCATTTCCTGAGGACAGAGAAGATAGATTTCTAATGCTGTGAATCCTTTTTAGTGTTTGGCTTTTTCCCCCTCAAGGATAAAAGGCAGAAACAAAGTCATTACTGTAAAGATGATAATTTGTATGAGTTTCAATGTTACTTTTTTGAAACAGATTGAAACAGTATGTGTATTTTAAAGTGGAAAAGCAGTAAAACCTTTCATAGTTTCATTATCTGAAAAGTGAAATTTAATGAAAGCTTCTTCATAGTCTAATCTGACCCCATATGGTACTGAACGCTTGCACGTGCCTCTGCATTTGAAGATGGAAATGTTTAGCACTTCACTAAATAAACCTGATCTTCAGTCCTTGTGAGGTCATTTGGTTTCAATCAGACCTCTGGTGAATGAAGGTAATAAATCAGTAAATGAAGAAGCCACATTTTCATAGTAGAAGGCCCACTTGAGAAAATGGCCACTTCAGTAACGCTTTATATTTCATGATAGTTAGACTTCACAGCAATCCTTTACAAGCATTAAGCTAAAGCTTTTGGAAGTCTGATAGATGCCTACACATAAATTTAAACAAACCATTTGTTCTTTGTTCTCACAGAATCACAGAATAACATGGGGTTGGAAGGGACCTCTGGCGATCATCTAGTCCAACCCCCCTGCCAAAGCACGTCCACCTAGAGCAGGTTGCACAGGAACGTGTCCAGGCTGGTTTTGAATCTCTCCAGAGACAGAGACTCTCTGCTCTCTGGGCAGCCTGTTCCAGTGCTCTGCCACCCTCAAAGTGAAGAAGTTCCTCCTCATTCTTTCATCACCTAGACATTGCTACCATACGCCCTCTTGTTGACTTTGCAATAAAATTATTTTCTTGCTGCGTATTTTCTACATTTGCCCAAAGATTTGCCCTTTATAAGTTCCATCTCTCTCCTCAGTTCTGTGCTACAGGTCCTTCACCACTCAACAAGGAGCACTAAAGACAAATGATCTTTAAGACAAAAAGCAAAGCATAACTTGTTTTTGCTGCTGCTGTTACTTCCAGAGCTTTATCTGACACTGCTGCCACAGAGCCTTACCTAAACCTAGAGCTAGTTTGTGTGACAACTCTGAATACATTTTGTCCATACACAAGTATGTTGAACTTGGGTAGCGGCCATTATACCTGTGTCAGCTCTCTATGGTCTTGTGTAAAAATACCCAAAAAACCCCAAACCCCTTTGGCTAAACCTCTGTTATGGTGTCCCTGATAAAAAAAAAAAAAAGAAAAAAAAAATTGCTGATCTACAGTAGTTTAATAATAGTAACAGTTTATAAACTGCATCTAAAGCTAAATAATTGACGCACTGTGTCAGACACTTACTTGTTATCATTACAGTTTTGGTTGGAATTTCTGCTTAAAAAAACCCCACCACTAAATAAATCAACTCAGTTACTTGGGTGCCTTCTGATCTCTTTACTACTCTGTAGTCATATCTGTTTTTCGAGGACTGACTGTGGTTTATCCCACTTGGACTAGAATTGCATCCAAACTAACTTCAGTAAAGACACTTTGTAATTGCGAAGCAGAACTGGATTTGAAATAACATTCTCATGATCAAAGATTCTAAGAAGCTTTTGTAGTAATTGGAGAATAACAACTATATAAAATGTGTTTGCTTCTCATATTTAAATTAAGCATAAAGATAAAATGCATGAGAGGCTTATTAAATGAACATATAGATACTGCATCTGATAAGATCAAAGCAATTGAGTGGGATTTTAATTTAGGCATTTGACTGACTTTGTCTAAAAAAAAATGTTTTTGAAGTAATGCTGGCCTTGTTCCATAATATCTGAGAGGTTCACTCAGTTGTGGATTGCTCCACTGGGCTATTCCCTCCACTGCTGATATATTATTATTTATATCATATCCTGAGAACACTGTACATGCAAAATGCGCAGGCAGAGTTCCAGGCCTGAAGGCCTTCAATCTAAATGGGCAATATAGGATGGGTGGTATAATAAATTGCAGTTCTTGACTTGAACTGTAAGCAATGTCTTTCAGCTCTAAAATTATACCCTTCATCCACTTTGAACTGAAGAAGCATTCAGTTCTCATCCTGTGGCAACACAACTCACTCTGATTATAGTGGGTAAGTGAAGCGACTGCTGCCCTTGGGTTTTACCATCTTTAACAAAATAGGCTGCTTTTAAAGAATTAGTATTCCTGCAAGTCACTTGCATGAAAATTGTTCTTATGGTTTTAAAAAAGGAGAGATGGAAATAAAACTTGAGCCAAAATCTGACTCCGAAAATCTCCTGTTTTTATCAAAAAGCCTTTGATTTGAGGGTTGGAGTGGGAATACAGTTGTGTGGTACAGAACTAAGTAGCCTTGGGAAGAAAACTCAAGAACAAAAGCTTTCAGCATCTTGCTTCATCACTTTGACAAAATAAGCCTGTATCTGCCAGTTGTGAATGAAGAACAAAACATACCAAATACTTTGGGCTGCTTCATGGAGGTTTGCACTGACAAGCGGGTCTTAAATAAGGCCAGAGGCAGCCTGCCCCAAGCTCTAACACAGAGAGCAACTATTTGAACATCTCAGGAAAGGCCAAGGTATGAGAGAGAGAGAAGGAAAAATCCATCCAAGATCATCTATAGTTCCCAATTACCAATTTGTTTCTTCTGTCACAATGAAGCTCCCTTCCATGAGGGTGGCTGAAGCTCTCTTAGCATCAGAATGAACTTCCTCAAGACTCAGCAACTTTTCTCACTTCATCTTAAAGATCTATTTCTTTGGAGTTGTTTAATATAAACACAAGCTATTTTTTTAAATGCTTCATTAAAGCAAAAACTGTTCTGTCGTCTTCCCCTCCTCCTCCTAAGGGGCACTATGCAATAGCAATTGGGACAAATACCTCTCTATAGTAGCTAGTCCCACCTGAATCCAGCTGCTTTGGAAAAATTCCATGAATGGGACATCCTTGGTCTCTGTCCTTCAGATTTTCCCTATACTTGTTTGTGTGTGAGAGAATAGTGTTGGTATATATTTTCATTCTGTCCCTGATTTGGCTTAAAATATATGCTATTACATGTAATTGAAGGGAAATCTAATTATTTCTGCTTAAAATACCATTAAATTAACAAGTCTGCTTTTATTTCCCCTGTTTCAAGCAATTATGTAGTTTGCTTCTACCAGCTTTATGTGTGAATTTGGGCAGTCCTAAAAGTGAGAAATAATACGCTGGCTACAAAATGAGGCACTGCAAAAGCAGCTTTATATTCCATTTACCAATAATTCTGCTTTGCCATACTTCATCTTTTCTTCATCTATGCCTCTTCTGAGGGAACATGCCCAAAATTATCTCACAGACTTTTATGTTGGCTGTCTCAGCTCTCAATTTAAAAGTAATTTTTTCAAGGGCTGGAGTGGTTCCTTACCTTGGATGGCCCATTGCCCTCACTTAGTGGTTTCTACCCACATGGTAAGAAGGTTTTCACTTTCCTGAAGAAGTCCACTCCTAATATACTGGGGATAAATGAAAAAAAAACTCTCTCATTTCTGGTTTCATTCTCTTAAAGCGTCAGACTTCATAAGCTGAGCCTTCCCCCAAGCAGGGGCGAGACCCTAAGAGAAGGGTAGGTGTTACCTTTCACAGTCCTCTGATTTTCATCCCTCCGTATAAATCACGGCGCTCAGTTACCCCACTCACTTCAAGATTTTGGAGTACGTGGGACAAAGGTACCTGAATGAAGGAGAGTGAAGCCTGCTGTACCAGTGTTCAGAACTGTTGATCTTGCACTTTCTCTGACCACTGCTTTCACTAACAAATTATGATTAAGAGGCAGGAAAGAAGAGTATTCCTGCCAGTGTGAGCTTGGGTTCCCTCTGCAGAATTCCTGCTGAGCAGGCAGAGTTGTTTTGGAAGATGGAAAGAGTGTGTGTTTCACTGTTTTTAAACGTGACAATTTGACTTCAGAGATGCTTTTATTTCCTGCATGAAGGAATATATCCACCCTAGAGAAACTGTGACTCAAGGTCACTGTGGGTCCAATTTGCTTCACTATTTACATCAAAGTTAATTTGAAGTAATGTATTTTATCTTTTCCACTCCAGATAGGAAAAACACTGGATGAAAAACACTGAATTTTGCTACGTCACATCAATTACTGCTAGGGGAAAAAATCCAGGTTACAACTTTAAATGTTCTTCCTAAGAACACCAAAAGACAATTTTTTTGAAAAAGCCAGGGTATCTCTCTCACTGCACAGGACACAATAACTTGTGTGTTAGAGAAAAGAGTTTCAGAAAGGCAGATACATAACTCTGGTATGTAAAGTAGATTAGACTTTTCCATTAAAGACCATTTCCCAAAGACAATTCAGTCATTCTGCTAACCACAATGTCCCTTAGTTATGCAAATGACCAAGCAGAGCAGCGATTATCTGCCTATGCCAGTGCAGGTCTTCCCACCACTGATGGTTTTTTTGAAAGTAGCTGCTGCACCTACAGGCACCGGCTCCCCTCAATGTCATTTTAGCTATCTCTGAGCATGAAAAAAAAAAAGTTTATTTAAATGTAGTACTGGAACCTGGAATGATTAATCCATCCATTCATGAAAAGCATCAAAAAGATACCTTGAAGGTTTTACAAAAACATTCTCTAAGTCATTCTCTAAGCTGGTGGCAAAATACATACCAGTAACAGCTTTTCTAGTAAAAGTTTACATCAATTTGCCAGTTTTCTTTTCTCACAGTCTCAGATCCTACATGTTGCCATGCTATGGCCAGACTTTCTGCTACTGCAATGCTTTTCTTGACCGGAAACTGTAGCAGGACATACTCTTGTAAGGATGCAAGCTCAAGGAAAAAGTAGTGTTATTTTTAACATTTTCTCTCTAGTAGTCATCATTCATAACTTAGAACATACATTGTGAAAAAACTGAGAAAACCATTGATTGATTTAAATCTGCCTTAATTTTTTACCAAAGGCAAAAACTCCACACACTGGTGCTTAATCATACTTTGCATCATGTACAAGCATGCAGTTTTCCATACAAATTCCATAAGGTGTTTAATCTGCTATTGCAAAAATACTTATTTGCATACAATCACACCCTGCTGTGGTTTTAAATGTTTTCTGAGAATACATTTTGAGCCTATTATCTTAACCTCACTGCCTTTCTACCCACATATAGACTAGCAGACATGCAAACCCTTTAATTTTTATTCAGGCCTGACTGCAATTAAGTTGAAGTGCATCTGCTCTTTAAAACTATAGGACTCAGCTTATTCCATAAGTATTGTTGGTGAATACACTGTCGTTCAGCTGCTGAGCTGTAGCATAGTCTGCCTCTTGCAAATAAAAGTTCTTATTACAGGAGAAAACTGTGATGGGCAGTTTGGGGTATTTTTATAGTCTGAATTGTTTGTTCATACCCATGCCACGCCTGCCAGCTGTTGAACAGAAACAGTCAGTCACACACAGCACTATCTTATCTCTCAAAAATCTTAACCCAAATACCAAGAAGCACTGACCCTCGTTAGAGAAACCAAGACAAAGGAGAACATCTTTTTACCATCTTTCTTGTTGGATACAGGTTTGACCCAGATGCAGAGAATATGCACTTGGACAATCACATCATGTGAACGGCAGCACATGCTGTGCTAGGTGTACTCTTCCCCACCATTCAGCATCTGACAAACTAATTATATATCATTTGTTTAAATAAGACATTGGAAGTAAAAAGCAAAAACTGTAAGAGTGGGCAACAGTACTGTTGGCTGACTCCTGACTATGGCTGCACCCTGAAAAATACCTCCTCTTCTTGATGTATTTTTACAAAGTATTTTAATGACCACTGTGAAGCCACTAGACAGAAAGTACCACAGCTGACTCTTGCTTTATGGCAAATCCAAAGCATCTTGTCCTTACGATGTCCTTGCACTGAGTTCTAATGTTAACCCAGTTAGCCCAGACCAAATATATTCCACTCTTGTTAATTAATGTACCATATGGAATAATATATAGTCAGGGCACAAGCACATGGTAAGAACCTATCTTAAGAAGACAAAACCACATAGGTTGCAGTGGGCCTCAGGAGGCCACCAAAGACTACCTACTGCTCAAAGCAGGGCCAGTTAGAGCAGATTGCTCAGGACAACGTCTAGTCAAGCTTTGAGAACCTGCCAGGAAGGAGGTAGCACAAGCTCTCTGGGAAACTTTTTCCAATATTTGACTACCTTCACGGTAAAAATAAATAAGTCAGTCAGTCAATCAATCAATCAATCAATCAATCAATCTCTGTTTCTAAGCAGAGTTTCCCATATTGCAACTTGTGTCCATTCCCTCTTAATGTATCGCTCTCTATCTGAGAAGCATCTGGCTTGGTCTTCCATGCAAACAACAGCAGTAAGCTCTTGCCTTAGCCATCTTCTTAAGACTGAGCAATCTCAGTTCCCTCAGCCTTATACAACGCACCGTTTTCCAGTCCCCTGACCATCTGGACATCTCTCTCCTCTATTAGCCGCAAAATGGCCACACTGCATCAGACCATGCAGTTATGCCCAACTCACTTCTGGTCTTAATGACCAGGACTGAACAGTCTGGAAGAGAATATAAAGAACAAGTCAGGTATAGCACAATCCTTCTTGATATATAATCAGTAAATCATTGGTTAGGGAAAACCTGAACCAAAGGCCACTGTATTCCATTCCATTTACTAGCTGCCAATGCACTGCTTCCCTCTTGAGTTTAATCTGTTTTCAAAAATAATGATAGCTTTAGCTTCCACATTTCTGGAAGCAGTGACCTCTATACTTTAGTTCTGCAGCATCTGAAAAAACGACTACCTCTTGGTTGTTTTAAACCTGCTGTCCATGATTTCCCCTGTGTGCCCATTTACTAGAATAAATCAATGACAGCTCCCTACCTTCTCTCCACAAGTCACCATTTTATATAACTGAATTATCTTCCCTCAGTCACCCAGGCGTTGTCACTTTTGTCTTTTTCAAATTGAAAAGTCCAAGTGTTGGTAGTCATGTTTTAAATAGAAACCATTCTCTGTTTTGCTATTATTTTCTACCTCTACCTTCTTTCTGACTCAAGAAACCACAGCTTCATACTGTTCTTTAGATATGGCCACACCACTGATCTACACAAAGATGTCACAACACTTTCTGCTTCATTCTGTCTTCCTTTTCTAGTAATTCCTGGTATTTTTGATGTGGAAATTAAGTTTCCAAAGAATTAGTGATAGAGGCTCTAAGAACTCCTTCCACAGCAGTAACAGCACATGTAGAACCTACCACTAGGCACATGTAATTAAGATTGGGCTTGCCTGTATGCATTACCTTACATTTACTGAGACTGAATTTCAATTCCTAGTTTAACACTCATGCTGCACAATGAGATCCTTTTGCAACTCCTTGCTGTCAGCTTCACACTCCACTACTGTAAAGGATTTTTCAGCAGCAGCAAATTGTGCTGCTTCCTTACGCACTCTCTTTCCAAGACCATTTCTGAATATGCTAAAGAGTGCAGGTCCCAGCATGACTCCCTGTGGGAGTCCAATCGTAACTCTTCCATAGTGTAAAAAAATGACTATTTATTGCTACCCCCTTAACTCTTCTCTTCCAGCTAGTTACTAATTCACAAGACAGCCTTACTTCCTAACCTATCAATCACAGCTAATGTTCTTTAGCAGCACCAGCGAGGGACTGTGCTAAAAGCTCTTTTGAAATCACTACAATGAATGTATCACCCTGGTTTATCAGTTTCTTGTTCGTCACAGAACTTCATAATTATGACAAAGCTTCTCTATCTACAAAAACCCATGTTGATTTTTCCGTAGTCTGACGCCTTTGTCTGTATGCTGAAGCCTCACCCCAGCTCTCTGTCACCGATTTGCTTGCGTGACCTGAGACAAGTCTTGATGACTACACCAGTATGAGGACTCAGATGCTGAAAATGAACACTTACGATCCTTAAATCCAAAATGACTGTCTTCAAAATTCTCATCCAGTTGCTTTCCAGCTATGGAGGTGCTTACATTCCATAAATTCCTATTTCATTGAGGTTCCCAAAACGTCTCTGACTGCTTTTTTAACTTCCCAGCAAGCTAACTCTACTCCTAAAGGTCCAGCCCAGACAGTCACAACTAAACTATTTCGGTAGCTATAACCATATGATGGTTATAGCACACCCTGAGTGAAGGAAAATGTTAATTTATATGTTCACAGATGGAGGATGAAACCAAACCCAGGCCCCTGACAAGCAGAGTTTCGGGGTTTCTAATCACTGAATTATAGGAAAAGGACAGGATGGTTTCTCCCACCCCTTAAATGTTCACGTCCTGTACAAAGGGGCCCCCTTAGGCATCTAACATGAAAGAGTTTACTGAAGTGACTCCAAGTAGAGCAAGCAGCTCCTTCCAACTCAGTTTTGCGGATGTTGAGAGACACACTTGTACGTTTTGCAGCTGTACTTGCTTACCTGCTCTGCCTCTGCATTGAAATATCTCCCAAGGAGCTGTGTTGGCAAAATGGACTATTTGTCAGTGTCCTGGTAATGAACTTGCAGTGTGGACCTAACAACATTCCTGAACTAGCACTATAGAGGCTGAGGCAAAGGCACATAGCTCGTCTGCCACTTTTCCAATAGCAATCATAATACCCGCTTGTAGGACACAACAGACACAAGCCCATCACCTTACAAGATTCTTTGGCACGGTGACTTCAGTCACACAAATATCACTGGCCTTTCACAGTGAAAAGTTTAGCCAGCTTCCTGTTCAGAGTGGATCCCACGTGATCCCGTTCCTCCACTTGCATCCACCATGTACTGTATAGGAAACCTGGACAGAGAACGAGCTGTGACTGATTTTTATGCAGCAGCAAGGCTCTTCCATGTTACCTGCCACAAATTTGAGCAGTGCAGTACCAAGACCTTCTGTAGACCTAATCCACACTCCCTTGATAAGTAAAATGAAACTGTTTCTTCTCTTGCAAAGGAAACACAGAAATAATTCCACTAATGCTAAGGAAGTATCAACTAACACAATGATAAATGCCCTAAGAACACCACGGTGGTTATTCACGAAACGAATAAATAAATAAGGCAAAGGGCACTTGCTGCATGCAGAAATTTAAAATAACCAGCTGTTTTCTCCTATATGAGGCATCCATTCTGTGTCCTGAATGAAGAAAGGGCAAAATAGAAAAATACTGTATGATAGACTACTTAATTCTATCCTACTTTGTGCCCACAAGGGAGTAAAAATTATAGTTGCACAACTTGCCTAACTTTTAAAAGTCTGACATTGTGGCAATGCTCTTTGAACACTGTTTTGTATGTAGTACATAGTCAAGGGAGCACAGTTCTGAGGTCCTGAAACCGAAATACAAAGGGGTGAAGTAAGGACATAGCAGCAATCTTCACTTGGAATTTCCTTGCTTCTGTCAGCTGAAGTCAGATCTTGAACGTTATTGCAACACACTGTAGCTTTTTTGCATTTAATTAGATTTACATCCCACTTGGTTATCACAGGCTAGTTGGAAACAGACGTGTGTACATTCTGCAGTCAACACATTGATGCTCCTCCTGGGAAACAGCCAGCAAGACGCTACTGGAACTGCACGTGGCAGCCTTTGTTAAGGGAATGAAAACAGTTCAATTGGGTTAAGCAGAACATTAACTTGTGAAAACAGTTCAACTGGGTTAAGCAGAACATTAACTTGTGAGGAGAACTGAATTTGTACATAAACTTGGGAGGCCCAAAAGGCAGCTTCATTGGCAGTGATGTTTTTCAGGCTTTCAATATTCAAATGGTAAGGGACCAAATATCTAATATCTCAATGAGTAAAACACATAGCATCTCAGACAGCAAGCTCAGCCTAAATTAGGTCAGAGAAAATACCTAAGTTTAAAATTATATTTTTGAAGCTCATTGTATTACTTTTAAAAGTCTACTGACCAACTGTCACAGCGACAAGTATCCCCTCCTTCACAGTACATTACTTGGAGCTCATGGATCCTTTAACCATGTCAGTGCTGTATCTGTACGAGACAATTTATACAACAGAGGAAAACCAAATTACAATACAGCCAGCCACTTGAGGAATTCCTGAGTGACCAGGTCTGCTCTACTTTTCCCTGGATACCACAGGAATAAGAGCAGAAAGTTTGTCATATTCCTGTAGTCATTTCAGGAAAAGTTTCACTAGGTGAATTAAAATGTCCCACTGCAAGACGCCTTTATTTACTGTTGGATTTGAACGGGGTTATTTCACTTTTAACGGAAATGATGCCAACTTAACTAACGATGACCATACTTAATGAAGTATTGAACTACTGGCTCTATCTTGTACTTCCTTCTGAAAAAAGACTATTAACTTTACTGGGGAGGCATTCTTTCTGAAGAAGTGCAGGATCAGGCCATAAGTGGCTGCTATATAGCCCTTACTGTATGCAAGGGATTTATTCAATTGTGAAAACAAAAACTTCTTGATTTGATACACAAAAGCTCATTCTACTTAGCATGCCACACATGAGAGGAGGCAGAATGTAACGTGACTGGCGTTACTCTGTTATGCTAGCACACCGAGTCCAACTCTCTCTCTTTGTAAATCTGTTTTTCAGCCCCTGAAATGTTACAGACTGAATGTGTGGCTTTTTTTAAGCAAGAAGTTTTTGATACAGTGTCAAATGGAATTTGGAAAAGGGGGGGTCAGAATAAAATTACACTCTAGGTAGCCTCTTACAGCAGAGAGTGAGCTTCTGTACCACATTTCAACCAGAGACATGCTTTCACTGCTGAGTCATAAACCCCAAAAGACTGTGTTTATAATAGAGCCCTCACCTATAGCTGGGTTAGGTAGTGCCTATAGTAATATCAAAGGCCACTTATTACAAAACAAAGTGTCTGCAAAGTTCTATGATTTGTAATGAGTATGTTGCTATGGTTGTATTTTCAAGAGAAACTGTTTACTCTTCTATGTTTACTTCAAGAGTAGAATTTAGAGTTGAAACATTAAGGATGTAAACCAGTATCCATCTCCAAAAATACATCCAGGCTTCATGCTGGGGTATACACATCTCATACTGATCAGAGAAGTCTTCCTGGTCGAGAAGACAAACTATACATGAAATGTGATAGGTTCCAAAGTTCTTGGGAAGAAGAAATATAACTCCTTCACTTCAAACCCTTGAGAATTTTGTTGCCATGAATCTCTGAACAACATATGAAAGAAAACTGCAGAAATACAATGCAGAATTTGGCATTCTATTCCCCAAGAGTTTGCTCTGTGTCAGGCTGAGGCATTAAGAAAGAATACCAGATAAATAAGAGAGCACTCTCTTAATCAGATAAATCTGCTGTTAAAATGTTGTATGTGATTGCACTGCTCTCTTACAGAATTTAACACTGCCTAAATCAATGTAGATCAAGGCAAAAGCACTTGACCTGCAGAGTCCAAATTCCATGATAAAACTCACCACAAAATGTTGGTGTCATCTTGTAAGAATCCAGGAATTGGAACAAGAGGAGTCTATGAACCAACACTGAAACATTAAGACAGTGAAATGAGAACTTCTGGAAACAGAAGCTACAGTATATCTGATGTGTTTCAATTTTATTTCCTGTCCAATGATTAAGAATTTTTCCAAAATATTTATAAGACCTTCTAATTTTTAAAGAAAAAGGAAGTGTTAACCTGAAAATTTTCATTTGGGGTGAAAGTTTCATTATTAGTAGTTAATTCTCAATAGAACTAAAATTTAATACCTTTAAAGTGAATATTTAATTGGGTAAACCAGTTATGTATCAGAGAATGATGAAATATATGATTACTTTTGTTGCCTCAGAAAAGCCATGCATTTAGTGGCACCCAGTAGCCACTCTATAAGACCATGTAAAAAATGCCCAAGCAAAAAAACCAAAATGTTTAGCTACTAAAATAATAGTAGTATTTTAGCTATAGGCTAACCACTTCTGGAAGAGCTTTAAAAGTGGCAGCAGCATCTAATTTTTAAAAAGAGATAATCTGTTTTTAAGAGAGTTCTAGTGAAACAACAAAGAAGGTCTCTGACTTCAAAGTTGATCTACAGAAAGTTTATGAAGATCTAAAACAGAACTGAAGATGCCATCAAAGAACTTAAAGCAAAGTAAGCTCATTATTTGCAGAAGTCTGCAAGCTGCTATGTGATCTTTGAAAGACTAGTCATCGATACAGCATCTGGACAGAGTTGCCATAATGATTGTAGGTATGACCAGCAANTGTTGTTGGACTGTGAGTGGAAAATAGTGCTGTTACTACAATGAAAACATACTAAAACCAACCCTGATTTCTACAGTAAGTGTTGAAAAAATTGCCAACTGTGGTTTGATTTTAATAATTTTTTAGCAGCTTTTTAATTTGTGACTTTTTTGAACAGTCCTTGAATTTTTTTTAGCTTTTTTTTTTACTTGAAGTGCTAGCGACAAAGTGACATTTCATGTAATGAGAAAACAGTTTTCTGCTTAAGTTTTTTTTTTTTTTCCCCCCCTTAATGGTGTTAATGTTAGCAGTAATTCTGTACTATGAATCTGTCCTTACATCTGCTCTGCTAGCTCTACAACATATTTGTATTTAGGGGAATGAAAAACTAATTTTTTCAAGATTTATTGCTGTGTTAAAAGTGATACGGTATAAAGACACATGTGTTCAAATCCAGTAAGGATCCTGTTTTCTTGTTAAAGTCAGCAGAACTGCCAGGGAGGTTTGCTGTCTGTTTTCCTCAGTTAGCAAGTGCATTTGAAAAGAACATTAGTCTGTGCAGGCTTAAAAAGAAACCTGTGTCAGTATAAATCACCAGTTCAAGTCTAAAACCTGTAACTCCATTCTAAATGGAAAGTGATTAGAACATTATCCCTTAGATTCCCTGAGTATTTGCCTCTGTATCAAGAATGCCTGGAAAATGCTGCTTGAAACAACGCCCCAGCCGTTGTGTGTCTATCTGGTCAAATGTCTTTCCAGGGTTTTGTTCGCTTTCCAGTTCAGTGTCTTGTCTTAAATGTCGATGGTGAGTTGTAGCCATTTCTGTATAATTCTCAAAGGCAGAGTAGTTTGGAACACTTTTTCATCAGACAAGAAATTTCTGTTACAGAAAAAAAGGTTATCTTAAATTGTTGCAATGGGTAGGTGGTAGTTTGTGGAAGAATCTGTAGGAAAAGTTTCAGGAACTGGAAAAATATAATATACGGCACTTGGGAAGACTGGTTTACGGATACACGAATCTGATTCTATGCTTAATTTACACAGTTCTTGAAGTGTAATGTTAATATGTTTTATCTTTTGAATGGATGTGATTTCTTCATTAACTGGGCGAACATAACAAATTTATTTACTTGTCATGGAAATAATACCCTGCTAAATCTGACGATCCAGTAATAAATTATGTAGTTTGGAATTTAGCAAGATTATTGCTAATGGTCTGTCTGTACTCCTGCTTATGATACTTCACTGTTCAAAATTAGCTTGAAAGTAGCTATATCCATGTTTTATTAGGGGTCCCATTCTGACCTCATTGAAGTGAATTTTGTTTGCTTCTGTGACCATTGAGTGTTGTAGTTTAAGCAAAGCAACTTCTTGAATAGTGGATGAAATGAACTCCTGAGCGGAGAGGTTTGCAGGACTGCTTTAATCACCTGAACCATTGTTTAAATTCCCTGTAAATACTGAACTACAGTCAAGATAATACTTAACGTGAGTGCATTGCTTTTATTACGTGTGTGTTCTTCCTGTGCAAATATCTGAGGTGATTTAATCAGCAATATTTAAAAGAATACCTGGTGAAAGTATCATTAAGGTAGAGTAACTAATGCTGTATCTTCTTTTTATTACACAAAGAGTGAATTTGGTTAATGTAGTGAACTGGCCTCGCTTCCTGCTGCTTAGGTTTCTGGAAAAAAATTGGGACAAGGCTTAATCTTAGGAGCAAATTAATTAAACTAATCATGTTCAGCTGCTCTGGCAAGTTTAAATTGAAAATGTGGCTGTGTATGAGTTTGTTTCCACAGCATCACAAGCTGATCAAAATTGGACCTTCTGCCTTCCCAGCCTTCTTCCTCCTCTTTCTTCCTTTTGCTGGTAAGGATTGCCCCGGGAGCTGGTTCAGGAAGCTGATCTAGCTGAAAACTATCAACTTTTTTTTCTTTTTTTCAGAGTTAGTTCTTAAAAGACTCAGTGTCCTGAACCGAGTCACTGTGCAGTTGCCTACCTGCCGGTGACTGTGTGGGCAAAGAGGTGGGATGTGAGAAGAGGGAGGGGAAGAGTGGGCTGAAGGGCTGAGACTGATGTTAGGGGACTGCTGCAGCCCACTGCTTTCCATAGGCGTCCGGCTGGCATGGACCAGCTCCACCATTGAAAAACATGGTCCTGTTTGTTTCCAGCCTGCTCTGCTGCTTCCTCCTTTGTGCAGGCAAATACTTGTATGGGTCTGTGGTGAACTGGGTTGAGGTTTGAACCGGCTCGGGGGAGGGGCAGGGAGGGGAGGGTTAGGTTGAAGCTGGATCAGTTTGCTGCACAAACATTTGTGCTGGCGCAAAGATGGGGGTGGAAGCAAGCAGTAAGGGGAGCAGGGTGTGTCTGTTTCTTTTGGTGACAGTGACACATTATGCCAGTTTAAAGTATGCTCGATAGTAGCCTAATTCAGTGAGGTTAAGCTCGTAGGGTGTTGAGGGTTTGAAGACGTTGTTCAGCTATGGTTCATAGGCATATTTTACATCTAAGACCCCTTAATCCATGGCAGTGTGTCTCTGATTTCATGATGTACTTTGAAGGGATTTTGAAGGAAGAATCTGGCCTTTTGTATAGTAACTAATTTTTTTTAGTGTTTTTATTTGTTACCTACTGTTTTGTTTAGCAGTACTTAATAGGAAAAATATGCTCCTGTTTATAGCTGCTGTTCATCCATCAAATTCCTGAAACAATGTCTTTGTTCAGTGTCTATATTTAGCTTTTAAATTTAAATCAGCAAAGATAGCCATCACACTGTCCACTAAGAAAACTGCAAGGTATTTTGCAGTAATAAGTAGAATAAAAAAAAACACCCACAAACAAATGACCAAACCTATGAAAATTATGAGGCTGACCTAAGACATATATTATAACTTCAGACAGTTTCCTAGGAGGCAATGTGTGACTTCTCTTCTTAAGTAACTATTTAATCATTAGCGGTTTTCAAAATCTGCCTCAAGGCTTTCAGGTTATCACAGAAGTTGTACTCTAATGTTTCAGGATAGGGATAAGTATTGATTCCCCCCCCCCAAACATCTGTGAAAATTGTAGATACTGTATCCCCCAGCCATTTGTCTCCACTGCTGTGCCATAGAGTAACATGCTTAATGATCCTTTCCACCAAAGAAGCTGTATGCGGTGTTTCGTGATTTAGGCATCAGCAGCAGATAAATGGACTCAATCTACCTTCACTGGTCAGTTACCTTGATTAATTTTTCCTGAAGTGGGTTACTGTGCTCTCACACCATTCACTTGTGCAAGTCTATGGGTGGTAACCTCTCTTTGCTGGGTGGCAATGAGTAACTGGGCAGTAGCTACTGCTGGAAGAGATGACCTATCTGCAGCTTTTCACTGACGTTTTCTGAAACAAACGTAATGGGTTTTATTTTTGTCTGCTGCTGAATAACGTCATTTTTTATCAAAGCTATTTGAGGAGCTGTTGGCTGAAAACTGCTGTCCAGAGATGTGTAATTTCGCGCAGTATATGCAGATGTTATTTCAGTTGTGTGTAAGTTGTAAAACAGCACTCCTAATACAGCAGAGTTTGAACTTTCCTTTCTTAAGCATCATCTTTTCTTGTTGGCCCCTCTGTATAATCAGTGTTAGATGTGGACATTCTTTTTGAACTTGAACTGGTGATAAACTGGTGTGTGGTGTTTTCTCATGTAAGTATGTATGCATATAAATGTGTGTGTATATGTTATTCTTATATTCTCCAAGTATAGTGTACTCTTCAAAGCTTCCTTTGACTGCTTCTGACAGGGTGGCAACAATCATGACAATTTAGCTCACTCTTTATTGAGACCCATTTTCCTGGAGCCATGTAACTCCAGAATTTCAATCTTTCCCTCAAGCTTGAAATGACAACAGAAATAATTATCTCTTGGCTTTAATAAAAAGAACTAATAACTTATTCCTGATGTTTATACAATAAAATTTCATGATTATTGCATGTTTGGGACTGACTATATGCATTCTTTTCTAATTAGTGGAAATGGTGTGGTGATTACTGCCTGTTTCCTCCTCTTGTCTTAGAGTACTTTAATTTCATGTCTTATGCTTTCACATCCATATGTGGGGTAGTGAGATGAGAAGCTTCTTGTCACATGGGCTGTACTTAATCTGTCACTGACGTCTCGGGTGATCCTGGATAATCCCTAAATTTTTTGCCTGAATCTCAGTCGATAAAGTAGTACTAATATCTGTTAGGCGAGGTGTTCCTCTGAATTACTGCAAGCGTAAAATCGTTCTGTTGTGTGTCATTGCTGTCATCGCTGTCCATGCTGGATGGCCGCCTTCATTTACTTCAACTTCCAGAATCAGCCACAGTTACTAGACCTGCCACTTCTTCTCACAGAACTTTTTTTTTCAAAGTAAAGGTTCAGTTGGCTGTTGATAGAAACACCTCTCTGTTGGTATGTTTTTGAAGTGGGATTTTTAAAAACAGACTCCAAATGTAGGGTTTAGCTTGTCCTTTTTCCTTGTTTATGATAAATGCATATCATGACAAAAGTACTCAAATATTTCTTGCTGTTCATCTTTTTCTTGTGCCTGTGTCTGTTACTTTTCTGCTCAGGAAAATGTGATTCAGAAATGTGGTGTGAATTGTCTATGCTTGTAATAAAAGCTGAGAACTATAGGGCAGTTGGTATATCTGAGACAGGGATAGTGGTAGTTTTCCTGGACTGTACTCCAAACTCAGGAGAGACTGAGGCACCATGTTTTTACTCTGAAGAACGGACTTCTTTCCCCTGGCTTTTCTTCATAGTGATTTTGGTCCTGGCAGGGTTGAGATGCTGCTGCTGTCATTCATACAGTGGTGACGGTTACTGCAAACCACTGATCCGTTACTGTGTGCTGACTCAATGGTGAAAAGTTGCTTTAATTTCCTGCCTTTTCTAGGGTAAAATATACTCTCTATCCCGTATGCCGGTACCTGGATTCCTGATGGAAGATACAGAACTTTGATCTATCTCCCACTGGAGCTGCAGTTTAAACTGGTGTGTTGATATTTTCACTATTTTCCTGTGGCTGCTGCCAAAGAAGTTAACCTGCGTAGTAGTTCTTACCTGCTGGGATTACCTTGACACGAAGCATTTGTCTTTCAAGCAAATTTTCTTAAATGCTTTGCACAGGGATATTATCTTTTTGTGCATTAGTATGTCACCCGGCACAATATGCAGGTGGGGACATTTCATTCTTACCATAATTTAGTCGGTAAAACTGATTGTAGTAATACTGCTTGTTTAGAATCATAGAATTGGAGTATTGTGAGCTGACCCATTATGTGAACACTGGAAAGATATTCATCAGCACAATACTAGATATATTTCTGAGATGAAATGTCTTTATTTCGTGGCTTGCAAGATGTTTGACAGGGTGGAGAGTTGACTGGTTTTGCCATGCCTTAGGACAGTCTGGCATCTTTTTCCCAAATGCAGATGTTGAAGCAGTAGCTTTAAAGGGGAAACTCCCATGGTTTTTTTCCCTTGCAGAAATGCAAACTTTGGTTTCTGTGTAAAATTAAAGTGAAAAATGATCATTCTAGTGCTGTGTTCGATCTTGGTAATGATGTATCTTATGCTCAGCTTTTCTGAAATGACAGCAGGAGCTTTTTGCATAGCTGCACGGCAGAGCAAAACAGAGCTGACTGTGCAGCAGTCATCCTTCAGACATGTCTAAATTTTTCAGTCTATTTATGAGTATCAACAAACACTTTGTGCATACTTTTGCCATGCGTTGAATGCTTCTATTTTCCTTTAATTTAGCTTAAAACTAGTAATGGAATTCCTGAGGTTTCGAAAGGAATAGCTCTTGGCAAGCCTAGAGTTTTGAAACCAAAGGCAAATTAAGATACCAAGCAAACACAGGGAGGGCTACTTCTTCAGGGAAGTATGTTAAGATTCTTCCGACATCTTACAGTTTGTTGTATTTATGTTTAAAAAAAAAATTAAAATCTTTCTTTGAAATACTTCTTTAAAGTACAGCTGTTGTTATTTTTCTTTTAAAAAAAACTCTTCCTGGAACACAAGGGGACTTTTTTTCCCCCCTTGATGTCACTCAAGAAGTTTAGCCTTTTCAGCCAGCCATTAGAAACGGAGGGGGTAATACTCCTTTCTTTGTAGCTGTCTGTATTTTTCAAACTCATACAGTGATTGAAGCCTGTAATTAGACTACATATTTTATTTTAAATAAAATATGTTCTTAATTTTAAATCACTGCAATAATTGTAACTGGAAGTAGTTGTTACTATATACGTTTCAGGTGGTACAATAATACAGTTGAAAAAATTGTTTACGTTTTCAAAGTGTAGTTGTGCTTTTTATAAAGCATATAGCTAAGCTGCTTTAGCAGAGACATAAGAGGAGATACGACATAGGGAAACTTGCCTGGCTGTCACAGCCTTCTCCCTTTTCGGTATCTGTGGTCCAGCTTGCTGCAAGGATCTTCCCTCTTTTGTACCCTCTTCCCACTAATCCCGAGGTGTACAGCATTCATAGAAATGTTGCATGCTGTCGCTTTTATTTAGGTTACTGCATTTCTTTGTAGAGTTTCATGGCTTTATGTGCCTTCGTTCAGTCCTGCATTTCTTTACAGTGTTTCTTATTATCATAAACATTTTGAATGTCTCAGAGCTCATTATAATCTCTCTCAAACTTGTTTGCTCACTATTTGTGATGCTGCTGACAGCAGTATAATCCTCTCTTGCCCAGGGCAGTTGTTTGGGAGCAGCCGTCTTTTCTTCCTCTTCTCCTTGAATCCATGTTCATGCTTTATTCATATCCTCCTCCTTCCTTGTCCAAACAACATTTTCAAGACCATGTTTTCTTTTTCTGTCTTTACAAATGAAGTTTAGGCCTGTATCTGTCATCTGGAGTACTTCAAGTACCTTCTCCGTCTTCTCCTGATATTCTTGTCTCTGCAATCTGTTTAAAATACAGCTGATACAATTTTTCAGTAGTCTACCTGCTAGTTTTCCTCATCAAGCTAAAGACTGTTGTCTTTGAATTTGAAAACCTGCATCTTATATTTCTGCATCATAGTCTTCTTTTTCCCTGCTGCTCTTGGCACTCAAATCTATCTTTTTTTTCCTCTTTCTTTTTTTTTCTCCCTCTCTATGTCTTTACTTACATTTCATGTTATATTCTTCACTTTGATTTAGGAAACTTTTGAGTATAATTGTATGTTATATGTTAATGCTACTCCAAGAGAAAATGATTGCACCTCTGACTTTTCTTCAAGAGTGTTACAGTGTCCTATTGTGTCTCTGCTTGTATAGATGAACTACATTTTTATCTGCCAAAGCTGACAGGGATGTGTTACCTTTGGATCTTTTTTTTTCTTTTTAGAAAGACCCTTGAAAGGTATGTTGCTGCATATGTTCCAAATCTGGTTCACTTGTCTGATGACTATGCTTTTTACTTTGGAGTAAGCAGAGAACACGACTGGCATGCTTTAAACTCTCATTGTGCGAGTACAGTGTCAGATTTTGTGGACTTTTATTATCGTATGTGTTTTCAGTTAGTAAATTTTTTTTCTACACTTGGCAGCTTTCTTTGGTGTGGCAAATCAGATGTAATCTGCAGCTTTTATTTAAATTATATACAAATTGAATTAAACTGGCAATAAAATTAGTATTAAGTGCCATGTCCTATACTTGACTTATTGCAGAACTAAAACTAATATTAACAGAGTTAATATTTTGTTATTTTTTTAATAAGAAAAGCCAAGTGACTCTTGAGTATTTTTTTTTCCTTGTCTCGTGAAACTTTAGGTCACAAGATTTTTGTGGCTTGTGTTTTGATTTTTGTTTGTGGTGTTTTGCTATGTGGTTGTTTTTTTTTTTTTTTTTTGAGAAAGTTAAACTTTGGGGCTCTTTATTATTTGAATGTTTTTGGCTTGTAATGCAATGAAAAAGTAAAATAATTATAATAGCTAAAATAATAAATTTTAACACACAGCTTGCTATAGCTGTCTAAAAAATATTTTAGGATAGTGGAGTTAAATTGTTGTGAATCTCTTCTGGGTCATGGCAGCTGCCTGTGTTTCATTAGACTTTCATGCCTTGAAAGTGAAAGCGCAATGTATGTCTTACTCCTCAATTTGTATTGCCCTAAATGTAAAAGACTAGCGCAGTGGTAGTTTTACTGTTAATTCTCACAGGTGTACAAATGTTAATGGTAAAGTAAGCTGAATGGTTTGTATAGGTCTATACAGTATTTGTGCAGTTAGACTGGAGGTATTCTTAAATAATTAACCCCTAATATAAGGTTCCTAAAAGCATTTAATTCGCAAATGTTTGGATGCTCTGTGTGAGTGTGAATGCCTACTTTCTTATCTTTCTGATAGCTGTCTCTTTCTTCATTTACTGTGTAAGTTTCAGGCGAGAGTATTCATTCCTGAGAGAGCTTCCTCTGCACTTGCAATTTTGTTAGGAAGGATACGATTATGTTATTCTTTGTTATTAAAAGGCATTTGGTTAAGACATTTTAGATCTTAGAAAGCTATGAACATCCTAATACTAAATACAGTATTATCCAATAAATTGTTCTCTAAACTTGAACTTTGTGGTATTTATTTAGTATTATTATAATAACACTGTTGTGCCTATATTTAGAGAAATTCTGAGTAATACATGCCAGTCGGTCAGTGCTGCAACTCCAGAGAGTGCTCCATTCCTAAAAATTGCTGGACTAGAAAAGAATGTATACAGGAAGGGGAAAATGCAATGTGCTACATAGGCTTCAGACAAACTATTTTCTTTTTTTTATTTTTTCTTCCCCCTCCCCTCCCTTTTTTTTAGTAGACAGGTAGATGGGTGAACCTTTCTTATCCAGTGCTTACATCCTCCCTCCCCAAGTTCCAGAAGTTTTTCTGATAACAGAGGCTGGGAGAGCATTTCCAGCTTGTCCTCTGGCTCTTTAGTTCTAGAGCAATGTGTGTTTTGTCTCAGAGGTACAACATATACAAGAAACTTAGATAAGCTTCTAGTTTTCTCTAAAACTCTTTGGGTTTAAGCGTATATTATGACTGTTATTTTAAGATACGTATGGCCACCTAGGGTCTTGAAATATTTTTAATAGTAAAGGACAACAAAGTGCCCTTCAAAATCTAAAGTTCAAGTTATTTGTCTTGGATTTTTTGTGTCTACGGTGAATGTGGGTCATCTGATCTTCACAAATGTGTTTTCTTTTACTATAACTTTAGTCCGTAAGTGTCAGTACATTTGCTCAATAAGTATTTATTTCTTCCTGCTTGAGGATTCCTTATTCTATAAAGTCCCTCTAAACTGGTCCTGTAGAGCACAGCTTCATGTTTGTCTGCGAAATTTAAATTTACTTCTCTTAAAGAGTACGTATTTCTTATGTCAGCTGGAATATAGAATTCTATTTGTTAAATGGATGTAGTTTACTAATTTTAAATTGTATGTTTTTTTAAATAGCCTCATATCACAGTAAAAAGTAGTCTAACATTGTCAATAGTGTGAAATTAAAAAAACCCAAACCTACCTTTCTGAAGGCTTGACTGTGCAACTGCCATATCAGTTCAGCATTCTTCTGTGAATTCTTCACTGCTGATGTTAAAATAAATCAATAGCAGTTATTTATACTAAAGCCTGTCCCCTGTCCTGTCTCTGCCTTCCAAGGACATAAGCGCCTCCAATTTACCATGGGGTAAAAATTAATAAATATACATATATAATTGGCAAGCAGTTAAATTAAGTTTTACGTTCACATATCACCTCTGATAGTTTTCTGTACTCCTATCTATTGATAAGTTAATTGGAGCACAATTTTGAGCGACTCATTTATTTAGATCCTGATTCATGTAAGATTTTGCTTAGTGTTTTGACTTCTCATTGAACTATAGGTGACAAAACTTAATGAGATATGTTGGAAGAATAAGGTTCAATTTAAGTGTATGCTGGTCAGTTCGGAGTTTACTGGTTATAAGCTCTCCTTATGAAGGATGATTTTGTAGTTCGGAGTATGAAGATATCTGAAGAGGAGGAAACCTGAGGCTGAGGCTCTGAAGACAGACTGAAGTACTTACTATTAAGTAGTGTAGTCTAGGGAAAGCTCTTAATAAAATGATTGAATGTTGACTACCATGAGATACTTTATGCTACTACGTAGAGCGACAGTAATCAGTTGTTATGTGGTAGGTCAAACTGCTCTTTCATTGATTATAAGATGACTACTTGCAGTGGTGCTCTTAGGTTGATTTGCTCTAGTGCTGACTTATAAAGTGAGCAGTGCATTAAGGGTGGTGCATTGGATTCTTATGAAGTGTTTTATCGTAAGCATAAGTTTTCATATTGTACATGAAATATGCAGGTTTAGGCTTTTGCACTAAAAAAGTATTTGTTACAACATACTATGCATTTAGTAGCCAATTATTTTGAAACTTCTGACACAGGTTTTAATGAGCTGTTGCAGTGCTTGATTACGTACAGTTCTAGAATTTTTTCAATAAAATAAACATATTTGAAATAAGACCTGTTTTCTAATCCTGCTGTCAGATGTCAAATTGTCTAGAATAGGCAGATCGTATTTCTGCATGTTGCCTTCCAGTGCCCCATGTAAAAGTGTGTGACCTAAGTGTGTGTGGGTTTTGTTTTTGAATTTAATGGAGATATGCAAGTGAACATAGCTTTTATTGTTGATTAATACCTAAAATTGTTGGGGGGGGGTTGGATGGGGAAGGGATGGCTAGTGTCCATTCTTTTGTAGAAAGAAAATCTTCAGCTCTCTTCCATCACTTGTGTGCTTTCAGCTTTATTTTCTGCTACATCATTAGACTGTAGAAATGCTAGCATTCAGATTGTCAAAAATTGGACATAACCCAGGAGCTGAAAAGAATGTAAACTCTTGTATAATGAAATATAAAAAGCCTCCTTGTCAGCTAAGGAGGAATAAGTGAAATACTGTATTAATGAGGTTTTAAAGTAGTTAGATTTTAGGTTTGTTCTGTATGAAATGTTATTTCTCAAGTGTGCTATACCAAGGAAATGTAGCTTCAGAAAGCCTTCTCTATTCTTTACTTCGGAACAAACAATAAAATATCACAGAAGAATGCCTGAGATGATGGAATAATAAAGCCTAGCAGTGTATGGTGAACAGTAGATGTATTTTACGTATTACTTTGAGTAGTAAATATTGTGGGCTGACTGTTAGTGATTTGAGAGAAATCTTGGTTTGTGTTCATTGTAAAGGCTTTCTATGAATTAATTCCAGTACCAAACACAACTGTAGTAGAAGTCAAATCACTGATTACCTTTCATTGTGAATGGACTGTTTTGAGGTGGTGGGTAATTCTAGGAAATTTTGTAACTACATAGGGGCATGTGAAAAATAAATAAAACTAGAAAGAATAAGGGGATGTTGTTTTTGAAATGCAAGTCTAAAGTTATGAATAAAATCTAACTAAAGCTGTCAACAAAACGTTGATGTTAAAGTTTGTATGTTAAAAGCTATTTGTTGAGTTACTCATTGGCAACCCAAATAAATTTTATTTAAACTTTCTTTGGGTTTCAAATCTGTATTTGTGAATATATTGCTTCTATGCTACTAGTGAGAGTAAAACCACTGTTGAATGGAAATTTCATAAAAATCTCAGAAACCTTGAAGCTGAGTTTCTTTTGCTCTGTGCTAAAATCCCATCCCGCTTTCTTTCCAAACGGAATAGAGACAGTGTAGCTTGGGGCAGGCAGTGCACTTCTTTCTAGCTTGCTTTGCACAGATACCTTGTGCATGCATGATAAAATTATTTGTAAATTAGTTTACAGTATGCCCAACAGTATTTTGTTTGTTTGCTTTAAGCGGCCATGATGTGAATTGCAGCAATTTAGCAGCTGATTTGTGAGTGATTCAGTGTTTGTCTCCTGAATGAGGTAGGGATTTTGTTGGGGGACTGGCACCTTGTGACGATCGTGAAATTATCCGCTGGCTCCTTGGTGATGGTGGTTGCTACTTCCCAGAAATAAATTTTGTTTCCAAGAAAACTGTAAACGCTTCCCTATGAAGTGTGTGCATTCATACGGACACATTAGGCTTGTGCCTAGTGCGCTGAATTGTGCCAGTGAGTTATGTGGTGCCCTGTGATTTCTTCATACAGATTTTATGCACTATTTGTACATCTATTTTAGTACTTTTTTTTTTATAAGCTACTAGGTATGCTTCATCTAAGGTTATATTTCACTATTGATGGCGTAAGTCTGTAGTTTGGGCAGAGATTTTAAAAACTTGAAAATGTAATTAAACTTCTCAAAAGTGTCAGCTATAGGTGATTCTCTAGGGAAACTCTCAAATGAGTCATGTACGGTACCACACAAGTAGTAAACTGTGTTCTGAGGATCTTATGATTACTTCTTGTTCCCTAGCCTATCTGATGGCCAGCACGGGAGCCTAGATGTGTTAGAGATTAAAGAACTCAGCTGTCGCTTCAGTACGTAGTGAGTTAGAAAAATGGCTTAAATTAACATACCCATACAAATTTGTTCTATCCAGTTTGGCCCTTGCTCAGTGAACATAAGAGATAAAATGTATCACCTCAGCAGCCAAGAATAAATGCATTTTAGATTGAATAATGTATAAATGACACCACTGGGGCTAACTGATCCACGTTGCTGCTGTGTAGGGCTGTCAGAATGGGGAAAATTAAAATGCTCATGATCCTGTTTGAAGTAGGCTAGTGCCCTAGGACTGCCTGAAAAACTCACTGTCTCTGCTGCAAGGGAAGAATTGGCATCAGTCTGCAGCATTAGGCAGGTTTCACAATTTGACAGCAGCCCTCCTTGCAGCACACCACAAGCTCTCAGTTGCTGGGACAGCAGAAGCGAGGGATGAATATCGTCTGGCTGTGGTTCCATCATGTATTATTTAAAACTTTTCCAACTGTTTGTTTTCCCTTCTGCACTACAGTTTGCTGCCTTCTCACTTGTGATGTTATAAATGTATATAGGGTGACAGAAATAATGTAAATTAAAAGGCCTGCCTCTTTCCCAAGGAAAGTAACATCAGCACATGTGCTTTGCATAATGGTCTTGCTTCTCTAGTTATTTTCCAGAACGCTAGTTAAGGAGTATTGGCTTCTAAGTGAAAACCAACAATTTTGTCCTACTGTAATTTTTAGGGGGCAATATACAGAAATTGATTTGCGTATCAGGTAGTCTACATAAATGGATTGGAATTTATGAAAGAGTATAGGGATGTTAGGTTAATAATTTACTCAAAGTTCTACAACAGTATCAAAGCACATAGCATGTTTAGAATAAGTAAATTATTAGTGTGTTGTAATGATCAGTTATTATAGAGAATGCATCCAATTCTGATGTAGAACTGCACTTGTGGAAACCTGTGGTGTTTCACATAGGTGAGCAACCTAAAGTTTGGAGGGGTTAAACAGAAGCTGTAGAAGCTGGGCAAGAAAAGATAAGGTGGTGGATGAGCATAGGGAATTGAATGGGAAATGATAAAAGGGACTAAGAATCAGGAAGAAACTTGATTTTTGGACTGTTCTGAATTTTGGATTCTTGACTTAATTTATCCTAATACCACCTATTACATATGGAATTTGAATTAGTGTTTTACTGACTTAGCCATAGCTAATTATCACATTTCTTAGTTCTAAATTACTTTCAAAATATCTGCAGTATTGTTAGGCCAGGTGTAAGTGGCTTTTATGCTTTTGTTTTGGGGTGTATTCTAGTGTAGGCAAAGGGGTCGCAATAAATGGATAGAGAATCTGGGATTAAAGTGCACTGTAAGTAGCATAATGATTATTTCACACTGCTTCTGTAACTGTGTCAAAACTTCCTTCAGTTCCTTTCTATTTCTGTTCTAGAAAATAATGTAGCTTTTGCAGATTATTTTGTTGGATGCAGTTTCTGTAACATACTCTTGTTGACTAATTAAATTATTGCTGGATGTAATGTGTTGCTTTGACAGAAGCCTGTGTTTTGTTTGCTTGTACAGTCTGAGACACACACCATTTTCATTTGCTTTTGAATTTTTTGTATTAACTGCAAAAGTACAGAGAGAAAGAATAGGAGTCATGGTTTATCTTGGATTATCCAAACTTGCTTTGGAACATTATTGCCAAAGGCTATTACGCTTAGTGATTATTATGTTTATGAAGTTGTTGTATTTTCTCAAACCACAATTCTTGTAAAAGGATAATTAAGTTAAAGCTTGGGCTATTCTTTGCAGATTCTGTGCCAGCGCCAAAATATTTTCAAACAATATGTAGTTATAATTTCAAAGATATGCTTTTAACTTGAAATACTAAATAGTGTAATAAGTTTTTAAAACATACTACTGTCCTTCCAGCTTACTTGAATATTAATTTTAAGGTGAAAGCCAGCCATTTATCTTGCACTGCCATCAGAAATCAGATGTGAAATATGCTACTTCATATGAAGGCCTAAAGTTTATGTTCTTGGTCTAAATTAATCTTTACACTGTCAGTCTTTCATGGAGGGGGGAGACAAATATCTTGCTGTTTGTCGCTATCGTTACTGAACGCTTTAATAATCAGGTTTACCAAATCACAAACTTCCAAAGGTTTCATGCTGTGTGTTTATGTGAAGTATAATTTCATATTGAGTTGGGTAATGCGTCAACTGGAGTTTGCAAAGATGCTTGACATCTGTAGTTGACTTTTTGAAAAATGGTGGGAGTAACTTCCATCCGTCAAGTGAAACAGCTTAAATGTCAGGAGCTTAATCTTAACTTGTATACTTAAGAGAAGTTCTATATTCGTATTGTAAAGAAAATGCAGAAGTGGACTTCTTTTTTTAAACAAAATCTGTACTGGCTAAATTGTCTCTAGTCCTGTCCCTAAACATTCAGGAACTTTTAAAGCTGTAATTGTGCAGAATTTTTTACACTTTTACTGCAGTGTAAATGGCAGTTAGAAATAGCACTGTTAGAAGTTGTAAATGCTAACATGCTGCTTGTATATGTCTAGATTTAATAGGCTGTATCAATATCATTCTTGATGTTGGAACTGAAACACTGTGCTTTTTATAAAAATACTACTTTTCCCAGCTTTTAAAAGGATTGCAGCATTTGCTTGAAATTGTATTTTGCATCGGTAACTGTAGCTTTATATGAACCTTTGCATAAAGCATCTTGAAAGAAATCAGTTTCAGAGGCTACAGCCTGTTTTCTTTTCCCGTAGATGTTCTATAGGTTTCTTTAAAAGTGATATACAAGTTGATCTATTTTATCAGATCCCTGTGATATCTCTTTACACTATAATGAAGCTGTATTTTCATGACCACTTTAAAATGGTCAAAGTATGACCTGTTGCCAAAAAAGAGGAGTATGGTTTCTCCTTAGGCTTCATGGTCCATCCTCCCTTTCAGTGCAGTGGTTTGTATGGAAGCTTCTCTGGCTAATTAGAAGACAGTCAGAGCAGGAAAGACATGTCTTTCAGCTGCAGTAGCCTTTAAATTAGCTGAAGGTAGTACAAAATAGCATTCTGAGAAAGAAGAGCACAGATCCCATCTCACAATGACTGTTTCATTCACTAAAGGAAAACTTCACGTACTTGATAGGCATGCATCTACTCTCTATACATGAGAGGAAGCAATATGTCCTTGTCATAAATTTAATTTGTATTATCCAAGAAACATAGGCTTGGTTTTGAAAGAGGTGGATTTTTATCTCTTGCCTCTTCTCAATTCTAGTCTATAAAGAAGAACAAATCGAGTGGGACGTAGATACATAAATATTAGTATTGATTCATTTGGACTTCTCTGATTTCACAACAGTAGTAAGTTTTTTGTGGTTTTTTTTTTTTCATTTTTTTTTTTTTCAGGGAAGCAAGCAGGAGTGGGCAGTGTAAAAGTTTATGGAGTAGCCAAATATTTGTTCTACAATATTTTAAAGTGGTTTTTAGTGAGTGTTACACAAAAGGTTTTGATTATCAATATTCACTGTTTGGGATTTTTTTTTTTTTAAAGTCATCTTAGTTATTCCCCTTATGTAACTAACATCAAATACTCTGGCAGAAGTACGTAGGTACTATTCACAATAGAAATAATATATGAATAGAATACAACTGAATTTCTTCAGATTTTTTACATCCTTCTCTCTACCTCCCAGTCATTCCTGTACCACATATACTTAAATATGGCTCCTGGGACACAATTAATGTAGTGTGGTTTTTTAAATTGTGAAAGAGAATATTTAAGAGAAACTCAAAACTTTTAAAAGTTTAGCTTTAATCCTAAATATATGATTAAAAGAGCTTTCACAATTCTGACAGTTTTGAAAGCTGTCTGCCTGTAATGTTGAAATCTTTGACATAAAATCTGACCCTTATTAACATGAGCATCTGCTTATAAGAGTAGAAAAAGCACCCATTTTCTTTAACCTTTATTTCCTTTTCAGTATAAATACTTGTTGCTACCTATAAAATAATTGTGCTTTTGGTTATGTTCTGCCTGGATTAGTGCTGTTCCTTTGATGTGCAGAATAAATTAAGATGCAAAATAATTTGAGATTTCTCCTCACTGTTAAGTTCAGAATGATGGGAAGATTATTAGACAAAACTTAAATTCTTAATACTAACTTGTAGCTTTGATGTCTGTGAGGAGTGGTCTTAGATACAGCTCTTCACAGGATTTTTTTTTTTTTTTTTTTTTAGCCCCTTCTTTCCAGAAAGGTTCTATCTGTCTGTGTTGCTCGAAGACAACAGAAACCCCGTGTTTCTAGGGTTGCACTGAATCAGTAGCAAGCTTGTGATGTTAATTATGTATTATTAATAACATCTGGTTTTGCTATTCATATGGCTGTCTTTTTCTGGATAGACTAAACAAGTAGGAACACTTAAATATTTTTAATTTGAAGGCATCGGTTACTGGTAACTGAAGATGTGGCTTTTAAGGAATTACTCGGAAAATACAGAAGTCTTAATGGCATCCTTTAATGATTTATGTTTATCTTGATATTGTTTAAAATATTATATTGTGTATATAGGTAAATTTCTATGAGAAAAGGCGCGCAGAGTATGATATACATACCTGTGCTATCATTAATTTCACCATTTTTGTGCTTTGAGAGGTGTTTGTTAACGTGAAATGATAATCTTTGTGTTAGTCTTCAGAGGTCTGTTACAACTTATGAGAATCTATGTTTATTTTTGCAAGTAGCAAGATTTATCTAGCACAGGCAGCAATAGCAGTGAAGAGATCGAGGCAGAGACAAGCGGTTGGTGCCTTAAAGTTTCTAGAAAGCTCAAGGAGAATATTCCTTTTATGAAATGAAGATCAGCAACCCATTTCAGAATTACTGGAAGAAGTACTGTATTTTTGTATTGTGAGACCACATGTAAAACCCATCCTGCTCAAAATCAGTCACACTGGGTAACTGAGGGGGTTCTTTTGTGTAGTAAAGCTTTGGAAAGGAGAAGCATGCTCAGGAACTACCTTTGTTAATATTACCATGCCAGTGGGTACAAATGATTGTCTCCTTCTGCCTGTTTATTTGTGTAGCTTTGGTCAAGATTGAACTTTTTGCATTAGAGACTTAACTTGGATAATTCCATGTGTTTTGGTACTAGGTAATTAATGGATGTTTCAGTCCAACTAATGACCGAAGTTCTTTGAACCAGTCAAGAGTGCTTGCCAATGTGTTTCCAAAACATGGCAAAATCGAAAATTACAAGCTTGGTGGGCCGCTTGGGCAGACTGATGAGATAATTTTTGTGCATTTGGTAGAAATAAGTTGCACCATCCTACTGACTATTCATTGAAGTTCTCACTGATTGTTTGTCCATACTGATATATGCTTCATTTATCATGCAGGGATGGTTTTTTGAAATGTTTGATGGGTATGTGTTCTCCTGACCCGTCTTTTCTCCTTGCCACATGGACTTTCCCTTGTATAGCCTTCAGACTGTAAGGGAACAATGGGAGAGTTTTCAACAAGGTTCCCTTTTTGCCTTAGTGCCTATGAGCAAAACTCTAAGAATTGTTATGGAAAAGATTTTAATCCCACATAATTGACCCTCCTATATACGGACCTTTGGATTCACTAGTTGTATTATCTCTGAGAATACAGTTCCTGTGGGTAAACTAAACTACTTTTGGCACAGCATCTCTTAATAATGTCTTCATTTCAAGGTCTTCTACCATTAATTTTTCTTCCCTTTTCTCCTCTACTATTGCAGATGAAGGCTTTAAACATAAAAATTAAAAAGTGAATTTGTCAGCACTGTGTGCTGTGTAAGGTATAGCTGGAGTTCCTTAGGAAGCTTTGTGTAAGTCAAGTTTACTGACAAGTTGTAAGCTTTCCCCTTTCCAAGCCTGTATTCATCAGCTCTATGTTTGATATCTCTACAGTTGCAGGTTTGAAGGGTTACAGGCAGTACAATATCAAGTAATACCTCTGTAAGCGTAGAATTCCACCTAAAATCTCATAACTTGTACTCAAATTAAGGGTGAAGTGCAAGGCTTTTAAATGGTATTATAAGTGTAACACTGTTTAAACATAGTTCATTGATATTATTTCCACTGTTCCATGTTTTAAGATACTCAGTAATCACTGCTGTAATTTATTTCAGTGTTGTATGTAATGCATTGATACTCTAAAATGTAGTTCCTTGGCAGAAATGCATTTCAACACCAAGCTCAAATGTAACTTTTACTTTAAACCTGCTTTGGAAAATCTTTAAATAGTGGAGAATGAGGCTGGTTTTTCTGTTTGATTGGTTTTTTTAATGCTAACATTTATTCTTAGTCATAAGTTGCTTAAGGCTAGAATGGAGGAACCTAGTCTGACTCCTTTGTGTTCTGATAAGATACATCTCACCCATTTACTCTTGAACTGAAAGCAGTTAACTTTCTCCCTGAATAATGTATTCCAGAAAGTTTTCTGACCTTGATTTCAGATCTACTCAAGACATCAAAGCTCTGCTAGTTTTCTTGTCAACTTATTACAGACATTAATTACCATGTATTTATTATATGTTTAATTATTTGGTGGTTACTTAATGGTTTTTAAGAACTTTTTTTTTTTAATTCTCAAAGGTCGTATCAAGATATCTCATCTTGAAGTGTAAACTTTTATATTCCCATTTGACCAATGATTTTTGGGTGTAAATATTTATTAAACTAACTTCTAAACCTAGAAGTCCCATCTTAATCCATTTGTAATGAATTTACCTGAGCTGTTCTAAGCAAGTATCTGGCAATATCCAACATCTCTCAAACACAAGAGAGCACCTCAAAAATCATTACTGCATTTCTTCACAGAATAAAACACCATACACTGTCTTGGGTGACAGTGTTCAGCTAATGAAATATATATAAAATAGCTCCTCAGAAATTAATTTTAAATTGCTGTATTTTGTTATGATAGCTAGTAAAACCAAATCCTCTCTGTGGACAGTGGCAGTTCAGTTTACTTGGTTTAGATTTTTTTTTTATGTTGTTCCCTGTCCTTTCCTGAGCAATTGAAATGTCTTGTAGAGAGCAAGAAGATCCTTTAACTTTACAAGAGTTTGAATATTAATATTGGTAACAAGCAGTTTCCCTTACTTGAAAAATATTTGTTAAAATGTATAGTTCACTGCAGAAATGCTAATAAGCTGGAGTAAAGAAACGTAACAAAGGAAGCCAGCACATTGTATAGATATTTTTCTCCTTTGAGCGTTCACCTACAGAGTAAATCTAGAAGGGACGTAGTAAGTCAACTTAAATATCTGTTGGAATTATTTTTTAGCTTGCGTTCATCTGTACTTGAAGTCTAGTTTAAAGTGTTGAATCACATAAATTAATACTAAATTTAAAATACCAATCTACTTCTTAGAATTGGACAAAGTAGAACAGAACTCTGTTTTCATTCCTGCCTAAGTAAGTGCCAGGAAGCTTTATGGGCTTGTTATTTAAATGGATTTTAAGCCAAAACTTTTTACATCCAGTGCTTTTAAACAAATTGTGCTGTTTTGCTAGAGACCACCGAGTTTTCACTCACAACATGCTATAGCTGTAGAATCTGTGAATGATTTTTTTTTTTTTTTTTTTTTTTTTGTATCAGCTTTCTGCAGACTTTTAATACCCTGAAGCAGCAAACTGGCTGTTTAAACTATGTATCCATTTTGGTTGTTGCTCCTGCTTTAAAATGAAGGCTGCAAGTCCCATGGGGGTCAGAATCAGAATTGTTTTAATCTTTCTGTTTAAAAAAAAAAGCTGCCTAAATTGGAATTCTTCTGTGTTATGTCCTTTCAGGTTTTCTGGGACTTTTCATTGACAATAAGGTGTGATCAGTTATTTAACTGCAGCACAGAATAACTACAAAAGTGTACCCGTGGGTGTAGTTTCAAAGAGGATTTCTCTTTGTGGTGCCCTTGGTATAAACAGTGCCCCCCCTTATTTGTGTTTGGTTGTTCATATGGTGAACCTGATCAGGAAACCGGTCCAGATTAAGAAATAACTGAGCAAGGAAAATAATGATTATTCTTAACCCAAGAGCTAGGAGTGACATACTGGTGTTTGGAAGTGATGGGGAACTGAAGAAAAGTTTCTAGAAAGCAAAACCTGAAACAGCAAATTCAGGTGGGTATGGGGTTTTCTTAATAGTTTTTTGTTTGTATTCATTTCTCAGCAGCAATAAATGATATTTTGCATACATTTAGGTGGAGATGTAAGCTGAAGAAGGAATGTAAGTCAGTTTATCTCTGGTCAAGTTGAGGGAATGAAGGTGTGATCTGGGTATGGCTTGAAGTCCCAGCTGAGCTAACCAGGCAGCTAACCTGCCCCCCCCTGCACATTCCTGCCTTCTCTGGGTTGTGCCAGCTTTGTCACCAGGTCAGCAGGGAGGCAGCTCTGGAAGCTGAACTGGCTGAAATGTAACCTTCCAAAAATATATCTTCTTCTGGCCTTACTCCATGAAGCAGCTCACCACAGAGACAGATGAGAGCCAGAGCTCACCTGTGGCCAGGAGCAGCTGGAGAGCCCATTGCTGTACCTCTGACTTGTGCTATGGTATAGCCTTCGGACAGCAGGAGTGTGACCTCCAGAAAGGTGGCTGCATGTATTTCTAAGCAGCCCTGCCGTCCTCCTCTCTGCAGTGCATGCCTGCTCCTCCACACGAGTGTTGCACGACCCCTGTCTGGTTTTGGCAATCACCTCTCCCATCTGGTCCCCTGGCACCCTTGCAATTCTCCATCGACTCCTGCAAAGTGCTGCTTAAGCTGGAGGGGAGGGGAACAGGGATGGGAAGGTGAAATGAATCTTGAGCTTGTGGACTTCAGTTTTGAGGAATGCTGATTCAGGAGATGCGGTGGCCGGCATACAAATGGGGACTCTTCATAAAGGAGACAACTTGTCTGCTTTGGCCACTAAAGCAGTTAATGTCAAGAATACCTCAGAATCAGTAACTCCTGTGGAGGTCTGCAGGGCTTTCAGAACATCAGTAGTACATTTATTTTAGTCTCTTGTTTGCAAGACCTTTTCGAAGTTTAATAATAAAAAATGTATCAGAAGAGCTACTGTTCGTACCTTTTAAGCTAATGTACTCTACCAAGTGGTACTACTTCAACATCCATTAAATAGTGCAGCTGGCACAGAATAACAAGTGTGAGATCTGTTTGGGTAGTGTTATTGATGAAAGAGAGTATAATATAAATATGAAGAATTAATGTAGTGTACCCTAGGAGCACACATGTTGGTTGCTGTGGTGTCCGTTCCCCCCCCCCCCCCCCCCCTTCAATGTACTTGTTTTCCATAGTGGAAGTTCAATAAAAATTGTGTAGGTGTGGAGGGTAAAGTTTGGAGGCTTTAGTCCCAAAAGACAAGACCCTATTGTGGAACTGATACGATTTTCAAAGGGTGCTGTAAGTGCTGCTTTGACATAGTCATGGCTAGAAGGGGTAATAAAGTCTTGGCATCTTCAGCAGTCTCTAGAATTACTCCTTTGTGAGAGAAAACGGGCATTCAATGTAGCCATCAGATGCTAGCAAAATGGATGGGCAAGGACAAGCTTGTCCATTCTAGCTACAAGCCAAATCAGCTTGTTTTCCATGTGCAAATTTTATTTTAAACCACATCAACCTCATTCTTAATATCTAGAAGTGGCAGAAGGTATCCCAGGGAAAAAGTAATTGTGTAAATAGTAGTGAATCATAATGTCTGCAGTTGATGGTATTGAAGAATTTTAAAATGTGGCTGCGTTTGCAAGCCACGTGTGCATTCTTATGTTACAGTCCATTATTTTAAAACATAAATGAGAGCAAATGGTTACTCAAGCTAACTTTGTAATGAAACCAATGGTTCTGTGACAATTTTTTTACAATACTAATTAAAGATAAAATTTGTTTTATCTTCTTCAGAAGAATGGTATAACAAAATTCAGTGCAAGAACCTCTGGAAGAGCTGGGTGGTATATAGTTCTCTGATCTCTTAAGTTACTTGACACTTGTTCTCTGACAGATTTAATTTTCTTGTGTCCATTTCCTCAACAAGCAGTAAAACTTGTGCCCAACTGGTTTAGCCAGGACCCCTTGTGAGCGACACAGGACAAGGAAAAAAAATATTAAAAATCTGTGAAATCCTCATGACATCTCTGTGGTTCCTTTTGACTGGTAATGCCAAACTAATTTTTAATGATCTTTAATATCTTTTGACTATCATTAGGTGTTGTGGTGTGGTTGTCTTGCTCTTCAGCTTCCATAAATCTTAGGATGGGCAGCTGTTCATTGTCTTTTCTTTTCTTTTTTTTTTTTTTAGTCTATGTTCCAAGTATCTGTCTGTAGTCTGTTTTGAGGATGGGCTAACAGGAAAAGGAATGATACATGAAGTGTGATGCAACCTCAGTGCTATCCTCCTTGTGCTAGGCTGCAGGCTTTTCCACTGTCAAGTTGTCTGTGCTGTGCTCTAATCAGAGGACAAGCCTTGCTGCTGGGACAACTGTTGTGCTCTTTCTTATCAGGACAAGCTAAGCTTTGATCTACTGCTTGTTCTGGTGTGTAGACACTGACACATGCACACACAAACACCCACATTTCCATTCATGTGGAATATACTTCTAATATTACTTTTACAGATCTTCACATTATTAGGAAGAGATATAGAAAAGAGAGCAATTTGTTATGGATTCTGTAGAAAGGTATGTTTATTTTTGCTAAAAGAAAGTGCTGCATGATGTTAACATTGGACAGCAGTTGTCTAATGTGGTACAATAGTGATCCAACAGAATAAAGCTTTGTAGGGCTTTGTACTTACAGCAGTATATTTCTGTAGTGTTTCACCAGTGTTCAAGAAAAAAACATTCTGTAAGACCCAAAAAGGAGCTTTTTAAAAAAATGGAACTCTAATGCAAGGAAGCGGAACTTTTTAGCTGTGTTAATTGCAAAGCACTAGAAAAAAGAGTCTTCATTTAATGGATCTTTGCTCTCTACAGGAAGATCAAACTACAGTTTTTGGTAACTTCATTTCAAATAGGAAAATACTTTTAAGGGCATGGATCAGCTAGACTAATGAGGAGTGTGTTAAACTGCTAACAAAGGAGTACTCAAAACTAAAGATGATGTTGTAGGGGGGATGACAAGTTATTTAATTGCATAGAAGTTCACTGTAAAATTCAGCAGTGAAATGAAGAAAATGGTTGCTTGGATGCACAAGTATGATTATTTTTATTTAAATCTGCTGGGCAGATCCTAATAATCAGAATTTTAATCAGTTGGTGTAGCCCAAAGCACAGACAGACATCTACACAGTCTGCCATGGTTTAACACATCAGCTGCATTAACTAAATAAGCTTATGCTCTTTTTCATTGCAAAAAAAAATTAACCTAAACTTACTTTTTGGCAGATGCAATTCACTGGTGACAAAAAATACCCTAAGATTTTGGGATCTTACTTCTCATCAGCCAGCAGTGAAGAGTCTACGTAGTTTTGATTTAGAGGAGTAAATAGCTATTGTTAATGTTCCCTTTTATACAATGAATTGGGCTCACAGGGGAGGTGAAGTTAAATGATTATTAGAATTTCTTGTTAAAGTGGGAGGAAAAAAATGTACAAGAAGCACATGAGGAGACATGTAAACAGAACTTAGAAAAGTCTTTTAAATGTGATGACAAGAGTTCTGTGCAGAAAAGGGAGAAATGGTAAATACAGAAGACAGCCTGTTTTTAAAAGAACCCAGAATTAATGATATCTTGGGAGGATGGGATTGTCAGTTTTCCGAGAAACAAAAACCATGTATAAAAGCTAGATGTTTAGTAAGGCCAGGTTCCTTGTATTCAAGTGCTAAGAACTTGCAGATAGCAAAAGAGGGAGGGATGGATGGATGAAGGGCACATCCTGACAATACATACTGAAACTGTATTTATCTATTTATTTATTTTTATAAAACACAGTGGTGTAGGCTTAGTTTTGATAACATCTTACTGAATCTGGTAAGAAAAAACTTGCAGTGTTGTTTCTATTAATGTATTGGAAGACTGTGTGCAAAACATGTCAAAAAAAATAAAAGCAAAACTTAACCTTTTCTGAAATGTCTGAATGAACAGTATTTCAGGGATTAAAATATTACAAAATGCCATTTGCTTAATTACAAAATTTGGCACTTCGCTGACTTTGAAGACTTGGCAAGAGCTGTGGGCCTAAAGTTTTGGGAGGCATTTGTGGTTAAATATTGGAGAGCTGACTCACTACTTAAACAGTTTCAAGCCAGGCATCCTTTTCAAGAATTAAGCTAGATTCTCTCTTCCTCTTAGGCCCCATTACTTGACTGACTTGTTGTAGCCTTCTACTTTATTTTCCCATCTCCTTGCCTTTCTCCTTGATTCTATATCCAAAAAGCTTTTCCATAGCCTGGAAAACTTAAAATGCTTAAAACTTCAGTTCTGTTTCTGCAGTTTTATTGTAAAAATAATGCTTTTTTATAAGCTGTTCCTCAGAGGACATTTTTAAAGAGTTTCAGAATTTCCAAGAATACAATAATTTAGTGGTGCTTGCTTGTTTAACCTAGTGTCGCGGTTTGGAGTTTGATGTTCTGGCTGTTTCTTTTAAAAGGATGTAGTTAATCTGGCAGACATTCACAGAAAACAATATGGTAGTGTGGATCTGGAGAAATTGTTTTAGTAAGAAATTGAAAAATATTTGCATGTGTGTAAGTTGTTTTAAAACTGATACCAAGTAAAATATAAGTCTTGTTTCCCTGGAAGTTTAGAGTAAGAGGATCGGTTTTTGGAGAGCGATTAAAGAATTGAACAAGGAACGTTGTCCCACATCCTCAGAAAGATTAATGGGGATAGTAGAACAAACAGCTTGCGTGCTCCTGTTCAAGGTGCATGTTCATTAAAGACCTAGAGTTTTCAAAATGTGCTGAGCAGAAGATTTGAAACCCCCTTTAATTTTGTGTGTGTATCTATATATTTATGCACCTATTGAATGGAACAGGTGTATCAACCCAGTACCTGGATGAAATGTGTTATTATCTTTTGTAGGCCTTAGGATAGGCCAAAATAGGGGGTGCCATGCCTAGGATAAGGGAATGCCGGTCTTAAAATGTCATGTTAGAGCGAAGTGGAGAGGTGTAGGGTTAGTGTCGCATACATCAGTCTTAAATGTCATGAAGTATTTCAGTGCTGGCACAGCGTTGCTGCCTGTTGCACTTTCCTCTGCTCCTCTAACTCAGCTGTTTGAGTTGGTCTTTAATCTTCAGTCCTACTGTAATTGTGGTGAATACAAGAGCTTTTCTATCAGAATGGGTATGGCTTTTTTTAAGGCATTACTGATGAACAGTTGTCCAACAAAGGTTTAACTAACTTACCTAAATTTGAACTTTTTGCTAAAATGACCACTTTTAAGGATAACTGTAGAGAATTAATTTAATACTCACATGCCATTTCAAAATTTTACATGACTCTTCAAGATCAGTTGGCAGACCTGAATTTAAACAACCAACAAGGATTTGCTTTTCTTTTTTTTTTTTTTTTTTTAATGATATTGGGTATTTTTACATAGCACCAAGGCGAGATGGGGTGAAGTAAAAAGGGGGAAGAAGTAAAAAGTTGCTGATCACTTTGAATCCAGGTATACTGAAACATACGCAGCAAACCAGATTGAGTCGTGAGGGTCTGGGGGTTAAAAAGGAGGAGTAAGAAAAGCAAAGAGGGCCCCTTGTGAGTTTGAGGAGCGGGAGGTTGGCAGGGGCAGGAGGTGCCGGCGGAGGAATGCTGCTGAGAGGGTGAGTTCCCGGCACGATCCTGCATCAGCCTCCTCGCCGCCTGTTCAAAGAAGGCTCCGAGGGCGGCGCGCCGAAACGGCAAGCTTGTGTGCTGGAGCTTGTGTGTGTGGTTGCAATAATGTTGTTTTCACAGGAGCCAGAAGGCTTTACAGTTTAGCTTGGGTTTTGCCAGTTTTGTGTTTTGGTTTTGTATTTGTTTTTTTTTTTTTCTTTTTTTTTTTTTTTTCCCCTTTGTAAATGGCTGGAGAGAAAAGGAGTGTACACTTATTACTGTATTTTAATCATAAGTCTGACAACATGCTCATTTAATAAAAATTTTGAGGTAAAACTCCACCTGTTAGCATAAGCTAAGTTAGAAACTAGATTCTGCAACTTCACCTCTACCATTCATAGTTTGTTTTCCATAATTGCAGCCAGCGGCACCAAACTCTTTCTCAGCATGTTTGGTTTCTTCTTGGATCCCCTTTCTCCTTCATTGTCGTTTTTAACTCTGTTATGGTTTGTTAGCACTGCTGCTTTTTCATCCTTCTACTACTTAGGCACCTTCAATTTTAATTTTCTTAGTAATTGTTGCCAAGTGAGTGAAGGGCAAGAATTATGCCTGACCTTAGTTCAGCTTGCTTTACTATTAAAATCCGTCTCCCCAGATTGCATTCACTGTTTGTGAGTGAATTGTTCTTACGTTGTCATTTGTCAGATTGTGCAAGGCAAAGGCCTTCCAGACACCTGAAAGGAGTTGATTTGAAGGATGGCGGTGCGTGGGGGCAAGCAAGGAGTTTCGTGCCCCTTTCTTTTGCTGTATTTCTCAAGAGTTTCATCCTGTTCTGCTGAACACTCATATCCCTTTAAACTCCTGTGTTTCCACGGGAGAACATTCCAGCTCTGGCACTTCTTACGTCTTTCTGTCTCCAAACATTAAAGTGAATTAGTCAGTCTTTGCTGATGTACAGAAATCTTTTATTTTTTTTTCCCAAGTAATTATAAAGCGAAGAGGTCCTTTTTGTGACCATTGGGGGAATGAGGCTCTTGGAGCTGACCACATTCAGTAATTGCTAGTTCAGGGCAAATGCCTTATTTTGGTGCTGCATCTCTTATGTGCATGTGAGGTCTGGTACGTGGGAGTCCCGTGTTCCAGAAACCTAAGTTTTGTTTTCCAATTCAAAGAACTTGGCTTCATGGTAGTGAAGATATGCTAGCCAAAATAAATAGAAGGTCAAATCATGGGCTATTTTAAGTCCTAAGAAGAATACCAGAATTCTTAAATCATATAGAATTTGCCACCATGGATTACATCATCACTCTGAAGATGCAGGATTTGCCACATCAGATAAGTTGGTTATTCATTTAATCCGTTGTATTAGCCAGTTATGAAATGGGCAGTGTTCCGCTACCAGCAATATTCAAAGGACTGATTGCAATATCATTTCAGCCTTCTTCACCTATCTTCTGGAAGGAATAACATGGCAATAAAACAACCATTATTTTACTCAGTAACATTCTTCTTGCATGGTAAGTCAGTTCCTCTGTTTATTAGTCTGTTTGCTGTCTCAAGTGCCTGTAGGACTTCCACTTTCGTCCAAAATTTGTTTTTGTGGAAAAATTAAAGCTTCTTTGCTGGAGTGACAAGTCTGGTTAATGAGCAGAGAATGTAATGAGTTACTTAAAAATTGGCTGTGTATAACCTGAAGGTTATACTCTTTCCTCAGGTTTATACTCTTGGTTTGCACTTAGCTTCTGAGGTGACAGTATCCAGGGGAAATTATTCCATGCTGTAGAATAACCATTAGCATCAAGAGTGCTCAAAGACTGAGCTGAGAAAATTACTTATCATAATGTATCCGTAGGGATTTGGCTGTGCTTTCTTCAAGTATTTCCAATTGTGAGAGCTTAAAAGAGGAGAAAGATGTACTGGAATGAGCTTCAGGGAGGGGCAGGTTCTATGCTCTGTGGCTCGTCATAGGGCAAACCGAAAAACAGAAAACAGAAGTTGAGTGGAATTGCTAGCGTTCGAAGGAATCAAGCTTCAGCTTCTGTCGTAAGAAGATTGCAGGCTGGTTAAGGTAATACAAGTTTTGCCATTGTTTAGGGTGAAATTTTTAAATAGAGGATTTAATCCACAATTCATACAGTAACTCTTAAAGCATGTTTCCCCTTTGACAAGGGGGAATTATGTCTTCAGTATCCTTCATGAAGGATCTAGAAAAACAGGCTGCTTTATAAATTGTGTTTTATCCTTGTTGCTTAGATTTTTGCAAGGTGAAAATTCACTGTTAAACAAATCTAAATACACCAGTTGTAATCAAATATCAAGCAATACTTAAAATGGTATGCAAGGGTGGAAATGATGAAACACGAAGGATGTTAAGTCTGAAGTAAATAACTTTATATACAGTATCATTATGTAAGAAGGTGAGCTAGAAAAAAAATGGATCTGTAAGAGCCAAAATTTCAAAATATGATGGATCTATTCCTGCAAAAAATATTTTAAATCTTAGCTCTCTTAAGTAATAATTTTGAGAAAAATAATGTTTATTTTTAAGGAGTGTTATAAAAGGTGGCAACATTAACATGCTTGGAAGAAGGCAGAAGGGAAGTTTTCCTTAATACTAAGCAATTTATGCATATTTTTATACAGGTACAAATAATTTACCATTGTCATCACTTCTGATAATTCCAAGGCATCAGGAGAAAGAGCCCTTTCTGGGCTTGGGACAGTCCTTTGTGGAGAGCTAATTCTAACTTTAAGCTGCAAATGCAACAGACTTCATGTCTCTTAGTGGAGACTTTATGGGTCTTCAGAAAAAAAAAATCAATTTTGTTGTCTCCCACTTACTTCTGTAGTTTGAGGCTACGTCCTCTTATCTGAGAGGAGGTTAAGGAGGGGCACCCTCAAGCTTTCCCATCTTAAGACAGGCTCATGCAAGAGAAGTCAAGGAACAAAAAAAACGCTCAAAGCTTTGCTGTGCTGCAGTTTATGTGGAGAGATTCAGCTCTGTTGCAGCAAAACATGGCTCCAGTCTGACATACAGCTTAGGTCAACAACAAGGCAATTGTAAAGGCTTCAGGAAGGTTTCCCAGGGGTCTTCCGATTTTCCTAGGAGGTCTGGTCCCTACTGCTCTTAGGACCATCAAACAGAAGGATGAAATTTGGCTCTAAGCCAAACATGCTGCACTTCACAGAGGTTATTATATCTGCAAGATCACGTTTTTTGTGAAAGGTACCATTTTTGTTAAGTGTTCAAGTAAACATCTGTATTTCTATTGTGTGGCCTATTGCCACTTGTTCTTGAGATGAGAATGCTTCGTGATGAAAAGTGCCCAAGATTGATGACCCTAGGATGGAGAGTCATGTGCAAGTTAAATGTTTTTCCTTTTCTGGTAAAGTGTCTTTTACAAGGTAGATGTAAATTGAAATGGCACAATTTGAGTTTGCAGTAGCTTGTAGAGTCCCTTTTTTCAAAGTTTTAAGAACTTAGGAAGAAAACATGCTAGCCACTTTCAAATTTTCTTACTCCCACAAAAGCTAGTTTCAGCAGAATATTGATTTTATTTTTTTTAAGTCATCTTTTTGTACATGTATCTCATGTTCCTAAATAACTTTGGCTTTTAAAGAGGACCCAAAATGGGGAGAAAAAGAAATGGTTAGTCTCCTGCTTTGTCACTATTATGATTAGTTAGCATTAAATTGAAAAGAGTTAGCGAACAAAACTCTGCAGCTAAAAGAACAATTTGAAAAAGTGGATATGAAAATATCAGAGAACTTGTTTTGTAAAATAAATGTTTATCATTCTGACTGTCTCCCTGCTAGGCAGCAACTTGAATTTATGTCGCAGAAGGAAGCTGTGATATTGAAACCTTCCTAGCCTTGGTACAGATGACAACCACTATGTTGTCTATTCCATCCACTCTCCTCCCAAGTACTGGGCTATTCCCTTTAAAAAACTTAAGGATTTCTCTGTAAGCTGTCAAGTACAGGTCATATCCATCTTTTTATTTGTTTGTTTATTTGATTGATCTGAGCATTAACTATGAAGTTAAGAAAGAAGCAGGTGTTGAAAGCATTCATATAACTTGCATTTAAAAAGTGTGTTAATAAAACTTTAAATTGAGTATAGTCTTTTGTTTGTTCTTTGATAGTAAACAGCTGTAAGAACCCAATTCTGTAATCCTGAAATACTCAAGTACTACAGTGCTGATGCAGCTGAAAAAAAATCTTAAATGAACTTAATTTTTGGCCTTTCTGAATTGTAATAATTGATTTCAGTGTTGGTATAAAACGTGGTGGCTAATAACACGTTTCAAGTTTAGGTAAACCATGGCTAACACTTTACAATGCTTATGGAACCTGTTTTGAGAAGTGTTTAAACTATGAAGGTTACGTCCTTGCATTGTTACTGAGTTTGCAATTTTAATATACCTCCCAAACTCAGCATTTCTGTTGGTTTGGTTTTTATCGTAGCTGCTTTAGTTCCACAGAAACTGATGTCACATGTATAAGCATATATTTTAAGTAAGAGTAGGAAATAAAAGTGTAGAGGAGTTTGGTGTTCTAGTGGTTGGAAGCAGTCTTTGAAAATGGTCAATGCTCAGACTTGAAATTTAAAAGTAGATGTAGTCTTCTCAATTGGGCAATTTAGAATATTATAAGCAGAAATGACAGTATAAGAGTGTGTTTGTATCATTTAGCTGTGATCAAAATATTATGAAGCACTTGGTAATATTTGAATGAATAGGTTCAAGTGCTTGTCAGCTTGAGTGCTAATAACCTCTATACAGGCACCTTTCTCCAGTTATTCCATTGTATTAATTGGGATTTCCAGATGTTAAAATTTCTGAAAGAGGAAAAAGCCCTAGTCACCTTTTAATTATTTATTTTTTTAAAAAGCTACAATTTTGTGGTATAAAATGCCATAAAATACATTAATGCGCTTCAGTTGTGTTTTCTGCTCTCTGCTTGTAGGTCTGAGAGCAAGATATACAGAGGATCTAGCATGGTGGCAGCTCGCGGTTTGAAATGCCACTTTCTCGTTTGAAAAGAACACATGGAAAAGATCAGTTTACAGAGAAGGCACCTTTGCTTCTCCCTACCTCTTTTGAGGCGTGCTACGGTTTGGGGTTTTTCCTTCCCTGATTTTTAAAAGGTGTGTGCTAGGAATTAATGCGTTCGGAAGATATCCCCCAAAGTTAATGTTTGATTTTGCAACCAGAGCATGCAGAACTAAGTTAATGCCAGTTTTTAGATTGGCTTGGCAACCGTTAGCTGACTTTAATGGGGCAACCAGTTATCATGAGTGAAAGGAGGAATACAATTGCAGCCTGTCCATGTGGCCTTTCTTGTACAAGGAGAACAGACGTTTTGTTCAGACCATTCCCAACCTGGGGAGATAGGAGAATTGCAAATGTTGGAATTTCTGTAAGCTTTTGACTGTGACTTCTTTTTTTTTAAAAAAAGAAGTATCTGCTGCATTTACACGTAGTCAAGATCCTTGACTTTTGAGATGAGCATAACGTGTTGCCACTGCTTAGTCTATGAGGGAGAGAGACGTGTCTTACTTTACAAAGCCAAGTAATAAATTTTAGTGAAGGTGTGGCAGTTCCTAACTCTTGCTCCTGTTAACAAGGTTTAGATAAGGGCTGGTCTTGATTTATCTTGCCTGGGATTTTTACCTTGCAGTGTTAAGCAGAAAATACTCTCCATCCCTTTCCCCCTCCTTGCATGACTGCACCCAACCACCACTGCTTCATGAACGGGAAATTACAGCTCCTAAATTTGGCATTGTAGATATAACTGAAAAGCTTAACTTTTAGGGTTGTGACTGTGAAAATGTGTACTTCTGCTTGTATGTTTAAGTTTGGGTAAATATTTTGCAATCTGGGAAGGTTTAAGAAAATCCCGAACAGAGTAAATAGCCAACTTGTAATTGGAAACAACTGTTTGGAGAATTTTGTTATTGCTTTACATTTAAAAGAAGTTAGGTGCTGTAAATTTATGTGCTTTCTTTTATCCTTTAAAACTCTGTTTAGATGATTTAAGAGTCATTCTTAGGTAACTGAAACAGGCTAGTCTGCTTTAGGTAGCCAAGCCATGTGAAGGCTTTAAAACTTTGCTAGAAAAATACCAGGGTAAATACCAATGCAAACACACCTGCATCAGTGTAGCTTGCCTGTGAAATTTTTTAATTTTATTATTTTTCTAATGAGTATCTGTAAGATTCCACTGGAGTGGGTGGGTCAAGCTTTCTGCTCCCTCTTTCCTTTCTCCCATCCTGAAGATTTTAGTAGGGAATTTGATAAACTTAAGTAAATCTCAGTAATTAGTGAAGGGGCAAAGTTTTCTAAAAACTGGGCAGAGGTGCCTAAGGCAGTGATTCTGTCCCCAGCTGGCTCTGGCACTTGCTAGATTCTTTGCTGAGCTGGTTTGTTGCTAAGCCAACAAAAATCTAACCTGACCAAAAAACATAGTTAAAATAATACCAGCTAGATTGGGTAGGGCCATCATAGGACCAGAGCCTGTGCAAACGGATAGGTCTGAATACAACTGCATACAATTTTGTGCTAGATCAAGAAAGCTTGATCTAAAGGGCAAATAAATTGTATGAAGTTTGTGTGACTTGTTGCTAGCTCCTGATAGTAAATACCATTTATGCACAGCAGAGAATCTTTATGTTTAGTATGTGTATGCAAATATACGTATTTATCAAGCAGTTCAATAAGTTCATCCTTCTGTACCTTTGTGAAATCTAGGTTTTAGTCTCGAGTTAATTACAAGTTTTTAATGATTTCTTTTTTTTTTTTAATGTCTTATGACAACGCACTCAAAAATTTATGCAGAGTCCATGCTATCCTTTTATGTTAACCAGAATGGCTTTATTGGGTGAGGCTTGAAGTATTGGTTTGTACGGTCTCTTGTTTCTGACAGTGAGCAGTAAATTCTGACAGCCAACAGTAAATCTATAGGGAAAGGAATAGTAAGAAGGAGCATTTTATGGTCATTCTCTAAGACCCTTCTGAATATCTGCTGCTTGGAGACTTTTTGAGCCAGATGTGACATCCTTGAATTTAAAAACTCTTCATGGAGCTTGCATTTGTCCAATTACTTTATGAATCTTTAAATTTTTAGAAGTTATTCCCACAAAACATTGTAGATCACAAAGTTTAACTACATACTATGTGCAAAAAGTACTTCTGTGTAGTTTTTTTGAACCTGCCCCTTAATAATGTCAACTGCTGCTCCCTAATGCTTGCGCTTGGCAAACAGTTGTGCTTTATTTATCTTCTCCATGTCACCTGTAATTCTGTACTCATCTTTTCTGTCCTGTGTGGTCCCTTTTTCTGGGTGGAGCAGATCAAGTAGCAATTACTCTGTCTTTTTTTGACAGGGGGAGGCACGATTGCATACATTACTACGTCTTTGGGCATGCTATGGATTCATACGATAGGATTGTATTTTCATTTTGGCTCTTTTAGTTCTTTCCAAACAGTTCTGTTTCGTTTGCTTTATGATAGCTATTGAGCTAGTGTTTTCATTGAACTGCATGACTACGTGACTGATCTTTCCTAACAGATAGAGCTCTTTTGCTAAGTGCGTTATTTTGCATTTACCAGTATTGAATTTCTGCTGTACTCTTGCACAATCCCTCTGCATAAGAGTATTCGGCAACTGTTACGATGCCTAGGACCTGGGATGAGTTTGGGACTATGTTACACTTGATACTATGCAAAAAGAGTGCATTTGGTTCCCAAAATGCTTTTAATCCAGGCATAAGGCAGAGGACAGCAGATGAATACAAAGAATTGCGACAGTATTGACAGGCAGAGATACAGTGGTCTCAATTAAGTTTGCACAGACATTCCAAAAGCCTGATAAGAAAGGCTAATAATAAAGTATTTATCTGAGAATTTAGCTGTTCTCTCAAGTTTAAGAAGCAGCATCAAAGGAGACATCAAGTGCTGGTTTGGCAATTTTACAAACAGAGAATGGAGGCTGCCAACTGTTAGCCTGATGGAAACAGCAGTTGAGTTTTTGGTGTTAAATGTGAGTGGATAGTTAGTATGAGAGTAATCCAGGGGGCGAAGAAAATGAAAACAAGAAATTTACGGTTAATGTCATGGAGCAAGAATCATGAGGGAAGCAGAGAGAGGCTGATGTGTTAGCCATGCAAGTCAGCATTTGTATAGGTTCAGTAGGATAAGCAGGAGGAAGTTAAGCAGAGTAAGTTGTATGTGTTCTTCTGCTTGTCTGCTGTGATTTGATTCGGGATGTGCTAAGGATATCGGGAACTTCATGTCTGTTATTTCCACACACTATATTGGGTAAGGAGTGAGTAAAGAACAAGTGGAGTCCCCAGTGTGGGGGGACTGGCAGAAAGGGACACCGGATTATTTTCTTCCAAGACACAGCTAGGCACAGAAATGATGGGGAAGCTCTAAGAGATCAGTCTCTTATCTAAAATATTCTAGCCACGAACATCTCACTTGACGTAATACGGCCGAAATAATAAATAAATAAATAAAATCCCCCAAACCAAAAATGTATTTTTGTTAGTTTACTAACTGGCATCTTAAAAATAAGAAAAATTATGTTTTTATGTGCTCTTCTAGTTCTAGGTCAAATGATTAGTTCTGTGACAAGACAGCATGACGCTTTGAGTATGACAGAAGCCCTGATGCTGCAGCAGAGGCTGGGAATATTAATGGCCAAATCTAGGTGAGTGATTTTTAATTCTGCTAGTTCCCTACCTGTTTCATTTCTTCTTCTAGTCTTGGTTCACATCTCTCTTTTGAAGCAGCATTGCATTTCTTAGTTTTCTGAATTATTAATATCACAATATATTGGAGACAAAATAAAAAGCTTGTATGATTATTGATTACATACCGTTTCTTTGTCATGCTTGAGATACAATGGCTATACTTAAACATCTTCATATACTACAGCTTTCTACTTGCAACTCTAGTCGTTTTTCACAAGCTACTTTGCAGTTAAATTTTTTTTTATTGCTTTTTAAGTTTGCAGGCACCTGCCTCCAACAGATTTGATCAGTTATTTTATGCTGAATGCAAAGTCATAAAGTACTATAATAGCATGCTGCTATCTAGTTCTGTTTCCACTTTGTCAAAACATTTGGGAAGGTCTACAACTGGGCTTTATTAAGTGCAAGCCATTGGTGCCTGCGGGCTGCAGAACTTGAAAACTTTTGCTGAAAATGTATATATTCCTTGTTAATCTGCATTGCAGCTGTTGTTACCTGTTGCTCTTTTTAGCAGTGGATTCTCAGAATAAGTCGAGTAGCATCAGTAGGCTAACAAGACCAACATCTGAACATTACTGTAGTGAGGCATTATGGGGTGCCAGGATGGGAAATTAGTAATAGGTGTTATTATCTGTATCTCACTTTCTAAACAAAACTGGCAGAATTCATAAGCAAAAAAAGATGTAATAGTTTAAATAACAGTGGAATGCATGTGTGAAGACTATTAAAATTAGTGTTAACTGAGAGGCAGATTTATACAGTCTGTAGCGTAGCAGTATCTCTTTTGAGTGCTTTTCTGCTCAAGAGGGGAAGAGCTAGCTGGTCATCATTGTATTCCTTCCACCTTATTTCTCAGCAGACTACTTGGATACTACTGCTGCAAGCTAGTACAAATGCCTGTCTAGAAAGCAAGTCTTGGTTTTCTTAATATTTTTTTCCCCTTTAGTCAGGAAAAGTTGTCAACCAGTTTTGTCTTCCTTCATGATTCCTAATACCATATCTCTTGTTGCCTTACTAGCTCTCTTCCAGGATTTTGCCTTACTTCTCATCTGTGTAGTGGAAATTTTAGTTCTTATCCAATATAAAAATGAAAACATCAAAATATCGAATATTTATTTTTGGATTCCTTAATTTAGCCATGCTGTTTTGTGTTAGTTGAATATTTTACTGGTTTATGGCAAATGAAGTAGACTGGGTGACACAATTTAATTCAAATGGAACTTAACAGAAATAAAAACCCCCACGTTCTAAAATATTAGTGTTGAATGTGGGATTTTTTTCCTTCCCTTGACTCCGATTACATAGTTTTATGTACATTGCTATATGGGAAGTATTCAAAAGTGGAAGCACAGAGAGAGCCTCGCCGTATGGCTGCCAGCACTGCCTGCGGGCCTGGAACACCTCCACTCTTGGTTGCCAGCCAGCCCTAGAGCTAGCCAAGCCAGGGCAGCCTTTCAGGATCAACGCCATGTGGGCTCTTTGTGTTGCCTGTGCCTGGTAACCTCCTACAGCCCAGGGCTTGTATGGGCGTCACTAGGGCTGTGCTCAGCAGTCTAAGCCAGGGAGTGCTCATTTAGTTGGAACTGGAATCCAGGTCGTTGCCTTGTGTAAAGGGCCCTGATTTAGGACATGAGAATCGCACCCAGTAAGTTGTTGGGTTTTGTTTTCCTCCAAGCTGCTACCATGGGTGACAAATCAAATGGGTCTGTTTGGTAGTAACCTCAAGTTGAATTATTGGTAGGACTTTAAGAGCTTGGTGTTGCCACTCCTTAATGCCAAATCTAATTTCACTTAAATATTTAAAAGTATTTGTAGTATTTATGTTGATTTTTTTTATTACTTACGACTGCAAAATTCATCATGAAGAATTGTAATTTCAGAGAGCGATTTGTGTTGGATTGTTTTGTTGATGATACTCTATTTTTACTTCAGCTAAACGATCATTTTGTTGGTGTTTTTTTTTCCCCTTTAGAGATCACATGGTCCTCTAAAGAAGTCATGGGTAGCTGTTGTAGCTGTCCAGATAAAGAAACTGTCCCAGATAACCATCGAAACAAGTTTAAGGTAAGCAACTGACGTGGCATGCTGTGAATTATGTTGTTGCTTTTTTGGAGACCAGGTCTGTGATAGAAAAAAATTTATATGAAAATAGGGTGAGAATTACTGAACAGTTAAAATGTGGCAGAGTTGCAGGTGTTTGTGTCTACAGGTTTCTCTTGCTAGAAGAAGCTCTTGGAAGAGCTGTTGGAGAAGTGTGATTATGAACCTGGATGCAGGGTCAGCAATGAAAGATTTTACTTGAAGATCACTGCTGACTATAGCCTTTGGAGAACTTTTGTCCTTTACTTGAGGAAATTTTATTTATAAACGTGCTTCTGTTCCTTATATGCCTGGAATTTCTAAGCTTGTGAACACTTGTTCATGTGCTTAACATGCTTAACACGAAGCTGCTGAAGTCAGTGACTTTAAGTAAACATACCTTTGCATAGTCACACAAGTCAGTTTTGCTTCTGCACTCCAAACTGTCTCTGTGAGTTGGCAAAGGAATGTAATGCTTCCATAGTGAAAAATGATTCATGCGTTGCCTTAGGGCAACACTGAAATGAGCTTTAAAGCCATGGGAATTTCTGGAAATGTTTAATATTATCAGTACAAAAAGCTGAAGGATAACATATTTTTCTGTTTTCTTGCTTTTTATGAATTTGACATCACTTTGTGTAACTAGTTCCTATTTTTCTCACTGTAGAATTTCTCTATTGTTTGTGTGGGTTGCTGATTTAGCAGCAGGGGGGAGAAGATGAAAGAATGTAATTTGCAAAATGAAGAAAGTTGGCGTAAGCCTCAGTGGCAGATGAAACTATTCCTAATTCTTTTCAATTGACTGGATTTCAAGTTGAAAATGCCTCTTTAAGGAGTAACATTAATTGATACCATAGGGAATATTTTTTTGGTAGCCTTTTTATTGAGTAAGAAAGAATTCCGCTAAAAGCAGAGGTGAAATATGTGTGGGGGAAAATATACATTGTCTGAATTCCATAAAGGATGCAGATGACCTCCAACTGTTTTAAAAGCAGAAAGGCTAAGAGTTTAAGCTTTATACACATGTTTTCATGCAAGATAACCATAGGGTATTTGAATTATTTGTTGGCTTTAAAAAGGCAGAAAAAAAATCTAAAAGAGTCTGGTGATTCAGCACAGTGCAAGGCTATACAGGTATGTGAAGGAAGCTTTATCTTGGAGCCCCTTATCCTTTTTCATTCCTTTTCCTAACTGTAAGAGGAGTTAGATGACAAAGCAAATATTATTTTTTTTAGAAATGGGGTTCTGAAAGATTCCATTATCTGAGGTATGCCTTATCTGTGTGGAAATACTAGAATATGTACATAAAGCCAGTTTAAAAAAAAAAAACTATTAAACTTACGAATCTCTTCTATTTTTAAATTTCTCTTCAGAATTTACAATAATGTTATGCAGGCTCGCTCATATTGATTTTAAATATGAATTATTTTAATTCTGGATTGGGGGAGCCAAGGAACTGGTCTGGTGAAGTTTTATTTTTTTAAACTTCTACTTTAAGGATCATAACTCGTATGTCAGAGCAGATGGAGCACATAAGTGAAACATTAAGATTATTAGTAGTGGTATTGGTGCTCAAAAGAGTACTTACCTAATGCTATTTCACTTCCTTTTTATAGGTTATTAATGTGGATGATGATGGTAATGAACTGGGTTCTGGCATAATGGAACTTACAGATACAGAGCTAATTTTGTACACCCGTAAAAGGGACTCTGTAAAATGGCACTACCTCTGTCTCCGTCGCTATGGCTATGACTCAAATCTTTTCTCTTTTGAAAGTGGCCGAAGGTGTCAAACTGGACAAGGTATGTGGAATTTTTGTATATAAAGCTTTGTGGAAACTTATTTGATGTTGAAAGACAATTCTGTTAAAAAAAAAAAAAAAGTATAGTTGCCCATCCTTTGGCAAGGGTTGTAAAGGCTATAGTTTTATAAGTGAATGTGGTTTCTGGAAAAAAATTAAGTTACCTTATAAGGAATGGTCTTATGGTAAAATGAGGATTTGAGTTGCACATAGTTTTTGGAATTGTAGGTCTGCAGCAGTTCATGCTTGTATGTGTGGATACTTCTGGTCAACTTAGGAGGTGGTTTTGATGGGGAAATTCTCCTGCCTCGGAGGTTGACTTGACTTTCAGGGAGGGGCAGTAAAACCTGGAACTGTGGAGGAACCTTCTCAGAATTCAAAGAATTCTCTATTTTTAGATTTTTTAAAAGCCTGGAGCACTGGTGTGAACTGGATATCCTTACCCTGTTATCGTCTTCAGTAACACACTTGTGTTTCATCCTTTTCCTAAAACAAATACCACTTTCATTTATATCAACGACATCATTCTCAAATTTTGACACATTTTTGCATGAAGTGTGTAAACGCCAGCTATGCTCAGTTATTTTCTGTACGGCTTTAATTGGAAAAACTTGGTTACCTTTCCAGATCCCAGATCATGCCTGCCTTGGCCAAGGTTGGCTTGCAGTGAGAAGGTCGAAGCTTTTTTCTCTCTCGTCACTGCAGCAGTCCCTGGGGGAATAGCCGTTTTGTTTGAGGTTTCAGCCTTGTTTTGCATCTTTCTGCTGTGATGTAGCCGTGTGTAGTTGGCATTCTTATGGATTCATATGTTGTGAAATCAAGTTGCATTTTTATTTTTCTTATAGATTTTTAGCATTTACTAGTGTTTAATACAAAAAGCGTTATTATAGCAATTGAAAGATGAAAGAACGTGATCATAAACAAAGCTGGTCAATCTTCATTGTTCAAGGAGAGGTAAGGAGAGACAGGTATTTTTGGTAGAAGTTTAGAAGGTATTCTCGGCTCATCTCCTAATGAGAAATAGAAATGTTTTCAAATGTCACAGTATATTTCATACTAAATGAAATTTTCAGACAGCTGAGAAGAAGGAAATAAAGTTTGTTTTGAAGAAAATCACTTTAATTTTTCAGGTTTAATTCACAGCTTCCTCTAAACATGTAAAAGAGATACTAATAAAATTCAATTGAAAATACTATTTTGAAAGTTCTTTTCCATGACCAGTTAGCAAGTCTGCAGAATTGTCCACCGAGTCTAATTGACTTCTCCGTTTCCCTCCTAATGTGTTTTGTTGTTTGTTTTTTTTTTTTAAATGAAGAAGATTAAGCAGGCTGTGTGAGCAGCAACCCTTTCCTCCCTCTTTTGTTTCTTGCCTTCCTTACGTAATACTAGAATACTGCAAATATTAAGGAAAAGAGAAATCTGGCAGAATATGTTCTCTCTGCTGCCATTTTGCAATGGAGCATTGTTCCTGAGACCTACACTGGCTTTTGTGGGCACAGTTGCAAAACTTCATCTTCACTTGGCCAGATGACCGAGAAGTTTTTCATTTGAGAATACCATGAATACTGCCCAGCAACTTTTACTGATTACATTAAGCAGTATTCTCGTTTGTTTCCTGTGTAATCTCAAATTACATCGGTTGATAAGTTGTCAGAATGCACTGATGGCGAAACATTGAGTTTGTGCTAGGTTTTAAAAAACCTGAAGACATGCTTTGGGAGCAAAGCTAATAGATAATTCAGGGTAGAAAACCTGAAGGAGCTGGCGTGTCACCGTATCGTGTAAGTGACCGATCACATTGTATTTAATGTGTATTTGACAAAAATCAAGGTTTCATCAAGTTGTTTTTGCTTGTGGTTTCAGTGCCAGTTTAATTCACTTCATCTTTTAGGGAATCAGCAATTGGAAGCACTTTTTTTAAACAAAGGGGCAAAGGCAGCTGAATTTCTCTGAAACTGGGAGCTTTTTAAAGCTTGTGAACCTAGATTTCTTCTAATTTTATTTTTTGTCCATTAAGATTTAAGTATCCAGTGTGAATTTTCGGAAATACGTGAAAAATTAAACATGGACTGCTGTGCTTGAGCTGGATCTTGGGTTGGGGAAAAGTAGCAGAAGCAGCTGGACAGCTGTTGTGTTGCAAGCATGAAGCTGATTCACTGCACCAGCTGAATATTAATTGTTGAGCGTCTTTCCTCTTAGCTCATTTGGTATATTCCCAGTTGGGTTTCTGTGAACTTCTGCCATGTGGAGCATTTCTGGTAGTTCTGATCTGTCACAGTTCCGCGTCCTTCAATAAATATATGATGATCGTAATTGCCAGCATATTAACGTAATTGCACTTACAGAACTAGCTATATAGCTAGGTAGTTTTTAGTAAAGAGTGTTTTAAGACTGTAATACTCACTTGAAAAAATGAACACCTGCACCCACGTTTAACAAGCATGTCAACTTTAACTTCATGCTTTCAATGGAAGAATAATCCAAAGCTGCGACTTTGCTGGTGAGGGTAAGTTGGGGCGCTCCCTGCTGTTTAAAGGCAAAGTGGCACAATACACACGCAAAATACATGGTATTGCTGCTAACTTTGTGTTCTGTGTCTATCCTTTAGCCTAAAGCAAGTGGTTTGTTACTGTCTGTTTCACACAGTTTGTCTTACTAGCTTTTCATTTTAATCTTCTTAAAGAAACTAAACTTTTACCCAATGTTTAAATCCTTCTTCCTTGTTGCGCAGGTACCTTATTTTTCTGGTAATTTAATAGAAATCTGGTTTAAAAAATATGACCTTGTAGCACCACAGTAGTTTCATTTAGTGGTTTTAAAAAATTTATTTATTTAAAAGATTTCCTTTTTATCATCTTAAAAAAAAATAAATCTTGCCCTGTTTGTGGTTTGGTTTTGGTTTGTTGGTTTTTTTACCCCTTATTTAGTACTCAAAACTTAGTTTTGCTCTTAACTGAACCAGTTTTCTGTTCTAATTTAACTTTTGGTGCATGGGAATCTTATTCTTCTGTTAGATAAAGACTTTAAAGGTTCTCACAGTAATTTTTTGTGTTATGATGCAATAAAAATGTCTTAACGTTTTTGCTTCTCTAACAGGTATTCATTACATGGATTCCAGTTCTATTTTTGAACATTATATACATTGTAAGGCATGTTTCTTATGTTAAAGGATTTTGATTTTTTTCTTATGTATTTATAGGAATCTTTGCCTTTAAATGTGCCCGTGCAGAAGAGCTATTTAATATGTTGCAAGAGATAATGCAGAATAATAGCATAAATGTGGTAGAAGAACCAGTAGTAGAAAGGAATAATCATCAAACTGAGTTGGAAGCTCCAAGAACCCCTCGAACACCCACCAGTAAGTAATGGTTAAACTGTTAGATGACATACCTGAATGCAATGTGGTACTTAGCTGAAAATAGCATTTAATTTGCATTAAATCTTTAGGTAATTAAAAAGAAAGCTAATTTAAAGCTAAGAGGCTAATTACAGTAATGCATTCTCTTGAGGTACTTGCTAAGGATTCTTTTTTGAGTCTTGGGAGCGAAACTGCCATAGTCAAGTTCTTCAGCTTTAAGAAATAAATTCTGGGAACTTAGTTGTTGCATAAGAAAAGTGTTTCAGTGAAGCAGTGTTCTTATGAACACTTATGAATACACCTACTGAATTGCTTTATTACGATATCATCATGTTTTACTTCTAGCATTTCTGAGAAATGTTACTGTTGGGCAATGTTCCAGCCTTTTTAAGGGAGGGAAAAAGTAATGGTAATATCACATCTACAGTGAGTTTGGAATCTTTTACTGTGAGTAGGTGGATGGGTAGAGTGAAGCTCTTTCAAAAATACTGGAGGATTTTAGGTAATCTCAGGCAGAGGGCTTGATAGTTGAAACTAGGAATTCCGGGTTATTCATGATTTCAGAGAAATGTAGGGAGACATGTTGTTAATGGTAGAAAGAAAAGTTGGATAGGGAGTTTACTGGGAGGACTGCGGTGTGTAATACACCTACATTTAAGTGGTTGCTTCAGACATGTTTCCCAGTAAATACTGGGATGTTATACTCTGCAATTTGCTTTCCCTTTCCTTCCCCCTAGCAAAATTGAATCTTGTGAATATTTAACACTGTTTTACATATTGTAATTTCTCTTTTGAAAATTGAAAATGGAGATATAAAGCATCTTACTCATATACAGTAAAATGTTCTATTTTAATATGGTTTTGCTTGTTTTCTAATTGAATCAGCTCCTGGGTTCAATGCACAAAGTTTACCCAATGGCTATCCCAGATATCCATCTTTTGGAGATGCTTCATCACATCCTTCCAGCAGACATCCTTCTGTCGGAAGTGCACGCCTCCCCTCTGTCGGTGAAGAATCAACACATCCTTTACTTGTACCAGAGGAGCAAGTGGGTATTTTTTTCCCCCTCATATAACTTAGGTTCTACATTAGTTCAGATTTTTCTGATGCTTGTTCTGTAAGTTTTCATTTGTGTTTTTCAGTATCAGGTGTAACGTATTTCTACTAGACGTTAACCACCTCAGAAAGGTTTTTGCTTTGTCTCTTTAAAATGATACTCTGTAGGACAGCTTGCTGAGCAAAAGTAACTATTTTAAGTTGCTTTTCATATTCATATGCAAATAAAGATATAGAAAGTATGTATTTGCATATACTCTTTTCAAAAATTTCAGTAATTATTTTTAAACACGTAAATTGTACTTTATAATGAGATCCTGGTCAAAAAGCTTCTTTACGTGTAAATCTTCTATTTGGTAAATAGAAATCATAGAATAATCTGGGTTAGAAGGGACCTCTAGAGTCCTCTAGGTCAAATTTCAAAGTTAGAGGTGACTGCAGAGCCTTGTCCTTTCATGCTGTGAATACTCTAAACAAGGGGATTCCACAGTGTGTCTGAGCCATGTGTTCCACTACCTTTGTGGTGAAAGCATTTCTCCCTAATATGTAATTGGATTTTTTTTCCTGTTACAGCTGGTGTCTATTGCTCCTCCCATTAGCCTTTTGCTGAGTATCTCCAAAAAGGTCTAGTTCTATCTTTTATTTATCTATTAGGTAGTTGAAAACAGCTATTAGGTGGTTTTCTTAAGACTGAACAAGGATAGCAGGAGCAGATGAACAAGGAGCAAGTTCGCAGATGACACCAAGTTAAGCAGGAGTGTTGATTCCCAGGAGGATAGGGAAGCGTTACAGAGAGACCTAGATAGATTGGATCATTGGGCCAGCACCAATGGTATGAGTTTCAACAAGGGCAAGTGCCAGGTTCTGCACTTGGGCCACAATAACCCCATGCAGCGCTACAGGCTTGGGGAAGTGTGGCTGGAAAGCTGCCTGGAAGGGACCTGGGGATTCTAATTGACAAGCGGCTGAATATGAGCCTGCAGTGTGCCCAGGTGGCCAAGAAAGCCAACGGCATTCTGGCTTGTATCAGAAATAGTGTGACCAGCAGAAGTAGGGAGGTGATTGTGCCCCTGTACTCAGCACTGGTGAGGCCACACCTTGAGTATTGTGTCCAGTTTTGGGCACCTCAATACAAGAGAGTTATCGAGGTGCTGGAGCGAGTGCAGAGGAGGGCAACGAAGCTGGTGAAGGGCCTGGAAAACAAATCATATGAAGAGAGGCTGAAGGAGCTGGGACTGTTTAGTATGAGGAAGAGGAGGCTGAGGGGAGACCTCATCACTCCCTACAACTACTTGAAAGGACACTGTAGAGAGGTTGGTACTGGTCTCTTCTCACAGGTAATTAATGACAGAACGAGAGGGAATGGCTTCAAGCTCCAACAGGGAAGGTTTAGACTGAATATTAGGAAAGAATTCTTCACAGAAAGGGTGGTTGGGCATTGGAATAGGCTGCCCAGGGAGGTGGTTGAGTCACCATCCCTGGATACATTTAAGAGACGATTAGATGTGGTGCTGAGGGATATGGTGTAGGGGAGGACTTTGTAGAGTAGGGTAGATGGTTGGACTCGATGATCCCAAGGGTCTCTTCCAACCTAGATGACTCTATGATTCTATAAGGCTCTCAGCTTCTCCTTGTATGTCACATGCTCCAGCCCCTCTACTCATTGCCCTCTGCTGGACTTACTCCAGCGTGGTGATGTCTGCCTTGTATTGGAGAGCGCAGATGCAGTCTCACAAGTGCTGAGTTGATGGTGATAAACACTTTCCTTAACTTCCTGGCTGTGCTTTTGCTCACACAAACCAGTGCATATTTGGTTTTGATTGCTGTAAGGGGCACACCGCTGACTTACATTCAACTTACCATTCATCTGGATCCCTGGTGTTTTTCTGCAAGGCTGTTTTCAAGTCAGTTGGTGCCCAGCCTGTACTGTTGGTGCTGTTCCACAACAGGCACTAGACTTTGCATTTGCTGTTGCTGAACTTCACAAGGTTTCTGTGAGGTCAGTTCTCCAGGCTGCTGAGATCCCTCTCAGTGGAAGCCCTACCAAGCTGGGACAGACTGAAAACTTTCAGAGGGTGTGTTCTGTCTCATCATTCAGGTTGCTGATGAAAATGTTAGTCAAGTTTAATAAAATCTCATGTGGTTTAGGAAGACACCCATGTGTGACAAGAAACACAGCGTTGGAAACCAGAGATGGTAACCAGAGCAGAGCGCAGTGAACTGTCTCGTGGGAAAGGATTTGTTAGGAGCCCCCAAAGAAGAGTCCAAGTGTTATTGTTGGAGTTATTGAAGAGTAAATGAGTTTAAAGAATCATTGTAAGAGTCAAGCAGGCTGTAAATAACACTTCAGCGTGTAGAGCCATGCTGTAGAGCGTGTAGACAGAGAAGTTGAGAAGGCTAGATGCCTGCTGCTGTAAAATACTACTTTTGCTGTTTGGGTTTCCAGGCAGAATTAAAATTTAGAGAAGCAATCCATTACTCCAGTCTTTCCCGCTCAGCCTTGTGTTGATCCGCTGTGGGGACTGGGAGGGATCAACTCATGGTGTGTGCCTGCCTTTTTCAGTGGCACATGGTGCCACCTCCTGCTTCTCTTTAATTCTGAGTGCCACAGTTTGTATGGAATTGTATATTTTCCAACTTCAGTGTCTGGTATTAGTAGACTGTTGGCTCTTGGAGAAAGAATGGACTGTTCTGCAGTACAGTCAACCTCTCTTCTCATTGCTTAAGCCGCACACAAGGTGAGGTCATGGGGTTTTTTTAGGTCTTGAGTTGGTTTTGTTTGTTTTTAAATGTATAGATTTCCTTTGCAGTGTGGAAATTTCAAAGATACATTTAGCCGAAGCAACTATTGAACTGTTGGTCACTGTCATGGTAAGGGGCAACAAAGCTGAGCTCTGCTTCACTGGTTTGTCCAAGTGGACTAATGAGCTAAGTTGGAGCAGCCCGAGGTTGCCCTGACCAGAGTGGGACTGGAATAGAACCTGAAAAGCTATAACTAGAGCACAACTGAGATAAAACATCAAATCAAAATAATTATTAACATAGGATGCAAATTCTGTTCTTTTGTTAGAGTGATATTAACAAAACCAACAACAAAATTTCAGGTAAAAAACTTGAAACTGAGCACAGTTCAGCAAAATGTGAGAGATGACCTTTGCTCTTAAACAGCTGCTATCACAAGATTTGATTTTCAGGTATTTTGATTAGAAAAGCGGGGCGTTAAGATGGAAAGAAATTTGGAGGGGGAAAAAAGGGCACAAATAACACTTGAATTTCCTTTTTTTCTTCCCCTTTTAGGTGCACACTTACGTCAACACTACTGGGGTACAAGAGGAAAGAAAAAATCGATCAAGTGTGCATGCGCCATTGGAATCAAAGCTTTCAAACACTGAAACAACTAAAATGAAAGAAGATCAGATGTGTACTGATGACAGAGATGCTCAGGTTCTCTTGGAGCCTGAAGGAGTTAAGTTTGTTTTAGGACCAACACCTGTTCAAAGGCAGTTAATGGAAAGAGAGAAACTGGAGCAACTTGGGAGAGACCAAGTTAGCGGCAGCAGCACAAACAACACTGAATGGGACACTGGGTACGACAGTGATGAACGTAGAGAAACACCATCTGGTAATAAATTTGTGTATGAAAATATAAATAGGTTATCAATCCCTAGTGCCTCAGGGGTCAGGAGAGGTCGTTTGACATCAACCAGCACCTCAGACACCCAGAACATTAACAACTCTGCTCAGAGGAGAACTGCGCTGTTGAACTATGAGAACTTGCCATCCTTGCCTCCTGTTTGGGAAGCCCGCAAGCTGAGTAGAGATGAAGATGAAAGTTTAGGACCAAAGACCCCATCTCTGAATGGCTACCACAATAACCTAGATCCAATGCATAATTATGTCAATACAGAGAATGTAACAGTACCAGCAAGTGCTCATAAAGTAGAATTTACACGACGTCGGGACTGTACCCCAACAGTCTTTAACTTTGACATTAGGCGTCCAAGTTTAGAACACAGGCAGCTCAACTATATACAGGTTGACTTGGAAGGTGGTAGTGACTCCGACAACCCTCAGACTCCAAAAACCCCCACCACTCCACTTCCGCAAACTCCAACCAGGCGCACAGAGCTGTATGCTGTGATAGACATTGAAAGAACTGCTGCTATGTCAAGCTTGCAAAAAGCACTGCCCCGAGATGATGGTACTTCTAGGAAAACTAGACATAATAGTACTGACCTGCCTATGTGAGCCTAGGAAGCATTAAATCATTTGCACCTTTTGTGAAGTTTATAAAATTGAAGATGCAAGTACTTTGCATTTCTTAACACTAACGCCTTTTATAGACTAATAGAACTTTTTTCTGCATACTTCATGTACTTGTCTAACTAAAGGGAATTAATGTAGAGCAAGTATTCATTTAGATAACACTATTGCATTCTACAGTAGTAGTAATTACTGCATAGCAGCATCACCACCTTTCACAGTGCCTCTTTAAATTGATTAGAGTCTGAGTGACATGCCAGTTTTGAATTTATAAATATTCTGGTTTGGTGCCTATACTTGTTAATGGCATTTATAACACTTTTTAAAGCCTCTTGATATGTGCATTATTAGCAGGTAAACCTAATCTTTCAAGATACATATCTTACATTCATTCCTTGTTAAAGTGGCTCCTCCAGAATGAAATGTATGTAATGCATTAATTCACTCAGTTTGATGTACACAAGATATATTGGTTCATCTCAAGGGATATAAACACCACACCTTTTTTGTCTGTTTTTTGGTTATGTGTTGTTTTTTTTTTAAGACCACATGTGCAAGAAAGCCTCTAATTCCCAGTAATTTTCTTAACTTGTGTGATATTGGAGAGGTCATGTCAAAGTTCATTGATCAGAGCTATAAACGCATCTAAACCCAGCCTTAAGCTACTTCTGCTGGAAGAGAATTGAGTGATGTATCAAGTTTCCTGGGAAATCTGACAGAATTTTAATCTCAGTGGAGTTTTAGGGGTTTTTTTGTGAAGGAATTCACAGGTTGGCTGTATGAATTAAGGTTCTCTTGTCATTTCTTAGTTCAATGTGCCTTCCTTTCTTTGCATTTGTCTGTTTCTTTATCTGTTCCACAATGTCTTGTTTTAAAAGTCAAAATTTTGTACCATAGCTTTAATTATTGTTCAGGGTCATTTATGTGTTTGTCTTATTCTCTACATTTGACAAAGAAAATCTCTTGAAGGTCAAATGGTTGTCTTTGTCCAGTGTTCTACTTTTTTAATGCCTGACAGAAATATCCCAGCTCTCCAGCAGCATGCGTTATTGCACAACTGGAAAGGTTTATTATGCAGTTATAGTCTTCCTCTAAAGCATCAGACACAGGTTACACGGGAGGCAGGGTACTGGACTTAGTTCTTTATAGAAAATTGCACATTCTAGCAATGTGCGTCCATAGCTGATAGTATACTTTAATTTAGAAAGAGATGTAGTAAATTATCTGACGGTAGCATTATCTACGAGCGTACTTCTTTTCCTTTTGCAGTCGGTGAACTTGGTTACAATGATGGCTGCTCAGTGTTACAGGTACATCCAGGTGGAATGTTGTTTGTTGAATATGCCAGATGCACCCTTAGCAGAAGTTTTGGGGTTTTGTTTTGTTTTTAATACTCTGAATAATTTTAGAATTCTGGCAGTATTGCAGGTGCACCTTGGTACTAGCAGCAGAAGAGATTACTCTTGAGCCTGTGATAGCAAATGAACTTACTCTTGTGTGAACTGGTGTGATGTAAAATAACCCTTCAACTGTGAGTGAGGAAAAACATGCAAGAAAAGCCATTTGGAGATCTGAAAAAGAATTAATGATCTTCATGCAATATTTGAATTGAAGTTTTATAAAAAACAAACTACAGGTATTTTCAGTTACATTGGAGTGTATTCCTGTTCCTTTGTTAACTTTTTCTTTGGTCTTCTCTCAGTTTAGTAGTGGCAGCAGTAGTAGAACCTGAAATACGTGTGTCTTGCCACACCATTTAGGGATATCAGGCAACCTTTTCACTCTTTAATGCTTCTTTACAGACTGTATTGTACTGAAATACCAGATGCACAAAGAACATAATTTGCAGAAGTAAAAGATGGGAGTCCTTGGACCATTACGAGGAACTTAAAAAAGAATAAAAAAAAAAACAACCTTATTAATGATTTCAAAGTCAACCTATGCATACTCTTGTGATAGACTCGTTGACTTGTGGGGAGACCTTGGTTCTTGGAAGGTAATGACTACCTAGAGCTAGACATTTTACAGGTTTGCAGTGTTAATTTGGCACATCTTTGCCATTGCCTCACCTTACGCTATGGACAGTCTTGGTCTGTGCTGAAGAGAAATTACCAGGTATTGTGAAATACTTATTGGGTTAATGATACCGGTGTGATTCTTGTTCTTGGCTTATAGCTCACTTAAATTTGTGAGCCGAACTAAAGCTTCAGCATGTGTTTTGAGGCAAATGTGTTTGATCTAGCTGGCTGCCTAGAAATATTTGGTCCTCATCTGTATAGCGTGGGTCTTTCAGAAATACTAATGAATGGAACCCTTAAAACATACCTTATGAGGCAGGGAAGTAATATTCTTAATTGACAAATTGGGGAACAGAGGCTTCAAGTAGATCCCAAGTGACCTGCTGAAATTATGATAACCAACCCTATCCCTCCTTAGTTCCGGTGCACTGTCCTATGCATTTATCCTGAATAGTCTCAGATACAAGCGATGGTCTGAGTAATTTTTTTTTAGTGTTGTTACAAGTTTCACAATACTTCATAGGGGGTGTTTTCTTAGCTCTGGTCCCCAGATTTGAGAACATACTGAAATTTCAACTTTCTGTAGTCTTAATTATATTAACAAGTCTGACAATATATTATCCAGGAGTATTTTTTTACCCTGTTATATTTTACAGGTGGGATAATGCTTTGTCGTTTCGTGTACGCTGCAAACATACTGTGTAGTCCCTGTTACCCGTGCTACTCATCTTTAGCATTCTTTATTTTCTGCCTTTTGAAGTAGACGTAGTTGCAATGCACTTTACCCTTGAGACTTCGTAAATATTTTTTTTTTCAATTCAGTCTCTTTAAAGACTGTGATGTTAGGTTTAGTGTCTGTAATCTAGGATTCAGTTTTCAGCTGCGGTCTCTCCACAGTATTTAGATAATATTTATTTTGGGCCCACAAGTGTATAGACTGGGAAACTACAAATATGTAACCATTTTCTTTAGTAACGGAGACAAGTTTACAGAAACTAGGTCCTGCAAAAATGGCAGCACCTCCATCGGTTCTACTTTTCATCCATAACATGCAGTTGGCTGCTACCCTTCAAGCCAATTTGACAAGGGAAAGCCTTTAACTGGAGGTATTCCTTTAATGCAATGATTGGGGAAAGACATACACTAGTGTATCTTTTAAACAAGGAAACTGAGTTGATAAAACAGATGAAACAGCGACCAAAAATACATAATAAAGATTGTACTAGAAATACAGTTAGCAAGGATTTAATCCATTGGTGATATCAGAATTTTTTTTTCTCAAATTGATGTCAAGAGGAGGACCATTTGTTTTTTTAGATATGTGGTATTTCTTGGTGACTCCATAGAACATGAGGGAGCCTGTTCTGAAAACCTTAACTCTCATTAGAACATTTTTTGTTTCCCCTTATAAGTACATTTTGCGTATGACAGGGGTTGAATGTAATGGGGTGTGTTGAAGCACTATTCTGTTCCTATTAAAGTCTACAGAACTTTTATAAGAATCTTAAGTGTTCAAATAGACATTTCATACCATAAACTGCTTAATTCTCACCACGCCCATGTTTGGATATTTGTGTGCATGTTTACAGCTCTGACTAGGGCTTGGGTGTCAAAAGAAAGTTGTCAGCTGTACAAAGTCCAAATCAGTGTCAAAACAGGGCCACTCTTTCACCAGTCACAGACCAGCAGTTGATTTTACCGGTTTTATAACAGCATGTATTGGCTCAAAATCTGGCTATCCTTGGTTTTGTTTTATATTTAACCACTTCTCAATGAAACAGAGTCAGGAGAGAGCAGAATGTCTTTTTTTTTCACTGTTGGTGAAGTAAAATTGCAAGTTCTGACTAATATCAGTTACTACTTTGAGCATATAATGATGTATCTGATTTGGACCTCTATTTCTAAGCAGTATTCTCCTCTTCGTGTAAGGTGGGATCAATGGTGAAATTCCATTTCTGCACTGTACTAATTTATTTAATGGATGCAAATAAGATGAAACTGATTTAGTAGGAACTAATAGTGGACTTAAATCTTTAAAATTCTCCTATTTCCCCTAAAGAAGTTTGGTTCCTCAGTTTGATAGATAGAATTAGGTATTTTTTTAAATTTAATTATAAGATCTTTCCCATCTTTTCCTTGAGGTAGCAATTCAGGCATTTGTATTTGACAGTATTTACTTAATATAAACATAAGTTCATTTGTGATATCTTTATTTTAAATTCATATACACTCCAAAAAAAAAAAAATCCAGAAGAAATTCCACTACAAAAAACTGCGTTAAGATGGAGTCAAGGTTGCTGATGTCCTTCTTACAGAGCATATATGAAAAAGACAAGAAGTCATGACTTAAGGTTCTTTTGCAATCTGTAGGAATTGCTTCCTCTTTTTGACAAGATACGTGAATAAGCAAAAAATAAAATAATCAACTTAGGAGCTGCAACTCTGACCATGTATACATTATTTCTTCTGATATTGTGCTGGAGGGGATGTGACTGAGTCTGTCAGATGTCTTATGAGGATATTCCCTAACACGGTGTTTACTCCAGATTAACGCAGTATTTTGTTTGGAAATATGTAGGTGTACAGAATAGACTATGAGAGATAAAGTTACCTTTAAAGTTGATAAAACAAGTGTTGGACATTTCTATATTTTTATATATTACAAAGGGCATTTTGAAATTTTTCTTGCAGTTTTAGTAATTATTTAGTGTGGTAATATACATATACGTGTCAATGTTTTCTGCTATATCCATTACTTTGGTGTAATTCTGTTTTATGTAGCAAATATGTGTATATACAAAGGAGATTATGTAAAAAAAAATATGATTAAGAAATAGGCTCGAGCCCTTCAGAACAGGGACCGTCTTCCTCTGTGTCTGCAAAGTACTTAATGCCTTGGGGGTCCCAGCCACAGCTCACGGCTGAGACCCCGCGGTGACAGAATTGCCAAGCAATGAGAGTGGAGGAGCAGCTCCCCTGCTTTCCATGAGAAGCCTTAGTAGAAAAGGTGCCGTGAAGCTCACCTTGCCACTCGCTCCCTGGTGCTGGGGCTGTACATGGTCATTCCTAACGCCACCTGCCAACAACCCAGAGAGCCCAGAGTCCGTCTGTCCTTTGCTCCAGTCCTTCCTTTTGGCATTAGGAAAGGAGGTCTGAGGTAGGAGCTTTGATGTCATCAGGGAATCTTCCTTGTTAGCAGGGCGATCCTTCCGGAGATCGTTGGGGCCTCATGCAGCGTCCTTTGGAGCCAGATGAATGATTTGTGTTGACTTCCAAGGGCCACTGGATGTGTTCCTGCAAGATCACGTTCTGCTGACATAACAGCTCTGTTACACCTGAGGATCTGGTTGGTCAAGTTCTTCAGGAGTGGTCTAAAAATACTGTAAAAATATAAATATATTTAATTACATGTACTGAAAAAAAAATCCTATTTGCTGTGGTCAGAGTTCAGATTACTATGTGAATTTTGATTTCTTAGTCATACTTGCATATATATTGCTTTAACTATTATGTATGAAAGAGGAAGTGATTCTAAAGTGTGTGAAAGATCAGGATTACACCTGTTTTTTAATGGTTATATTATTTAGGAATGGATGTCAGCAAATTTAACTCCATATTAATGCAGTTTTTTTGCATTAGAATATGTGTGTATATCATACACCCACATTTTATATATAATATATTATATATTTGGTACTAACTTTGTATTTTCCTTGAAATTTTGCCAAATCTTGAACACGGATGTTCTCACTTGTAAGACTTTGGTACTTAATAACTGAATGTATAAGAAATGCTCTGGTATGAAAGGAAAAGTGTGTTGTATGATGTCCCACAATACAGATGTCTCAACCAGCAGGCACCTTGCCTTTTTCACATCTCGCTTCGTTGCAGCGTCACCTTTCGTCTCCTGAAAAACAGTGTGGGTTTTTGTTTTTTTTTTAACTAAACTGCAGACCTGCCATTGCAGTACAGCCAAATACTGCTCTAGCATGACAGCTGACTGGTAGTAGTAAAAATACAATAGTCACCAGTGTGCCACAAATGCATTTATTAAATGCAGAAATAGACATTTCTACAAAGGCCAAAATCTTATGTTGTATGTTCCTTTCTTGTCATTACATTGTATGATATTGTAAGATTATTGTATGTCCTAATTTGCATTATAAAATGTTTTTTCCTACTTAAAGGCATAAATATAGCAACTTTGTATAAAGGTAGGTTTCTAGATTTTTATTTCTTTTATATAAAAAAGTCTAAACAGTGGGAGTACCATTGCCAAATTGTTTATAAAATTTCAGTTAATTTGCCCTGTTCAATGAACTTGTTTTTACAAACATTCCGTTTTCTTTTATGAGAAAAGTGATATTATACTATGCAGAAAGAGTGTATTTTTATGCCATTCCACGTTAATCTTAAATCTAATTTCACTTGTTTTAAGCTATCACTATGGAGAAAGCTTATCAAAAGCGTGTTTTTAAAAAATGTATTATGTATTATGACAACATTTTTCCCCTTTACCAGTGCCAACTTCATCTGGAAAAAAAAAATAAAAATTGTAGCATGGCAATAAACTATTGATTTTACATTGAAAATAGTCTGTGGGTTACTTCAATATTTCCCAGTGTTAGTGTCGCTGTATTGTATTTCTTCAAATTGTTGCTTCAGGTACCTATTCCTCCCTTCTGTGTCCCTTGTGTACTACTCATTACTTAGTGGTAAAAAAACACAAACCCAAACCGGTGATGAGCTGGCGTCTGTAAGTTTTTCTCCAAGCTTTTGTTTCATTTCTACTAGTGTTCTGTCACATCTTTCTCATGTACTTAAATATTATTTGTTGTTGTTGTTGGGGTAGTACTGTTGCTGTTGACTACTGGGTGGTGAATCGCATGCCAGCAATCTCACTGTGCTCCTTTGAATGGTACAGAGTTCAGTAGAAACTTTTGGTTCTTTGTACCTTCATTTCAAATAGAAAGAAAGCTTCCCAGTAATGTTTGGTTGAAATGCTTCAGCGCACCAGTTCTGATGTGAGAGTTAGAGGATTAATTGGTAGCAATATTGTGACTTAAACACCACTCAACTGACATAAGTGCTTCCAATTAAAATATGCATATGCCTCACATTCGTGACCTAATGTTCCTTTGTTCTGAAATAAAAATTTGAAGCCAGCTCAAAGTAGGTGGCACTGAACAGCCGAGCATCAAAGAGCTGACCTTGCAGCCATAGCTGTACTTGGATTTCCAATAACAATATAAACTGGCCTTGTTAAAATTCCTGAATGTAAATCACAGTAACATGTACGTTAGATTTTGATGGAGCACCCAAAGGGTTGAGTTTTGTGAAACGTCTCTGTTTTCCTTCCTTCCTCAAATTCATATCCACTCAGGGGCTTAAGTGACTGGTTTGACTGAATTTAAGCCTCAAGTTAGACAGTGTGATCAGTACCCGAATTATTGGTCCTGGAGAAACCAGGGGATAGTTGCTGCTCTGTTATTCCTACATCATAAATAACATAGCTGTAAGCAGAAGGTCTCAAGCTGAATTAAATTGCTGTCAGTAGACACAGAGACATGTGGAGGTCTGAGTGAGAATTCATCCTTGAGCAACTAAGCCTGTGCTTCGCTGAGCTATTGGTGTGTCAAATGGACTTTGGGACTGATGCACACTCTGTTTCTTAATCCTGAAAGAGATGGGGTGATTTACAAATTATATGTGTTTATAAAAATATTAAAATGAGGCACTTTTTTTTCCCCCCCTTATTTACGGTGTGACCTTAGGAAAATGCCATGAGCACGTCAGAGATGAGGGCACTGCACAGCTGGAAGCAAGAGGCAGGAACCTGTAACTAGCACGGCTGCTGGGCTCTTCCTATTCTGGTGTAACTACTTTTGCACATTAAAATCATAGCTTAGCAATAAACAAAAGTGCCTTAATCCGAACTTGCAAATTCTGTCGTAGGTTTTTTCTATGAGCATTTAATCTTTCAAAGGCCATGGCTTGGTTAATTGTCTGAGGCATTTTAAAAATCTTTTTTTCCCCCAGCTCACGCCACAGTAGCAGCAATTGTTAATTAAAATGAATCATTAGTTCAGTACAAATCTGAGATAAAAATAGTTAACATTGTTTTAGTTGGATTATTAGCCCTAGCCAAAACTTAAGATACTTTTCTACATAACTGTGAGGAAAACTGAAGATGTTAAAATTCAATTAGTATTCAAATTTTAGAACACAGTTAGGGGGGAAACATCTAACATTTTGAAGAAAACAAGAAGCCCAGTGAATTTCAGAAATTCCTAGCCAGGTATTGACATATTAAAAACCAGAGACAGATGTGAAAATTGGCAGAATTTTAGTTGTGTTCTTTTTTGCCATCTCCTTTGGGATGGATACCTGTCTTTGGCCACTTTAAATTGTGGGAGCAAACAGCTTTGCATGTATCCCCAGATATTTGTATCTGGCAGCAAGAAGGGGAATACCAGCTGGAATTAATTCTTGAGGAACAAGCCATACAAACTTTTTTATAAAACTAACTAAGAGGCTTTTTGTGTGGAAGAAAAGTAGCCACAGAACAAGCCTTGGATGTGGTATCACACATCCGCAAAGCTGACAAGAGAATAGTTACCATTTTTTTAATATTGAAATGAAAAGTGTATTGAGTGGGATTGTGCTGGGGTATCTCCTGTTCACGGCCTTTAACTGGTGATGCAGATGATACCATAACAGAGATCTGTGATGGCCTGGCAGGAGCACTGAAGGCCAGGAGTGGCAATTTAAAATGCTTTTGATCGGTTTGAGAACTCGCCGCCAGGCATATGATGAAATTAAACTGAGGAAACTCCAAGCTCTTTTGCTGAAGAAGAAATAACTTTGTATAGAAATATGGAAAGTAAGATGACACCAAATTGGGTGGGAGTGTTGACCTGCTTGAGGGTAGGAAGGCTCTACAGAGGGATCTGGGCAGGCTGGATTAATGGGCCAAGGCCCATGGTATGAGGTTCAACAAGGCCGAGTGCTGGGTCCTGCACTTGGGTCACAACAACCCCAGGCAGCGCTACAGGCTTGGGGAACTGGGGCTGGAGAGCTGCCCAGCAGAAAAGGACCTGGGGGTATTGGTTGACTGTCAGCTGAACACGAGCCAGCAGTGTGCCCATGTGGCCAAGAAGGCCAACAGCATCCTGGCCTGTATCAGGAATAGAGTGGCCAGCAGGAGTAGGGAAGTGACCATCCCCCCTGTACTCAGCACTGGTGAGGCTCCACCTCGAGTGCTGTGTCTGGTTTTGAACCCCTTACCACAAAAAAGACATTGAGGTGCTGGATTGTGTCCAGAGAAGGGCAACAAAGGTGGTGAAGGGTCTAGAGCACAAGTCTTGTGCTGAGGGAGCTGGGGTGGTTTAGCCTGGAGAAAAGGAGGCTGAGGGGAGACCTTATCGCTCTCTACAGCTACCTGAGAGGAGGGTGTACCAAGGTGGGGGTCGGTCTCTTCTTCCAAGTAACAAGTGATAGAGCAAGAGGAAACAGCCTCAAGTTGCACCGGGGGAGGTTTAGATTGGATATTAGGAAAAAAGTCTTCACTGGAAGTGTTGTCAGACACTGGAACGGGCTGCCCAGGGAAGCTGTGGAGTCACCATCCCTGGAGGTACTTAGAAGGCGGGTAGTGGTGGTGGTGAGGGACATGGTTTGGTGGTGGTTTTGGCAGAGTTAGATTGACGGTTGGACTCGGTGATCTGAACGGCCCCTTCCAACCTAGATGCCCCTACGATTCCATTCTAAGTACCGAGATGGCGGCTGTTGGGAGGGAGAAGGGCTGCTGGGTGGCGGTGCCCCACGGGACGTGCCCCACTCAGGCGCTGCCGTGCGAGAGGCCGCCATTGCACAGAGTGGGGGAACAGCCGAGCGGCCCCCACGCCGCCGAACTCATTACAACTAACGCAATCCCCCGCCCCGCACAGCCGCTGATGAAGCGGGACC